>JAWZYV010011375.1:15000-401372 GCA_038373885.1 Cheiracanthium punctorium | reverse complement strand
AAATGTCTTTGCTTGAATCGATCGAAAATAACTTTAACATTGAATACACTCCCGAGTTTTATACTCAAAGTGATGCCGATGTGTTGCTGCAAGAAATAATACAATTGCCTTTAGATGTAAAGCCTCTGCAAAGTATTGAAAAGAAAATTTCCCCCGAGTTTTATACTGAAAGTGATGTTGACGTGCTACAGCAAGAATTGTTTCAATTACCCCTGCAAAGTAGTGAAAAGAAAATTTCCTCGACCCGTAAAGTAATTACTTTTGCTGATGAAGGAATCAATTACAGTTTACCTGGAGCAACAGTCTATGTTTACTCTTGGATACCCATTTTGCAAAAAATACGTGAAGATCTACAGAAAGTGACAAATTATGAATTTAATATGGTGCAAGTGAACTTTGGCTCTGAAGAACAACCTAAAATTGAAGACGGCAACTACGAAGATTTTAATCTAGACCTATCATCAGGTGTATGCATTCTAAGTTTTGGATCTAAACGAACTTTGGATTTTAAACCAGCGAACTGTGAAACCGCTACCATTAAATTAGAACATGGCTCAATGTGTAAGATATATCCCCCAACCAACAAACTTTTAACGCATGGTATTCCTTCTGAACCTTATGTGACAGACCCGCACATTAACCTAACATTTGCCAAAATGTACATTTATGAGCCTTCCCCGAAAAGGGCAAAGTTGGACGATTGGACGGATCATCTTTACCATAGCTTATATGCTTCTGTAAATAGTACATGGCACTTGGAAAGACTTATCTACGTTTCACTTCACGATGAAAGAACTGACTTGAAGATCCATATTAGACAATTTATTCAGAATGCCCAATTAGACTATATACCAACCGGTCAGGGAGTCGTGATGAACCCTTCCACATGGATCGAATTTATTGTAAAACTATTAGATTTTAATATAGGTCATAGCAATAGCTCTTTTATTTGTAATAATCAATTATCTGTATTTAATGATGATGGAAAATGCATCTTACAACAAATTTACAAAACCGCAGATTCATTCACGTTAAATCCAATTTCCTTAACACTTTTAAATGATCAAGTAAAAAAACTTTGCGAAATGAGAAATGAAATATTGGAATGCATTTTAAAAACGCTATATACGACGACCCTGCCTCATTTAATTTTAAAATTAAAGCCGCAAAAATGTAACCGCGAACCCCATTGTAATTACGATGAAGCTAAACAACAATTAATGGATATAGTACATCAGGAAATTTTTAAAAACATAGGCCGGGTTCAAGATCATTCTTCGCATAGGATACATGCCTGTTCGAATAGATCACATATTGATGAGCGAGAGGGTCTTATAAGTAGTAAAGCATGGTTTACGGTTGACATGCCGTATATTGCAAGAGAGATATGCGAGAAAAAATGCACTTGTCATTATGACGGAGAATTTTTTTCAAACATTTTCATTGAAGACTATATGAAGTATCTTCAAAATGAGCTATTTAATTCATTTTTTCAACCGTTTTCAGATTTTGCGAATTCCAAGGATGACAAAACATGTGTAATTATGTGATGTTATTGGTGTATAACTAGTATTGCGATTGTAAAAAATATATTAAAACCATTGTGATTATGTAGAAAAAGTTTGCTTGCTTCTACAACAGTAAGATTTTACTGATTTGTGCATGATTAATTGTGGATTACACTTTGAAAAGTTATTATTTTCTTAATTGTGTAAATAGTTTGTGTAATTTAAAATATGTTTTTGTAAATAAATAAGTTTAAACATGAAAACTTTTCTGTGTTTTCTTTATGTGTATGTGCGTGTTGATTACTTGCAAAATAAAAATCTATTAAATAAAAAGTGATAAAGTTAGCATACTTGGTCACGATTTAAGGTTCTCGTTTTATACTTATCTTTTATACACTACAAGGTAGAAAGTTAGAAATTTAACAAAATTTATTGAAGCATGTACTATGGAAACATTAATCTACTACATAGAATTAAAATGTTTTGATTAAAATCATAAACTTAAGTGTGATAGGTAAATTGTGTTACATGAGAATTCCCAAAGTACTAATTTTTTATAAAATGAACTTAGCTAAAAAAGTTAGTTTCCATAATTTTATAACTTAATCGATTTTACAGGTTTTTCAAAAATAAAGTTAAGTGAGATAAAGAAACTTAGTATTTTTAAATAAAGATTTTTTAGGTGTTCTTTAATGTAAAGATCTTACCATATTTTACTTGAAGTAACAGAATATTTAAAATCATACACTATGTTTTTAAAACATTAGAGTATTACCTTGGCATATTTTTATAATTTTTATTAAGTAATGGGCTTGAATATTTTTATGAGAAATATCAACTAAGTGCACATGTTACACATTTTACTGATTGAGATGGTTATGCTTACAAATTTTAAATAAATATGCTCTTACTTTTATACATGTTACTTGTTCAAACTAAGTATACTTTTGATTTGTATACGTTTATGAGTTCTCATAAGTTATGAAATTATTTCTCGAAAGGAACTTAGCTATTAGAACTTTGTAAATTTCGTAGAAGTAGTATGCTTAACATGTTTTTGATAAAATAGATTTAAATGTGGTACAGAAATGATCAGCTATTTTAGCATAGATGTATAAACTTATCTTTATGTAAACCTTAACTAAATAAAAGTAATATAATTTATGTCTGTACAAAGTGAGGGACTTAGGCTATTTTTCAGAATTATCAAGTAAAGGGTTTTACAAAATACTTAGTAAACTGCATTAATAGATTGTAAGGTGTAATTTTTTCTTTTAGAAGTTTTGCACATTGGTATATTTTATGTTCTGATAAGTCGTTGAATATGTTCTTGAAATAAACTAACATATCTGTACTTTGAAAATTTTATAGAAGTGACGAACTTTGGTATTTTTAGAATGTTACGAACTTGATACATTTTTTCTGAAGTGCTAGATATGTGAAATTGTCTTTTTAGAAACATTGAATTATTCATATTAGTGCATTTCAGTTACTCTTTCAAGATAACGGACTTAGAATTTTTTACAAATAGCAAGCTAGTAACTTGCTAAACATGCTTCTTGCAAATATTTTTAAAAGCCGTTCTTAAAAATCACAGTGTCTACTTAATTTATTATATTTTAATTTGTTTATTCTTTTAGTAGTTACAACTTTGATAATTTTTAAGAACGGTATTCAAACGGTATTCAAGAAATATTCAAGCCCATTACTTAATAAAAATTATAAAAATATGCCAAGGTAATACTCTAATGTTTTAAAAACATAGTGTATGATTTTAAATATTCTGTTACTTCAAGTAAAATATGGTAAGATCTTTACATTAAAGAACACCTAAAAACTCTTTATTTAAAAATACTAAGTTTCTTTATCTCACTTAACTTTATTTTTGAAAAACCTGTAAAATCGATTAAGTTATAAAATTATGGAAACTAACTTTTTTAGCTAAGTTCATTTTATAAAAAATTAGTACTTTGGGAATTCTCATGTAACACAATTTACCTATCACACTTAAGTTTATGATTTTAATCAAAACATTTTAATTCTATGTAGTAGATTAATGTTTCCATAGTACATGCTTCAATAAATTTTGTTAAATTTCTAACTTTCTACCTTGTAGTGTATAAAAGATAAGTATAAAACGAGAACCTTAAATCGTGACCAAGTATGCTAACTTTATCACTTTTTATTTAATAGATTTTTATTTTGCAAGTAATCAACACGCACATACACATAAAGAAAACACAGAAAAGTTTTCATGTTTAAACTTATTTATTTACAAAAACATATTTTAAATTACACAAACTATTTACACAATTAAGAAAATAATAACTTTTCAAAGTGTAATCCACAATTAATCATGCACAAATCAGTAAAATCTTACTGTTGTAGAAGCAAGCAAACTTTTTCTACATAATCACAATGGTTTTAATATATTTTTTACAATCGCAATACTAGTTATACACCAATAACATCACATAATTACACATGTTTTGTCATCCTTGGAATTCGCAAAATCTGAAAACGGTTGAAAAAATGAATTAAATAGCTCATTTTGAAGATACTTCATATAGTCTTCAATGAAAATGTTTGAAAAAAATTCTCCGTCATAATGACAAGTGCATTTTTTCTCGCATATCTCTCTTGCAATATACGGCATGTCAACCGTAAACCATGCTTTACTACTTATAAGACCCTCTCGCTCATCAATATGTGATCTATTCGAACAGGCATGTATCCTATGCGAAGAATGATCTTGAACCCGGCCTATGTTTTTAAAAATTTCCTGATGTACTATATCCATTAATTGTTGTTTAGCTTCATCGTAATTACAATGGGGTTCGCGGTTACATTTTTGCGGCTTTAATTTTAAAATTAAATGAGGCAGGGTCGTCGTATATAGCGTTTTTAAAATGCATTCCAATATTTCATTTCTCATTTCGCAAAGTTTTTTTACTTGATCATTTAAAAGTGTTAAGGAAATTGGATTTAACGTGAATGAATCTGCGGTTTTGTAAATTTGTTGTAAGATGCATTTTCCATCATCATTAAATACAGATAATTGATTATTACAAATAAAAGAGCTATTGCTATGACCTATATTAAAATCTAATAGTTTTACAATAAATTCGATCCATGTGGAAGGGTTCATCACGACTCCCTGACCGGTTGGTATATAGTCTAATTGGGCATTCTGAATAAATTGTCTAATATGGATCTTCAAGTCAGTTCTTTCATCGTGAAGTGAAACGTAGATAAGTCTTTCCAAGTGCCATGTACTATTTACAGAAGCATATAAGCTATGGTAAAGATGATCCGTCCAATCGTCCAACTTTGCCCTTTTCGGGAAGGCTCATAAATGTACATTTTGGCAAATGTTAGGTTAATGTGCGGGTCTGTCACATAAGGTTCAGAAGGAATACCATGCGTTAAAAGTTTGTTGGTTGGGGGATATATCTTACACATTGAGCCATGTTCTAATTTAATGGTAGCGGTTTCACAGTTCGCTGGTTTAAAATCCAAAGTTCGTTTAGATCCAAAACTTAGAATGCATACACCTGATGATAGGTCTAGATTAAAATCTTCGTAGTTGCCGTCTTCAATTTTAGGTTGTTCTTCAGAGCCAAAGTTCACTTGCACCATATTAAATTCATAATTTGTCACTTTCTGTAGATCTTCACGTATTTTTTGCAAAATGGGTATCCAAGAGTAAACATAGACTGTTGCTCCAGGTAAACTGTAATTGATTCCTTCATCAGCAAAAGTAATTACTTTACGGGTCGAGGAAATTTTCTTTTCACTACTTTGCAGGGGTAATTGAAACAATTCTTGCTGTAGCACGTCAACATCACTTTCAGTATAAAACTCGGGGGAAATTTTCTTTTCAATACTTTGCAGAGGCTTTACATCTAAAGGCAATTGTATTATTTCTTGCAGCAACACATCGGCATCACTTTGAGTATAAAACTCGGGAGTGTATTCAATGTTAAAGTTATTTTCGATCGATTCAAGCAAAGACATTTTTGAAACTCGGCGAAAAATCAATTAAAACACACGTCTTAAGTATAGGCGCACACAGTGTAAAGAGAGTCTCGCAACACACACACCTGGCCACTTTATCTAACTAAAATGTCTCTATACTGATTCTTTAAAAAATCACGTGATTACCCAAGCGCCCTCTACCTTAAAACTTTCTCAACCCAGTAGATATTGCATCATCTAACTTGTCTTAGCCTGTTACAAAGAGTTGCCCCTAATTGCAAATAGTACATCCTGCCAGAAACCTGTCGGATATTCAATCAACACAGATTTGCACACGTCACTATCACGTGTCTTCTGCGCATGTCACTTCCTTATCTCTTATCTGATCTGTGATACCTGATAAGAGAAAATCAGTTGCCGTTAAATTTGTAGAGTTTGTAGGTTGGGCGTAGGTAAGTTCTCCTGCAACGGATACCTAAGAATTCTTTAGCCGAGCTGACCGATGTTTTGTCCGCATGCAACAAGAGTGTTGTCCGGTATTTTTCAGGTATTATAATTGCTTATATTTTTTCTGATATATGTTGTGATTAGCTATCTTTTAGAGTAATCAGTTTAGTTTATTAACAGGTTTTCATTAATAATTTCAGTTTATGACTTTATTAAAAAAATTTTAGTTTATTATTGTAAAAATTGTTTTAGTTTATGAATTTATTAAATAAAAATTTTAGTTTATTATTGTAAAAAATTGTTTTAAACAATAAGTTTAGTTTATGCATTTATTAAAAGGATGTCTATGTAAAATTTAAGTCTGTAAAAATTTTGATATGTTTAATTTATTAACAAGTTTTCATTAATAATTTTAGTTTATGATTTTATTAAATAAAAATTTTAGTTTATTATTCTAAAAATTGTTTTAAACAATAATTTTAATACCTATTTTATACGTAAATATTCATTCATCTGCAATGCCTATAATTTATTACTGTTATTTATCAAAACTTAACAAAAATAATTTGCTTTAGTATAATGATCTTTGCTAATTGTTTCACAGAAATTAATTTAATGATTCATTATTTTCATAAACTATATAAAATATATTAATCGTTGCAGCTTAACTTTGATATTTTAATTTAGGATATAATGCCCATGTTTACAAAAAGGATAGATTTTTATTGAAATGGCTTTAATCTAACATGATTTTAATCCATAAGTCCCCATTTTTGAACGCAGAATGAAACACGTGTCCCCACAATTCGGTATTCCCCTAGCACCTTCCCTGGTTTTATCTTATCGGTAAACTGGCCAACTCTTATTGTACCGGCTCTGTAGAGCCTCAAGGCACTTTCTTATCTCTCTCAATTTCTTATCAGCTGTACTAGGGATATGCACGTGGATTTTACTTCAATCATTCTTTTGTTAATTATGTGAGTATTTTTATTATTATTATTATTTCGCGTGTACAAGTACAGGGTAAGTGTAATATTTTCTATTATTTTAGTTACATATAAGTTGATACCGTAATTCTAATTGAAAATAATTATGTGGTTCTTATAGTTGCACTTTTGATGTGTTGTACTTTGAAGGGTGATTTTTTGTTATTGTTAATGCATGTTTTTCTGTATTTTGGTGTTTTGCAAAATTTTAAGTGGGTAATCCAGTGTAATTAATATTAATAGCATTATCGGTAGAAGTACTTTATGCAGTTTGTATACAAAAACTGGGTTTTGAGGGCTTTCTCCTAATAGAAAATAAGGCATGCATGGTATTTGTATTTCAGTAAATTCTAACTAAGATTAAATTTTCGATTGCTAACTAATTTTATCCCACATAAAATAGTATTGTGAATCTGGTAAATTGTTATAAGAAAAAAATTACTTTTAAAGCGTTTAATATCTTCAAATGTGTTATTTTGTTTTTAGTGTCAAAATATTATGTCTATTTTCAGCATATGAGGATAAAAAGAAGTAATGTCTTGATATTGGTCAGCTGGGACGGAACTTAGAGTTAATGTATTTTAAATCATTACTCTATGTTCCGGTCTTGCTAGCCGTATAGATGTTGGTACTTTGTCCAGAGACTAGAAGATTTAGCACGATCTCCCTTCACGTAAGTAAAAACCTTGTATTTTTTAGTTCAAGTAATGATTTGCGATTTAAACTATCTAAGTATTGAAAGATATTTATGTCCATGCGGTATAAAACTGTGCATGCAATTGTGCTAAAATGCATCTTCAATTTTTATTTCCAATAGTTCAACTTTCTAACAATAGTACTATCTAGTCTAAAAGTTTGTGCTAGTTAAACTCGCCTTTCTATAAAATAGGTTAAGTGCATCCATAAAAGACCACTCAGAAGGTTGATTCATGTATAAAATTATGCTTTCATAGTCAATCTGAAATGAGTGTTGCACATAAACAATCTAACTCGTATCGTATTGAAATTCTATAAATCAATTTACTCTACTTGTGATATACAGTAAGAATATTTTGTAGGATTAATAAAAATGTAATTTTTTCTCTAATTGATCTATAGAAAATATAAACTAGTATAATCGCTGCCTAAGATTTATCAAAAATGTGTGGGTAAGAAAAAATGTTTAGATAAATACTTTGTTTGTTTGTGTTTTAAGGCAAACCTGCACGCGGGGTATCTGCTTAGGATGAGGGGTGCCTTGGTAGGAGGACTTTCTAAGGGGATCTAACGCGTATTCACACATTTCGTATATCAAAACTTGAGTTTTGGGGGATATATGGCTAAAGTGGTTTTCTCGCAATAGAAAATAAGACTATATCCAAATCATTATTTGTAAATCTGTAGTACTAAAATCTTTCTATGGTATAATTTTCTCACTTGCCTAACAGTAGATGAAATTTGTAGAAAATATATGGGTATCCTAAATCCTACTTTAGTGTTAAACGTCTACTTAACAAAAATAGGATATACAAAAAATGAAAAACACTTGATTAAATTTTTTTTTCTTGATAAATTAAAAACATTTGATTAAAAAAATTTGTTGTAAAATTAATTATTTACTTAAAATTAAAACTTGGTTAAAAAAAATAAATTTAGAAATGTATTTGTTGTAAAATTATTTAACTTAAAATTAAAACTTGGTTAAAAAATAAATTAACTCTTGATTAAAAAAATATTTGTTGTAAAATTAATTAAAAAAATATTTGTTGTAAAATTATTTAACTTAAAATTAAAACTGTTGGTTAAAAAAATATTTGTTGTAAAATTACTTATTTAACTTAAAATTAAAACTTGGGTAAAAATCTCTTAAGAAAAAAAAAATGTTTAGATAAAAAAGTTCATACACTATCTAAATCATTATTTGTAAAAACTATAGGTACTAAAATCGTTCTATGATATAATTTTCTCACTTCCCTAACAGTAGAAGAAATTTGTAGAAAATGTATGGGTATCCTAAACCCTACTTTAATATTCTAGTAAACTGTTACTTATTAAATATATGCTATAATCTTAAACGGTATACAAAAATTAGAAGTATGTATTAAGCAGCATTTATTCAATTTGCATTGGTTCTATTACTAAATGGTAAAGAAAACTAAATCCTCCTGGGGATGTTGTTCATTTCTTTGCTCCACATAGTTAATTATTATTTAAAGAAACAAAAACAACAACGCATCCTCTGTGCTACGCCCTGTCTCCATTCATGCGAGGCTAGCGTGATGGGGAAAGGCACAGTAAGAATTTTTATTTGAAATGAGGCGGTAGACGAGTTCTACCGGGCGGCTGGTGGGTCCTCATTTTATAATAATATTTTTTATTTCAGGTTTAATTCATATAGCTTATTTAAAATTATGTCAAAGTCTCTTATTTTGATACTAAATGTTAAAGTCCCTTATTTTTCATGAGAGAATGCATCGCAATCTGAAAATTTTTTCCAAGTCCTCTTATTTGAGAAAATTGTTAAAAAGTCTGATAATTTTTCCAAGTCCCCTTATTTGAAAAATATGTCACAATCTGAAAAATTTTCCAAGTCCCCTTATTTGAAAAAAAGGAAAAAAATTCTTATCAACCCTTTGAACATCCGCTCCCCACATCCGGTCCGACCACGCCCCCTTCCCCGCTCAGCCTAGGGAAAGCACCTGTACGGCGTACCACAGAATTAACATGGTACCGCATGGGCAGAACGAACATTTATCTACTACTGTCGCGACCCCCAAGTGGGTCGCCATGTCGTTTTTCGGGGGTCGCCGTAGACCTCTTTTGTAGGAAATGAGTAGTAAACTATTTTCACGTTTCTTTGCCTTTAGACGCCCTTTTCCCCTTTTTTCTTTTGAAAGAAAAAATCCTTAGTCTCGTCAGGGGCTTTTGTATCAAAGCTACAAAAACTGACGTGAATCTAGGAGTGTTAACTCATGCTCCAGAACCTATGCATTAAGACAGAAGAATCGGAAATAGGAACTGCAACTAATTTAAAGGAGGTAATTAGTAGCCACCTTGAAGCCCTTGAATCTGAAATTCAAAGATATTTCCCACAGTTCGATGAACAAGAGGTTGCACTCGTGCGAAATCCATTTCACGCATCTTTAGATGTCACCGATCTTCCTGGTGAAGTGCAGGGTGAATTTTTGAATTCGCAAAATGACTCCTCCGCAGAAAAACCGTTAACTCGATCAAGAGCGGATTAAAGGGGGACGACGCCCCCCCCCGAGATAAAAGAAATTAATGTAAAGATCCTATTTTACTTAAAACATGGAAAAATACAAGTTATAAATCTCGTATAGTGGCATTAAAAGATGATATATTTAAAACACGCCGAGAAAAGAGATTTTGCATAATAAATTTAAAAAATGGAAACGCAAAAATCCCCATATATCGTAATGTTAAAAATGCGAGTCTCGTCTCGCGTCCATCCCTATCCGTGGGTGCCGATTTTTGGGGCCGCACTGTGCGACCCCTTACTGGCAGCAGAAAAGCACATTGCGAGAATGGCAATTCTATGCAAATATGCAATTTTTTTAAATTTATTATGCAAAATCTCTTTTCGCGACGTGTTTTAAATATATCATTTTTTAATGCCACTATACGAGATTTATAACTTGTATTTTTCCCATTTTGTATGTTTACTTTCCATAAAATGGATGTACATGTCAATTTTCTAATTAACCGCCCCAACCGACAAAGTAACCGCCCCCCCCCCCCGACAAACTTGCATTAATCCGCCAGTGAACTCAATTTTCGGTGTTCTGTACTTTGCTCATATCTGACAACTTCTAAGCTTTCGTGTCAGATGCTAACAGCCATTTGCATACACTTACCTGCGTGAAGTTGGATTTTCAACTCTTTTGCAGATTAAGACAAAGCCAGTAATAAATTAGATGTCTAAGATGACATGCGGTTGGTTGGCTTTGACTAATATTCAGCCAAGAATAGCCAAACTTGTCAGTCAAATTCAACCTCCAATCATCCTAATCAGTACGTATTAAAAAGATATCAATTTTAAATCTCAAGATATATTTTTTCATTATTAATTTTTTTATTGGTCAAACATGGCAGATGAGGGGGGTCGCGAAACTTTTGAAAAACCTAAAAGGGGTCGCGATTAAAAAAAGGTTGGGAACCACTGCTATAGACTATCAATGGAATATTATATTATTTCTATGGAAGATGTCCCCCCCCCTCTCCGAGCAGTTAGTGATAATCTCTGATTTCTTATTCATAAACGGAGAGAAGTCAGGAAATCTCGTTCAATCCATTTTCTTTTGCTCGAATTGCTAAGTTCATAATTTCATAACTTTAAATTCGTTTCAATCTTTTTCTTAATTTTTTTTAAATCCGAGAATGAGTTAAAGGAATCAGTAGTCGCTTTTAAGTTTTCTTAAATCTGGTGAAAGAAAAATTCCAAACATCAATTTGAAGCAAAAAAGAGTACATTAAATAACAATTTCAAGTAACAGTAATAAATTTTTGAATGCTGTACTTTTACATCTTAAAGAAAAATTCAGAAAACACAAAGAAATTTTGAGATAAATAAATATTTTAGTTTCACTGGAAATAACCTCATACCTACAGATGAAAACAAACTAGAAATGCTAAGATTTAATGATTATAGAATATCAGCAATGGAAAAAGAAATGACTGGTACAACAGGTTAGATTAACTGCTGTAGAAACTTTACAAGTATGCAACGTTGATATTTTCCCGAATATCCATAAACTTTTAAAAAGGTTAGTCAGTTTGCCTGTGACAACATGTATCACTGAAGGATCGTTTTCAACTATGAAATATTTAAAAAACTACTTAAGAAACAATACATTTGAAATGCGTTTAAATGGTCTCTGTTATGCATGTATAAAAAATATATTTGTAAGTGATGAAGCCTTAAATATTTTGCAAAAACAGGGAGAATAAATATAACCTTGTAGAAAATAGTAAGTATGAAATTTTTCATTTTATTATAACCACTTTTTTTTTTTACTATTCTTTAAATTATGGCTGTTTTTTCAATCACTAAATGACTTTTATTGAATTTTCACTGATGTTGGAGTCCGTCGGTTCTGGTAAATACGAATTTTCGTTCTTATGGTATCTTTACTACTTTTTCCCATGATCTCCAATTTTGTAACTTTTAATAACTTGATAAAAATTGTATTAATTCGTGAACAGGTTTGAAAGGGAGAAACAAAAAACGTGTACATGGGTGGTAATTTGGGCTCGCCCATGTATTTTGAGGAGCTCATCTTAAGTTTTCTAACACTTGAAAACTTGATTAATTTGAAAGATTTCAGTATGCTATAAAATTGTTTATTATACCGGTGGATGCGATAAGGGGATGGGAGTTAAACCCCTATATGGGGCCCATAATAGCATATTCTTTAAAATTCACCAAGTGGTACATTACTTCTTTCATGGTAATGACGATATGCACCCCCCAAAATCAATTCCTGGGTACGCCACTGCTAGGTTATATTAAATCGAATTTTCAGGCGGATCCTTCCCGTTTCCTTACAGCGTGGTTACTCGTTTCTTTGCAGTAGAAATACAGTGAAGCACCGTTTATACGTTTTTATCATTTATACGTTTTTTTAGAAATAAAGAGGAGAGAAAATGTGTGATGCAAGTTTTCAACAAACTTTGACAGGTTCTAATTTTATGCAAAAATACCTAATTGCCGGCGATTTAAATGATAATGTTAAACAGGCACTTTTAACTATGTACAATGAACTTATTCTGTGCATTCCCAAACAAACACAGCCGAAAATTACAAAATATTTTGTACATACGGAATGAATATGAATACAATTACTAGCTTTACCTTAGATTCAGAATAAAACTATTAGTGTTACATACTCATTGGCGTTTTTCGTTTTAATGCAATAATATAAGAAAGTAGTATTTAAATTTAAATCGGATTTTTTATTCTTGTGTATTAAGAAAATGTACGTACTTTTGAGAATCTCGCTTATAGGTTTTTTCCATTTATACTTTTTTTCACCCTAGTTCCTTGAAAAACGCATAAAACGGTGCTTCACTATAGTCTACGCAAGTGCTCGCTCTTCTGGCAACCTGGTTTTTTTCCCTCTTTCCTCTTATTGCTAGCAACTTCGTTTTGATTCATCTTGTGTGAAGACAGCTATTTTCACACAAGGAATTTCAGTTGTATTACATACATTTATGTGTAATGTTAGCTTTAAAAATCATTTTCGAACAAGTGTTTTTTTTTTTTTTTTTTTTTTTTCGTTTAAGGTAAGCAGGAAATGATGATTTACGTTTATAACTTAAATCCTCTTCGTCAATCTTATTTCGAAAGATTTCGAAATAAATTTTTATCAGACCTAAATTAATAATTTTAAGAGATTGTATACGCCTTTTACGATTTCTTTTGCCTTCCTACCAAGAAATCAAAATTATTTAAACATTATTTGCATGTTTTCACGTGTAATTTTGGTATGAAGTAATAATTTTTTTTTTTTTTTTTTTTTTTTTTTACTGAAATTAAATAAATAAATAAATAAAATTCTTGCTATAAAGGAAGATTAAAAAAAATTTACTCACACTAAGAGCAGATTATTACATTAATATGCCAATTTTTAAATTTTTTTTTTGGAAAAAGCTTGACAAGAATATGCACAAATAAAAAAAAAAAAAGTAATTGTACAAAGTAAGTCTTGGAAAGAGGGGCAAGTGTCGAGGCGCCAACGTATAGAACTCAGTACACAGATTCTTTTCAGGTGAAACACAATCATTTAAATTTGATTTTCTTGAAGTAGAGCTTTCATCGAACCAGATTTAATGACCATTAGGAGCGCATGCTAAAATATATATCAGAAATTATCACAGCCTAAATAACTTAATAAATATATTTATTAATTCATTATTAAAAAAGACTGTAGTATACTTATTTTACAATTTCCTCTTACTTCCTGCCGAAAATTCAAAATCATTTAAACATGATTCGCGTTCTCTTGTAATATTAAGATGAATCAGCAGTCAGATTTTTACAAAAATTAAAATGAATCTTGCGTTTTTAACAAGGAATTTTCTTATAATGCACACTAAGAAAAGATTATTTCACGAACACATTAATTTTCGGAAAACTCTTGACAAAAATACTTATTGAAAAACATGTAATTGCAGCAAACTAAGACCTAAGAAGAGGGTCAATTGCCCAGACCCTTTTTTTTTGACGCAGACCCTTTTTTTGACCGCAACCCTTTTTTTGACCTGCGTCAAAAAAGGGGTCTCTAGATCTGTGGCACGCGATGAACGTTTCGATCGTCCGCCATCTTGCTGGTAGTTAAGTCGAGCGATGGCAACGGCTGCCCTTTTTTCAGCATTGGGCGATCTATCCAGCTGGTCTCTCATTCTTCCCTTTTTCAGCAGATGTCAGTGCTGTTAAAAATAATCGTGACCACTTTTTTGCGGGAAATGACGTGCTAAAAAGTAAAGGATTCTCGTGGAGCTATGTCACCAGCAACTCTTTTTATAGAAATCAAATCTATTCTTCGTGACTGGCAACAGTCAGAACGTCAGAGTTTGGTGTTCCCAGAGCGGGATCACTGCGCGTTAAAGGGTTAAGTCCGACTGCATTAAGAAATGCTTCTATCGCCATCCGCTAAATCAAAGTCATGTCACTCATCGAACATAGCGCATAATGTATAGGAATTGTTTTTCTGTAAAATAAAACTAAATGCCACACGTACTATTTTCAATAGCACATTTGTTTCACTATATAGCAATAGCATACACAAATTATGTAGTATTCGACTAATGTTTACGGGAGTTAGAGCACGAATGAACAGACAGACATACAAACTGATCAATAATCATTTTTCTACTATGTAGAAAAGTGTTAAAAAGTGCCAGAGTCTAGTAAACAGCTCTGAACAAATAGATAACTACCTGCAAGTGACAGGGAAATGAGCAGTGAATCAAATAAACGAATTTTGGCATATTTACAGTTATATATAAAGCTCTTTACCAATATGATTGTTTTATTAATTCACTGGCTGCAGTACCCGTCGTTCACAGGTTAGTGTGTAAAGCAAATTCCCAATAATCCCGAATTCTCGTCTGCATTGTAGGAGTAGAAAAAAATGGAATTAATATATTGACAATAGTATACACAGCAAAATTATAACTTTTGTCTGTTGTTAAAAGATAACAATCTGGAAAGTAGCAATGTGATGAGTAAAATGGCTTTAGAGAATTTTTAAGTTTTATTCTGATTGAATGACCTTTTCTAGTCAAGTGGTCATTCCTAACCTGTAACTAACTTTTGTCTGATTCACTGTAGATACTTTAGCATTACCGACTTTTGTTATTTTTGTCGTTGGTGATCATGTTGCTAAACTTCACTGTATTCTCTTAATCCATTTTTAAGGGATAAGAACAAACACTTATACGATTTTCTCAAAATCCTGAAATGTATAAAATATTTAAAACAGTTTCGGCATCTAGATTTTAAATTAACTTGCATGTAACATACACCAGATTTCCTTCTATTTCCATTGCCATTTGTCAGGAATAGAACAAACATGTACTCAGTTTTCACAACATCTCAAAATCTATAAAAATTTTAAAGACCACCTGTGAGGATTCTTAATTTCCTTTAATTCGCTTCAGTGGTTTATACGTAATCGACAAATATTTTCACATTTTGGATAAATTTTCGCAAAATCTCAAAATCTGATCAAAGTTTTTTTTTTAAATTGACACTTATAATTTAAGTTGAGTGACGCCTTATGTCACCAAATTTTATTTAATGCGTTTTGAAGTTAATGCGTGACGATCAAGTATTTACACATTTTGAAACAATTTTCTCAAAATCTCAGAATCTAATTAAACTTTTTTTAAAATTTCAATGCCTAAAATTAAAGTGAGTGACCACCTATCATGTCACCTATTTTCATTTCATTCCATTGAGTCGTTATCGGGTGATACACGAACGAATATTTAAAAATAATTTTCGAAGAATCTCTAAATCTAATAAAAAATTTTAAAAAATTCGATGCTTGTATTTTAAGTTGAGTGACCACCTATCATGTCACCAAATTTCATTTCATTCCCTTTAGTCTTTATTTCGTGATGCTGAACAAAAATTTACATATTTTGAAACGATTTTCGCAAAATCTCAAAAATCTAATGAAAGTATTTTAAAAATTCACAGCTTATAGTTTAAGTTGACAACCGCCTACCACGTCACCAAATTTCATTTCATTCGCTTTAATCGTTATTAAGTAACGCGCGAACAAAGATTCACGCATTTGAAACGATTTTCGCAAAATCTCAAAATCTAATCTAAATTTTTAAAAAATTTGATGCCTATAGTTTAAGTTGGGTGACCACTTATTGTGGCCCCAAATTTCGATGAGGATCGATATCTAAACAAATTTACTTTTCTCCGAGGCTGATTTAATTTTAAAATTTTAATCAGCAGAATTTAAGCATAGTATTCTTTGAGAGAATTTAAAGTTTTAACGCGTCCCTTCGATTAGAAGTTTCTCTAACTATCAAGAACCTGTCATCAAGACAGGCATGCAATAACTTAGGCAGGCTCGCATTCACTCGTCCAGAGATTAGTGGACGAATTTGCGGTTCATCGCGCGCAGCTATACCCATAGAGAAGGAATATAGGCGGAGGGAGCAATTGTAACCCTAAACTGAAGCGTGCACACGAGTCACGTGACTTGTGGTCAAGCGGGGTGGAATTTCTCCATTTCCTTTGCTGTTCTCCATAGCTTTGTGTGAGGTCGATGGTTCTAATCCAAAAAAAGGGTGCATTATTTCTCTGCATATGGATGCAATGAAAAATTCTTGAAAGGAGGACAACTGGCATTTCACAGGAAAGCTATGTTTTGCAATTTTAGCCGTTTAAAATGTATGAATGTTCTTTAAAACACTAGATTGACAATTTGGCGATTATATTAACTCGCCAAGTATTGCAGATCTGAAAGTCACGTAATTTAACTTTTAATTTCAAATTAAAATTAAAAATCAGATCAAAATAAAATTTACTCTTTATTTTCTCAGTTAATATAACAGGTTATTGTTTTAGAATGTCTATTGGCGCTGTAGTGCCTCACTCATGTTTCTTTCTTAAACATTCTATTTTTTCAAAATGTCCTTATTGTTAAGGTAATTTTTTCAGACTATTAGTAACAAATTGAACTTTTTAAGCTGATCCACTGAAGCTATATTTCTCTGTTTTTGGACAAAGAATATCACAAATCATGAGGGGAGGGGGAAATACCATTTCATTATGTTAACAGAAACATGAATTTCAATTAACGAATTCACTATATATGTGTATATAAATGTAAAGATATTGCTAAAAAATCAGCTGTTTAAAACGTTCATATTAACTCTAGTAACAATATGGTTTAAAATACTAGATCGCACCCCGCCTCCCGAAATGGAAACCTATATGCGCTACTGAATACAAACTTTGAATTTTAAATTGCTTAATATTCTTCTTAATATTCTGAAAAAAAGGTTGTCGATGTATGCATTATTTTATTCTGCATAAATAAGTTTCTAGTCTTTTCTGCGTGACCAGCATTAAAAAAAAGATGTTTTATTGAAATTTCGGACCTTTTTTTAAAAATAAAAATTGCTATTTTGATAAATTATAACAATTGTGAAAAAAGTAGTGTCTTGTTATACGAAATGCAAAGCGATGCTGTATCCTACAAATTTTTTTTTCATCAAGAATTACTTTTTTTTAAGCTTTCCTAAAGATCTACAGAGAAGAATTCTTTGGGAAACACAGTTAGAAAGAGAAGGATTTAAAGCTTTAGATTATTCGAAGCTGCGTTCAAAGCATTTTACAGAAGATTGCTTTGAGAAAGCAAAATTTGGAGGAACGTGGTTAAAGAAGGATGCAATACCAACCATCTACAATTTTCCTCATCATCTCCACCGAAAAAATATTCTCATCAAGCTTGATAATGTACATTACTAGATTAACTCATTTAATAATGTACATTACTAGATTTTATTACAATGTTTCATAACAAAATCAAAATAATACGAAAAATACAACAAAATATTAGGTTGTAACGAAAGTTTTCCGCCACTCCAAGTATTGCCTGCAGAAGCAGTTCGCGTTGGTGTCTTGGCCAATATTTTGTAAAACGATTTTTGTTATTTGAAAGAAAAGACTTGTTTCAGAGCACTGTGTTGTGAAATCTGTAAAACAATATCGTTATGATTAAGTATAAGGTGTCTAAAATGGAACTACCACGCTACCAGATTGATCCATCATTTACTCTCAGTTCTGTCGCAAAAAGTCAGCTACAGAATGCCACTGAATCATGTGTACAGCTTAAGGTACTACTGTTGTATCATATGACACTGTGAAGATTTGGTACCGAAAGTTCAAAAACGAAGATTCTAGGATATTAAAGAAGCAGAGCGCTCTGGCCAGCCTACTGATGCTGATGAGACCCGCCTACGAGAATTTGTGGAAGAAGATAAAATATTCATCCACGAGAGCTAGCTAAAAGAGTTAGACTTTAGTGCCATGTCCATTAGTCGCGCTAAGTATCGCACAAACTTGACATATAAGATCAATAGCTGGGTACCGCGTGAGCTGACTCAAGCAAATCTGGCGGAAAACTTTCGTTACAACCTGATAAAATGTTTCAAAAGCCAAAACTTCAAAGTAATTCTGCAAAACAAAATTTAAGACTAAATAATTTCAAAATAACTAGAGAGGGAGAAAATAAATAGTGCTGCAAAAACCATTTTCCCCCATTCCCTTTCTAGAAAAATAAAATGCTTGAGTTTGCGAACTAAAGGGCGATAAGCAGCCAAATCCGCGACGCTCCGCGGATTCTAAGTGCCGCGAATCTTCTCCTACGACGTCTTATGTTAGCTTCAACTTTCCCGGGAAAATACAATAGGAGGCTCCCTCCACCTATATCCCTTCTCTATGGCTATACCAACACTATCTATAAAGGGGGATTCCCTTAGAGACGGTATTGGCTACACGCGGAACGTACCGTTAGTGGATAAAACTTACAAGCTCTCTTTTCCAGCCAGCGCATGCGCACTGCCGATCTCGAGAACTTATAAAAAGTTCTTCAGAAGCTGGAGAAAAGGGACGGTATATTAAGTTACAACGTTAGTACGTGCTTAGTACACGCGTAATTTTGGGCACTTAGAAATTTTTTTAGGAATTCTTATTTTTTTCCCACAGACATAACCCGGTCCGTTTGACTTTAGTGTTTTTCGCCAATGTTGACCTTGCTTAATTAATTAGACTAATTAATGTTAAAACAACGAGTAATTAGCGAGATATAAAACAATACATTGATTATGCCGATTGATTAATATTCATCAATTATTAATTCAGTAATACTTCACTCTAGTTGCGGGGGGGGGGGAAATCCCCCCTTAAAAAGAAAATAAGTTGAATAATGTAAGAAATCAAAATTTATTTCCATAAAGGGGGGAAAAAATGGACGACTGCAGACTGGTATCCCGACAGCCATATTTTATTTTTCATTAATTTGCATTCGGTTTAAAACTAACCTTAGTTAACTTTTTACTATAATTCTTAATCAAATCAGAATTATGTTTTTAAGTTAATTAATAATGAATATAACGGTTCTATTCTTTTAATGTATTGTAATTTACTAACTTGCATCCAGTTTAATGATAATCGCAATTGAACTTCCGTGAAAATTATTAATTAAAAATTAATTTCTTAATTAACCTTATGATAATCTAATATTACTTGTTCTATTGTTTTAATGCAATGTAATGTATCAATTTTATTTAATGGAATTGTATCTGTCAGTTAACAACTAAAATAATGATTAATCTATGTTTTTAATTAAATTACTTAATATAATTATTGGTTCTTTATTTTAATGTAATAAGTCAAACGATGAAACAACGGGAAAAAAACGTAAGATTGCTTCGGGAATACTTAAAGTTGTACCAAGTTATTTTAGATATCCACTTTATGGAAATAAATTTTGATTTCTTACATTATTCAACTTACTTTCTTTTTAAGGGGGGAGGATTTCCCCCCCCCCGCAACTAGAGTGAAATATTACTGAATTAATAATTGATGAATATTAATCAATCGGCATAATCAACGTATTGTTTAATATCTCGCTAATTACTCGTTGTTTTAACATTAATTAATCTAACTAATTAAGCATGTGGTCAACATTGGCGAAAAACAACGGACCGGATTATGTCTATGGGAAAAAAATAAGAATCCCTAAAAAAATTTCTAAGTGCCCAAAATTACGCGTGTCTAATTAATATATCGCTAATTATTCATTATTTTAACATTAATTAGTCTAATTCATTAAGGGGGACACTTAAAGTTGTACCAAGTTATTTTAGATATCCACTTTCCAGTATTACTGAATTAATAATTGATGAATATTAATCAATCGGCATAATCAACGCATTGTTTTATACGTCGCTAATTAACAACTAAAATAATGATTAATCTGTGTTTTTAATTTAATTAATTAATATAATTATTGGTTCTTTGTTTTAATGTAATAAGTCAAACGATAATTATATCTCCTTAATTTTTAGAATCACACACAAAGACTGCAGGAAAACGTCAATATCTTAATATATAAAAATCCAGTGTCCGTGTGTATGTTCCGAAATAACTCAAAAACGGGTCAACTGATATTCATGAAAGTTTGCATATATATGTAATTTGGTCCAACTTAGATAATAGGATAGTTATTATTCAAATTAATGGTTTCAATAATTAATAATTAATAAAAAACTGATCATCAACGTTGATTGTTGTTATTAATCGTAGGTTCCATAAGTCTGGAACAGATGGCGCCTTAAGAGAATTTCTTTATGTACAACTGTAGTTTAATATGTATTTGTGTACTGCATAAATTCAAGAAAAAGTGTTTATCCAAACCGGCAGTCACGAACACGGCCAAAAATATTGGAACATTACTACGAAGAAAATTAATAATATCTGCGATATTGAAATACTCAACTCATAGCTTATCGTCTGCTTCTAAAGGGATAAAAGCGTTTTATTTTATTTTTTCCGAAATTGGCAACCGAGATAACTTTTTTATTGTTTTGAAAAAAAAAGAACAGTTTAACAGTTCTTGCTTTAAACGACATCTTATTATTTGCGTATGTTTTATTTACAGAAAAATTCTCATTTTACAGAGGAAGAAACCTAAAAGAACGTATTATATATTTTTCATATATCTTATCTTATCTTATCTTAATATATAAAAATCCAGTGTCCGTGTGTATGTTCCGAAATAACTCAAAAACGGGTCAACTGATATTCTGATTACGTTGATTGTTGTTATTGATCGTAGGTTCCAATCGTAGGTCCAATATTTCCGTTTGAGACCATTAAGGCTGGAACAGATGGCGCCTTAAGAGAATTTCTTTACAGAGAACTGTAAAACATTGTCCTTTGCATCTCATAGATGGCGCCACACCTTAATGTGATACAGTTTCTTAGACTACACACTATACATGTCTTATTTTGCCTATACCAAGCACTACTTTTAGTAATATGCGACCCAAAAAATCTAACCTTACTGCCCGTAGCAAGAAGACTCGATATGCACGTATTGAAAGAGCTCATGAATCAGTCTGATCCAGTCAATTGTAATGAATTAAATAAAAAGGTTAGTTCAATGAACTACTATGCGTATCGATTAATGATTAGACACAATCAGGACAACTATATCCTTCGATATCGTCAATTGTATCATCAATACGTTGTGGAAATGTTTGCTAAGATTGAAAGCGAACGTTTGCGATTCATTCGGTTCAACCAAGCTAAACTACGATCAGAGGATTACATTCACTTACGAGATGCTATTGTTGGAAACGTCGATGGAAATTTAAACACCAATGAAATTGGTAGTGCTGTTATTTTACCTTCCAGCTACATAGGTAGCCCACGAAACATGCAAGAATACATGCAGGATGCAATGACTTATGTACGTCATTACGGTCGTCCAGATTTGTTTATAACATTTACGTGTAATCCAAATTGGGAGGAAATCCAATCTTTACTATTACTAGGTCAACAATCAATACATCGTCACGATATTACTGCACGAGTGTTTAAACAGAAGTTGAAATCTTTGATTGATTTTATAGTAAAATATTCAGTTTTTCGCAAAACGTGTCGTTGGTTGTATTCAATTGAGTGGCAGAAATGAGGCTTACCTCATGCTCACATTTTAATTTGGCTTGAAGATAAAATTCGTCCAGAGGAAATTGATCAAATTATTTCAGCCGAAATTCCAGATTCTTCAATTGATCAAGAATTATTTAATATTGTTACAAGTCATATGATTCATGGACCGTGTGGAGCGTTTAACATGACATCACCATGCATGGAAAATGGGAAATGTAAGAAACATTTTCCTAAGAAATTCACAAATGATACCATTACTGATATTGATGGTTATCCATTGTATCGCCGCAGAAACGCTGATAATGGTGGTCATACATATAAAATGAGAACTTCAAATTCTAACCAATTAGAAATTGACAATCAATGGGTAGTACCATACTCACCACTACTCTCCAAAACGTACAAGGCTCATATTAATGTTGAGCTTTGCAGTTCTGTGAAATCCATCAAGTATATTTGCAAGTACGTTAATAAGGGCAGTGATTTGGCCGTATTTGGAGTACAAAATATAAACGAAAATGATGAAATAGCACGCTACCAAATGGGTAGATACATTAGCAGCAGTGAAGCTATCTGGCGCATACTTAGCTTCCCCATACACCACAGAGAACCTGCTATACAACATCTTGCAGTGCATCTTGAAAATGGACAACGTGTGTATTTCACTGAAGAAAATATTCTCCAAAGAGCATGTGAACCACCAAAAACGACACTAACCGAATTTTTCACTCTTTGTCAAAAAACTGATGTGTATGGTCAATTCGCAAAAACAGTATTATACACTGATATTCCATGCTATTTTACATGGAACACGTCTGCTAAAAAATGGGAACCACGTAAAAAGGGAGAACCACATCCTTATATTGCAGGCATATTTAAAGCTAAGACACTGGGACGACTTTATACTGTACATCCAAAACAACGTGAATGCTTTTTTCTGCGTTTATTGTTGGTGAATGTTCCTGGACCAATCTCTTTTCAATTTTTACGATCAGTTAATGACCAAGTGTTCAGTACGTATAAAGATGCATGTCACGCGTTGCAACTTTTAGAAGATGACAACCATTGGGATCTGACACTTGCTGATGCTGCTTTAACGTCCTCGCCGAGTAATATTCGTCAACTATTTGCCATTATTTTGATGACATGTTTTCCAACACAGTCATCTACATTGTGGGAAAAATATAAGAACTACATGACTGAAGATATACTCTACCGACATAAACAAATAAACCACTCTCCAAACTTAGACTTCACACAAGATATGTATAACGAAGCTTTAATAATGATTGAAGATTTATGTATTATGATCTCAAATTCACCTCTTAGTCATTATGGTATTCCATCTCCTAATCGCCCAGCTACAGACTTAGTAAATAGTGATTTGCAGCGAGAAGAACAATTTAATAATCGTGATTTAAATACATTTGTTACTAACAATGAACCATTATTAACTGACGAGCAGAAGAACATATGCAATCGAATTATGTTGGCTATTGATGCCAAACAAGGCGGTTTTTTCTATTTAGATGCACCAGGTAGTACCGGTAAAACATATTTGTTATCTTTCATCCTTGCGAAACTACGGTCACAACAAAAAATTGCATTAGCAGCTGCATCATCAGGCATAGCTGCTACTTTGTTGGATGGTGGGCGGACAGCACATTCTGCTTTCAAGCTACCATTAGATATTCATAACAATCCAAATGCAATGTGTAATATCAAAAAAAGAAGCGGAATGGCAGCAGTGTTACGGAAGACTTCGATCATAATTTGTGATGAGTGTACTATGGCTCATAAGCATTCGCTCGAAGCATTAAATAGGACTATGCAGGATTTAAACAATAGTGACAGATATTTCGGTGGTACTATTTTATTACTATCTGGTGATTTCCGGCAAACGTTGCCAGTTATTCCTCGCTCTACTTTTGCAGATGAAATTAATGCATGTCTAAAACAATCAATTTTATGGAGAAATGTTGAAACACTCAGACTGACAAAAAACATGCAAGTACAACTCCAAAATGATCCAACAGCACAAGAATTTTCTAAACAATTACTGGCTCTTGGAAACGGTGAAATAGAATTTCATCAAGATACTCAACATATTAGATTGCCAGATAATTTCTGTACTGTTGTTCAAACTAAAAATGAACTGATTGAGAGTGTCTTCCCAGACATACTAAATAACTATTTAAATCATGACTGGCTTAGTAATCGTGAGGCAGTGAATTTCCCAATTGAATTTTTAAATTCTTTAGACATATCAGGAATGCCACCACACAATCTTCGATTGAAAATTGGATCACCGATTATTCTACTGCGTAATTTAAACCCTCCTAAACTATGCAACGGTACACGTTTGGTGATCAAAAGAATCACTGGAAACGTTCTTGAAGCAACTATTTTGACAGAAAAGTTTAAAGGAGAAATTGTTTTGTTACCACGTATTCCGATGATATCCAATTCTCCCATACCATTTAAAAGACTACAGTTTCCCATTCGCTTAGCTTTCGCGATGACTAAAATAAATCTCAGGCCAAACATGTCTATTTGCGGCTTAGACTTTGAAAATCCATGTTTCTCCCATGGGCAATTATACGTGGCGTGTTCACGAGTAGGAAGACCATCAAGTTTATTTGCATTAACAAAGGACCGATTGACCAAAAATATTGTACATCGATTGGCGCTTCATTGAATATCAACTGTGATTTATTACGATTAAAGATATTTAGAGTATATATATCAAATTAAAATATTTAAAGTATTTATTAAATAAATGTTATTAAATGTTATGTTAATTTGTGTTAAATTTTGTCTTTCAAATCCTGCTTAAATCACTCAGCCACAGCAACGCGTGGCCGGGTCTGCTAGTAACATATATATTTACCCATAAACGTATACATTACATGCACGTAATTACATATTATTTTATCATTGGCTGCACGCATAATGCACATGTTCAAACAGATAGCCAGGTACGCTTCCTCCTAGGCACACAGTTGTAACGTTGTAACTAATATACCGTCCCTTTTCTCAAGCTTCTGAAGAACTTTCCCCCCCACCAAGTTCTCGAGATCGGCAGTGCGCATGCGCTGGCTGGAAAAGAGAGCTTGTAAGTTTTATCCACTAACAGTACGTACACGCGGAAGCCTGCTTTGCGACACCTGCCCTTGTTTGCGATTGTGTCAAGCGCAGCGGCTGAGTGCTGGTACTTCAATTCAGAAGTAGGAAATTCATGTTTCTTTTGGAACAAACGTTTTTAATTCGTAAAAAAAAGTGTATTCTCTCCCCCCTCCCCCTGCGCGTAAAAATTCCCTTTCCGATTTTTCTCTAAGTCCGATTGAATTAACAAATGTTTCTATCGGCATCCGCTTGTTACTTAGATTAGTTAATGATATTTGGTCTAGGAGGCTTTCTGTATTGCTGATAACTGATTCACAAATGTGAATGAAGCTGAAAAAGGAGAAAAACATGTTTGAGTAATATTCATTCGATTTCTCCAAAAGAATTTATAAATAATTCCAAATGAGTTAGCAAGTTCCAGAAAAATAACCCAGTCAGCATTTCTGAAGTTACATTACGGGATGGATCAAGCTCCCAATTTAGATGAATTTGCGAGTCGTGCAATTCTCAGAGGAAAAAATTTTCAAATTTTATCTGAAGATGCAAATGAGAAAGTTAAGGCGTAGTGCCATCTTTGCCAACCCAAAAGATCTATCATTAGTGGAACATTCAAAACTATACAAATTTTATAACTCACTTAAGATAAAACTTCAATTTTATCATACACTGCTCAAAACAGTTAAAGGGTATTGTAAGTTTTATATAAAATAAAGATATAAGCAAATTTTTTTTTGCCGAAAATGGAAGAAGAGAATCACATATGCAAATTTTTCTGATTTTCAAACTTTGGAGTATGCTAATTTTGAGTTCGACGTCAAAATCGTCGCTTGAGCGGCAGCGAATGAAATTGGACTTTCAACTGAATAAAAGACGATGAAGACAAGGATGATCGGCATTCAGTGACTGCTTTGTTTTGATGAGTACGATGTCTCAGCGAAGTCATTTAACCGATTCAGAAGCTTGGAGAGTTGTCGGTAGGTTAGAAGGGGGCCAAACTCAAGCCGAAGTAGTGCAAGCCATTGGAGTGTCACAAAGTGTGATTTCCAGGATCTGGAACCGGTTTCTGGCGACAGGAAGTGCAGGCCGAAGACCGGGGCATGATAATTTAACTCATCTTCGCTTAGAAATACATTTAATTTTATATTTCAATTCCATTCATTATCATTAAATATAATGTTCAATAAATACTTGTCACAGTTTTGCTTTCTTGCCTTTTAAGATGATATTTATTCCAGGAAAAATTCATGTCTATAAAAAAAAAAAATTACTATTACATTTGTTTGTTCCTCTTAAAATAAACTAGAAGTTTCTGTAGAAAATTTTACTTATTCTTAATTGAAGTTTTAGACGTATTTTGTGTGTATTTTGAAAATACGTGTATTTTGTATTTTTTTGTGTTTAAATAAATGTATTTTGTATCGAAAATACATTTTTTTATGTATTTTGCCCAACTCTGCGTGTTAATATGTTTTGGTTTGAAGTACAACCATGACAATTGTAAATTTTTGTGTTTTCGGGGATTATTCTGATAATGACAGGTGGTCTAGAGAGCACGTGCCCCTATGGGTGAACCGGCGACACCCCCCCCCCCCACACACACACACACCTTCGGTGATTTCTGATTCATTCGTCGGGGAATTTTTAAGATAAAAAATAATCCAATTTTTAGGCTAAGTTTAATTTTGAAATATTAAAAAAATTACTTTTGTAGTATTGTTTTTTCTTTTTAAACAATTGTGAAATGATTTGTTTACATATCAATGAGAAACAAAATGGTTGGGTATGGGAAGGGGAATGTTCGGAACCCACTTAAATGTTTGTTGGCGAAGTTTTACAAATGCAGAAAATTTCCATTCTAGCGAATTACGGTAACAAGCCTAACTAAGGCCGTTCCTTTTCTCGGATGCATTCTTCAGTAGTGTACTCCTACGGCTGCCTTTGAAAAAGCCATTACTGCCTTTTAAAAGCCATTACAATTCAATAAAACCACCCTTACGCTTTGTTGTTCCTTTTATACAAGTAGGGTAGTTTTAAAGAAATAGGAGAATGGGTATTTAACACTATCGTTTTCCTTTTATAGCTGTTCAAGTCCTGCGACCCTTATTAATTTTTAAACGGAACTGATCTAAGAGAGCAAATACGTTTACCTTGAAGGCGGGAACTTTCTCCTGGTGTTTACGCCTACTTCAATTGTAAAAAGGAACTTCAGTTAGGGTGGGTAAGATACACACATTTTTGAGCTTCGCAAACAGTAAACAAAATATTTAAATAATACACCCTGACATTTTGAAAGTTCATTATGCAAAAAGTAATCGGGACTGAAGTTACTTTTCTGCCTATCTCGAATGCAATCCGCCTGTGCAATTAAACAGATATAAACTCGCTAATCCTGGAATCTTTTGTTTGAATTCCTTTTTTTAATGTAAGTAAATGGCTCACACTTTATTTGAATGTTTATTGCTGTTAATGTGGAACGTTATTTCACTGTAGGCGATAATTTTCGTTATGAATGTAGAATATTTCCCGCCCTGGGCTAAATAATTAGTTCCAGAAGAACATCCCAATACGTAACCGGTTCTAAAATGTGTTAATTTTACATGTACATAGATAATAAATAATATATTGAGAAGTAACTATTTTAATAAGGTACCTATTTTTCTAAAGTCGGAGAGCATAGGGTGGGCATTGCCGGATCCAAACGAAGCGCAGGAGGTACGCCCCCAAGACGAGCATAGTTAGTTCTATAAATTAAAATGAATTAAAGAGAGAGGAGGGGGGGGGGGAGAAACAACTTTTGTACCCTTTCCAGAATTATTTTCTACATTCGCCATTTAGGGTGGGGATGAGGGGGAGGGGAGACTTGAGATTAACTGAACGTTTACTTTTATTTTAAATCTTCGATGGACTTAGTTATGGGATGGAACTAGAGAGCTTAAGAACCTCCCACACTCCCACAATAAAGCATGAAAATCCATTAAAACATTTCGTAACATATAAAACTCTCTATAGATACATTTGAAGATTTTGTATGCCTAATAAAAATAATTTAGTGTTTAGAGAAATCTGGGTGGTACAGTCTTAGCACAGTATAGGTAACAAGATAAAAATGAAACGTGTTTAAAAAGAAAAAAAATGTCCGAGAACAACAGCAGCTAAAGGAACTTTTAATTCTTGAAATTTAATAAACGGATTTCACACTCACACAATAAAAGTAATAATTAACAACTCTGATTTTTATAAAAAGAAGATTATTAAATTTGTTAGAAATTTAATATTTTGTGGTATTATGAAAAAGCTTGTGAGCGCCATCTGTCATTTTTTGATTTTGTCCAAATGCATATTACGGATCGAAATATCTTCATGTGAATCTAACAGTAATTTAAAAAAAAGAACAATACAATTATGTTCTTTATGTAAATATAACAGTAATTAAAAAAAGAATACAATTATGTTCTTTATAAAATTTAAAACTTTCTTCTTTTTACATCGTATTACTTAAATTGTCGAATAAACTTATGAATAGATATTAAATCAGTAATCGGTTATACCAAAAGAAAAAGCTGTTCAAATAGTAAAATAACTATGCATTTTCGCCCGTGATAGATTGCAGGGGCAACGACAAATCAAGGGTCTTGCTTAAGAAATATTAGAAAAATGGGTATGATGTTATTTTCAAGAACACTTAGGGAAAATTTTCTTTTAAGGCTAAAAGTAATTTAGTCAATTCCGTCTCACATCATAAAGACGAAGTTGCAGTATCATAAGGTACATGAGCTTTTCCATCTTGGACCAAGCGGACTAATTACGATCAATTTGCATGTTTTTCAAATTTGAGAATAGCTCTTTTCACTAGAGGGAAAATATTGTTCTAAGTACGTATATGAGTGGTAAAAGGTTGACTCAATCTCCAACTCTAATCAAACTTTTTAAAAAATTCGATGTTTGTATTTTAAGTTGAGTGACCACCTATCATGCCACCAAATTTCATTTCATTCCCTTTAGTCTTTATTTCGTGATGTTGAACAAAAATTTACATAGTTCGAAACGATTTTCGCAAAATCTCAAAAATCTAATAGCTCTGAATTTTTAAAATACTTTAAGTTGAGCAACCGCCGAACATGTCACCAAATTTCATTTCATTGGCTTTAGTCGTTATTAAGTAATGCGCGAACAAAGATGCATGCATTTTGAAACGATTTTCACAAAATCTCAAAATCTAATCAAAATTTAAAAAAAAAATTAGATGCCTATAGTTTAAGTTGAGTGACCACCTTTTATGGCCCCAAATTTCGATGGATCGATAAGGATCGATATCTAAACAAATTTACTTTTCTCCGAGGCTGATTTAATTTAAAAATTTTAATTACCAGAATTTAAGCATAGTATTGTTTGAGAGAATTTAAAGTTGTAAGGGTCCCTTGGATTTGAATTTTCACTAACTATCAAGAACCTGTCATCAAGACAGGCATGCAATAACTTAGGCACGCATTCACTGGTCCAGAGATTAGTGGATGCATTTGCAGTTCATCACGCGCAGCTACAAGCGGAGGGCTGCTTTGTGAGACCCGCCCTTGTTTGTGACTGTGTTAGCGGCTGAGTGCAGGTACTTCAATTCAGAAGTAGGAAATTATTTTTTTTTTAGAAGAAAGGTTTTTAATTCGTAAAAAATGTGTATTCCCTTTTCCCTCTCCCTCTTCGCGTAAAAAATTCCTTTCTGATTTTTCTCGAAGTCCGATTGCATTAAGAAATGTTTCTATCGCCATCCGCTTGTTATTTAGATTAGTTTAATGATATTTGTTCTAGGAGGCTTTCTGTATTGCTGATAACTGATTCACAAATGTGAATGGAGCTGAAAAAGGAGAAAAACATGTTTGAGTATTATTCATTGGATTTCTGAAAAAGAATTTATGAATAATTCCAAATGAGTTATCAAGATAGAGAAAAATAAGCCAGTCAGCATTTCTGAAGTTACACTACGAGATGGATCAAACTTCCAGTTTAGATGAAATTGCGATTCGTGCAATTCTCAGAGGAAAAAAATTTCAAATTTTATCTGAAGATGCATATGAGAAAGTTAAGGAGTAGTGCCAGCTTTGCCAACCCAATAGATCTATCATTAGTGGAACATTCAAAACTATACAAATTTTAAAACTCACTTAAAGGTAAAAATTCAATTTTATTATACAATTCATTAAACGGATTTCTTTTCTTCAAATGTTTAACTGAATTCAATAAGTCATAAATTTTATATACAAGATTTTCACCGTCTTTTTTTTTTCAAGTGAGGTAAACTTTTTTTAATTGAATGCTCGACAAGTCATACTTACTCCTCTTTCCATTAAAGCATGTTGTCTTACATTTTTAAAGAAGTATGAGCGAAAAACAGTATACATATATTTCTTTATTTATATATTTATTTTGTCTTGTTTGGAAACCTAAGTAAACCTTAAGTTTCTCTTATTAATTTTAATTGTTCATCATTTACTCATATTTTTCTCATCAGATATTTACAATCATGGATGGATCATATTCGACTTCTCAGAAATTCACACCTCAATATTGATGTCTGTATTAAAAAATATTAGATATAGGTTTGAATTCGCCTTAAGAGCTTTAACCCTAAATTTATGCTTCTTAACATAATTTAAGATTTTATTTTTAGAGCTTGTATGAAGTAAATGAAACATTTCAGTAAACTTATCAATTTTTAATGCTGTCCTTATCAAATTGAAGTAATTTCAGAGTGATAGGAGAGAAGTTGACGATAAAACTACTGCGAATGGTGATGATGATTGGTTTGAATTTAATGACTCCGAACCATATACCACAAAGTCTGGAAATGCGGTTCAACTTGAACTGCTGCAGTTTCTTTCCGAAAAATCAACAGATTTGAAAGTTCTAAATTCATATCCGACAGTAAAAGAACTTTTTGCGAAATTTAACACAAGTTTGCCGACTAGTGCTCCCGTCGAAAGACCTTTTTCTTTTGCTGGTATTATAAATGCTCCCAAAAAGAAATTTACTGAGCGATAATCAGTTCGAAAAACTAGTTTTTTTGAAAGCAAATCATTCTTTTTCTAAATCATGGTGCTTCGAATAATTATACCATCTTTTAAAAGTCCTTTTCATAATTTCTTTATTAAATTGCATACTGTCAAGTAAATTAATACACACACTTTTCTTTAGTAGTAATATATGAATGCATTTTGTGTTTGTGTGATTATGGCAACGCTACACTAGGGCAATCTGCCAAGGAGAAGGGGTGCCTAGGTAGGAGAACTTTCTAAGGGGTTATAACGCGTATTCACGTTACATCTGGGGAAAACCCACCAAAACTCCAGACCGTTAGGACGACAGCTGCGCGATGGGACCCGAAGCCGGGACCTTCACACTTTGCCCGTCTACCATTTTCAGTGACATAACCACTATGCCATGGTGAGGTTATGAATGCATTTTAAAGTAGAAATATAATTTTATTAATCTTCGCTTAGAAATAAATTTAATTTTATATTCCAATTCCATTCATTATCATTAAAGATAACGTTCAATAAATACTTGTCACATTTTTCCTTTCTTGCATTTTAAGATGCAATTTATTCCAGGAAAAATTCATGTCTATTAAAAAAAAAATTACTATTACATTTGTTTGTTCATCTTAAAATAAACTAGAAGTTTCTGTAGAAAATTTTACTTATTCTTAGTTGAAGTTTTAGACGTATTTTGTGTGTATTTTGAAAATACGTGTATTTTGTATTTTTTTGTGTTTAAATAAATGTAATTTGTATTTTGTATCGAAAATACATTTTTTATGTATTTTGCCCAACTCTGCGTGTTAATATGTTTTGGTTTGAAGTACAACCATGAAAATTGTAAATTTTTGTGTTTTCGGGGATTATTCTGATAATAACAGGTGGTCCAGAGAGCACGTGCCCCAATGGGTGAACCGGCGACACCCCCCCCCCCCACACACACACACCTTCGGTGATTTCTGATTCATTCGTCTGGGAATTTTTAAGATAAAAAATAATCCAATTTTTAGGCTAAGTTTAATTTTGAAATATTAAAAAAATTACTTTTGTAGTATTGTTTTTTCTTTTTAAACAATTGTGAAATGATTTGTTTACATATCAATGAGAAACAAAATGGTTGGGTATGGGAAGGGGAATGTTCGGAACCCACTTAAATGTTTGTTGTCGAAGTTTTACAAATGCAGAAAATTTCCATTCTAGCGAATTACTGTAACAAGCGTAACTAAGGCCGTTCCTTTTCTCGGATGCATTCCTCAGTAGTGTACTCCTACGCCTGCCCTTAGAAAGCCATTAAAATTCAATAAAACCACCCTACGCTTTGTTGTTCCTTTTTTATTATCTTCACACACAACGAAAATACAAGTGTGTTTCGATCTAGTGATGAACAAAATTTTACTTATTTCTTTAAACATACAAGTAGGGTAGTTTTAAAGAAATAGGAGAATGGGTATTTAACACTATCGTTTTCCTTTTATAGCTGTTCAAGTAGTCCTGCGACCTTATTAATTTGTAAACGAACTGTTCTAAGACAGCAAATAGATTTACCCTGAAGGCGGGAACTTTCTCCTGGTGTTTACGCCCCCTTCAATTGTAAAAAGGAACTTCAGTTAGGGTGGGTAAGATACACACATTTTTGAGCTTCGCAAACAGTAAACAAAATATTTAAATAATACACCCTGACATTTTGAAAGTTCATTATGCAAAAAGTAATCGGGACTGAAGTTACTTTTCTGCCTATCTCGAATGCAATCCGCCTGTGCAATTAAACAGATATAAACTCGCTAATCCTGGAATCTTTTGTTTGAATTCCTTTTTTTAATGTAAGTAAATGGCTCACACTTTATTTGAATGTTTATTGCTGTTAATGTGGAACGTTATTTCACTGTAGGCGATAATTTTCGTTATGAATGTAGAATATTTCCCGCCCTGGGCTAAATAATTAGTTCCAGAAGAACATCCCAATACGTAACCGGTTCTAAAATGTGTTAATTTTACATGTACATAGATAATAAATAATATATTGAGAAGTAACTATTTTAATAAGGTACCTATTTTTCTAAAGTCGGAGAGCATAGGGTGGGCATTGCCGGATCCAAACGAAGCGCAGGAGGTACGCCCCCAAGACGAGCATAGTTTGTTCTATAAATTAAAATGAATTAAAGAGAGAGGAGGGGGGGGGGAGAAACAACTTTTGTACCCTTTCCAGAATTATTTTCTACATTCGCCATTTAGGGTGGGGATGAGGGGGAGGGGAGACTTGAGATTAACTGAACGTTTACTTTTATTTTAAATCTTCGATGGACTTAGTTATGGGATGGAACTAGAGAGCTTAAGAACCTCCCACACTCCTACAATAAAGCATGAAAATCCATTAAAACATTTCGTAACATATAAAACTCTCTATAGATACATTTGAAGATTTTGTATGCCTAATAAAAATAATTTAGTGTTTAGAGAAATCTGGGTGGTACAGTCTTATTCAGTATAGGTAAGAAGATAAAAATGAAACGTGTTTAAAAAGAAAAAAAATGTCCGAGAACAACAGCAGCTAAAGGAACTTTTAATTCTTGAAATTTAATAAACGGAATTCACACTCACACAATAACAGTAATAATTAACAACTCTGATTTTTATAAAAAGAAGATTATTAAATTTGTTAGAAATTTAATATTTTGTGGTATTATGAAAAAGCTTGTGAGCGCCATCTGTCATTTTTTGATTTTGTCCAAATGCATATTACGGATCGAAATATCTTCATGTGAATCTAACAGTAATTTAAAAAAAAAGAACAATACAATTATGTTCTTTATGTAAATATAACAGTAATTAAAAAAAGAATACAATTATGTTCTTTATAAAATTTAAAACTTCTTCTTTTTACATCGTATTACTTAAATTGTCGAATAAACTTATGAATAGATATTAAATCAGTAATCGGTTATACCAAAAGAAAAAGCTGTTCAAATAGTAAAATAACTATGCATTTTCGCCCGTGATAGATTGCAGGGGCAACGACAAATCAAGGGTCTTGCTTAAGAAATATTAGAAAAATATGTATGATGTTATTTTCAAGAACACTTAGGGAAAATTTTCTTTTAAGGCTAAAAGTAATTTAGTCAATTCCGTCTCACATCATAAAGACGAAGTTGCAGTATCATACGGTACATGAGCTTTTCCATCTTGGACCAAGCGGACTAATTACGATCAATTTGCATGTTTTTCAAATTTGAGAATAGCTCTTTTCACTAGAGGAAAAATATTGTTCTTAGTCGTATATAAGCGTTAAAGAGTTGACTCCAAAATCTCCAACTCTAATCAAACTTTAAAAAAAATTGTATGTTTGTATTTGAAGTTGAGTGACCACCTATCATGCCACCAAATTTCATTTCATTCCCTTTAGTCTTTATTTCGTGTAGCTGAACAAAAATTTACATATTTTGAAATGATTTTCACAAAATCTCAAAATTCTAATGAAAGTATTTTAAAAATTCAGAGCTTATAGTTTAAGTTGAGCAACCGCCTACCATGTCACCAAATTTCATTTCATTCGCTTTAGTCGTTATTAAGTAATGTGTGAACTAAGATTCATGCAGTTTGAAACTATTTTCGCAAAATCTCAAAATCTCATCAAAATTTAAAAAAAAAATGAGATGCCTATAGTTTAAGTTGAGTGACCACCTTTTATGGCCCCAAATTTCGATGGATCGATAAGGATCGATATCTAAACAAATTTACTTTTCTCCGAGGCTGATTTAATTTAAAAATTTTAATCACCAGAATTTAAGTATAGTATTCTTTGAGAGAATTTAAAGTTTTAACGCGTCCCTTCGATTAGAAGTTTCTCTAACTATCAAGAACCTGTCATCAAGACAGGCATGCAATAACTTAGGCACGATTTACTCGTCCAGAGATTAGTGGACGGATTTGCGGTTCATCGCGTGCAGCTACAGGCGGAGGACTGCTTTGCGAGACCCGCCTTTGTTTGCGATTGTGTCAAGCGCAGCGGCTGAGTGCAGGTACTTCAATTTAGAAGTAGGAAATTCATGTGTCTTTTGAAACAAAGATTTTTAATTCGTAAAAAGGTGTAATTCCTTTTTCCTCCTCCCCCTTTGCGTAAAAATTCCCTTTCCTCCCTTCCGAGACCCGCCCTTGTTTGTGACTGTGTTAGCGGCTGAGTGCAGGTACTTCAATTCAGAAGTAGGAAATTATTTTTTTTTTAGAAGAAAGGTTTTTAATTCGTAAAAAATGTGTATTCCCTTTTCCCTCTCCCTCTTCGCGTAAAAAATTCCTTTCTGATTTTTCTCGAAGTCCGATTGCATTAAGAAATGTTTCTATCGCCATCCGCTTGTTATTTAGATTAGTTTAATGATATTTGGTCTAGGAGGCTTTCTGTATTGCTGATAACTGATTCACAAATGTAAATGGAGCTGAAAGTGGAGAAAAACATGTTTGAGTAATATTCATTGGATTTCTGAAAAAGAATTTATGAATAATTCGAAATGCGTTATCAAGTTACAGCAAAATAAGCCAGTCAACATTTCTGAAGTTACAATACGAGATGGATCAAGCTTCTAGTTTAGTGAATTTGCGAGTCTTGGGATTCTCAGAGGAAAAAATTTTCAAATTTTATCTGAAGATGCATATGAGAAAGTTAAGGAGTAGTGCCAGCTTTGCCAACCCAAAAGATCTATCATTAGTGGAACATTCAAAACTATACAAATTTTAATTCTCACTTAAAGGTTAAACTTCAATTTTATCATAAAATTGATTGAACTGAGTTCTTTTGTTCAAATGCTTAACTGAATTCAATAAGTCATAAATATTATATATGTTACGGCCAAAGCCCGAAATCGGCCTGTTCGCGAACTCGCCGGCCAATTCGCGTTTTGGCCAACGTTGCTGTAAACTTACCGGCCATTGTTCGATCTTTTCTTGATTTCGGGCTTTGGCCGGCCGATTCGCGAAGTGGCTTGGGACGATCGGCCAATGTAGGAAGAAAGAAATCAAGAGCAGATTGTTTTACACACTGCACATTTTAATACATTGTTAAAAATGAAGTAATTAAAAAAATGAGTACTTCTGTGTACTGTTTTTTTTTTTTTTTTTTTAAAGTGCAATTGTTTTAGAAACGAGTTCAAACATAAGTGACATCTCTGAGTTAAAAATAAGCTTGTAATATATAAAAATATGATTTCGTGTTATTCTGTTCTCATGTTAAAGCCATAATAGAAATTATTCAGTGAGCGTATACGCTGAAACAACTAGATAAAGTGTAGAATATTGAATTTGCGTCCTTCAAAATGACGAATTATATCTTTAGCAAATGCGTTGCGTAACTTGTATGAATACAAAGGCAAATTGAGTACCCCCTTTTTCAACTACCTTTAAGGGGTATCCTTAGTCTTTTTCTGCTCCATAGACCTAATGCTAAAGATCCCAGATCACATTGTCTCCCGAAATATCGCTTCAAAAAATATGAAACTTTCTGCAAAGGTAAATAGATTCCGCTCAGTCTACCATTATCGCTTCGGGCTTTGGCCAAGGATTCCCAGCCACTTCGCGAAATGGCCAGCCATAGTAGAATATACAATATTAATTGCAAGTACTTCGGACTTTGGCCAAACCTCTTGGCCGAAACGCGAATCGGCCAGCCAAATCGCGAACTGGCCCAACTTCGGGCTCTGGCCGTAACATATACATATGTACATACAGATAGACAGACTTTCGTCTGTACATGTCTTGGAATTCTAAAGCTTTGTTATAATCCGTTTCAAGCACCTTTGAACGCATTACGAATGGCAAAAATAAAAAAAGTTTGTCTGTCGTTCCATTATTCTATCATTCTGTCCGTGATGCTTTTTCTCTTCGTGCATCAAGTAAAAATAACTGCAGCAAATGAAATGAAATTTGACATGATAGATGGTCACTGAACCTAAACTATTGGAGCCGAACTTAAAAAAAAAGTCTGACGTGCAGTCGTAGGACTGCACGTCAGAGGTGAAAACTTCCTGTCAAGCTTTCTCAAATTTATATTTATGCAGTTAAACTGGTTTTTACACATTATTGTGTTTTTATGAACAAAAAATAAAAAATTGTTTACAGTTTTATACATTTGAAATTCTTTGTAAAGATTTAAAATTTTTTTTAAGGCTGTAAGGTATTGCACATTTATTTACGATATTCTCACAATTTCACATATTTTTGTACGTTTGTACACATTTTAAAGCAATTTTCACTGGGTTAGGATTGGAAATTTTTGATTTTTTAATTTAATTACATTTCAAATTTCGCGCTCGATCTGTGTGCCCACTTAAAATTTAAAAAGAGAGAGGAAGCGCGCACAGGCCGTAACGTGACATAGCTGGTATATGCGTACACTGTAAAAAAAATCCAGAAACGTTACATACTTATAGCAGAACCCTGACAGCAGTGGCGTAGCGAGGGGGGGGGTTGGGTGTCAGAACCCCCCTTAAAATTTAGCAGAGTTCCATTATTGACATGAATAATGCGATCCATAATGTAGATTATCCGTTACATCAGTGCCTAAACTCCCCCCTAAAATTTTTTTCTGGCTACGCTACTGCCTGACAGCACATAAGCTTAAATCAAGCTTGACATTTCTTTGATTTTGACGTATTAATACAAGCTTGACATTTCTTTGAATTTGACGTATTAATACAAGCTTGACAGTTCAATTCATTTTAAGCTTGCAGCAAGCTTGGAGAAGTCATTTGGACTGTCAAGCTTGAATACAACCTGATTGCTGCTTGATTTGGAAAGCCACATCCACATAACAAATAATTTATCATCAGTCATAAATGTACTTGACTATAGAATTAAAAAAAAATATCCTATATTTCCAAATATGGAAATTCTTCAAAATAAAATACAATTATACTACGAAATTGATTTCAAAATCAGTCGTTTGTCTCGATTTTGGCCAGTATTGCCCAACATGAGTGTCGCGATATTGAAAGTTTTAAAACGTGTGCTGCTTTTGAGTTTATATTATGCTTATTACCTTATTAGTAGAGTCTATAAATCACACATAACTTTATTTTAATTTTGATTCATCCCATTGAAAAATAAAAGAAACAGATCAGCATCGGCCACTCGATCTCGCCAGAAAACGGCGTGACAACTTTAACAGTCACTTCAAAATTTAGTCATACCAGCGCGAAGCAGGTTAGCTAAATGGTTAAGACGCTGTCCTCCCAACCCTTAGGTGCCGAGTTCGATCGCGGACGCTTGATGGAAGCAGATTAAATTAACTTGAAATTTCAGCATAGAGGGAGAAAATGCGTTGAAAAATAAAATATGTGGGACGAGTTCACCAACGGGCGCCCCGTGTATTTAAGAAACTTTTTTTTTAAAGAAAATTTTTTAAGCTTGAAATTAAGCTTGCTATGTCAAGCTTAATGCAAGCTGGGCAAGTGTACACTTGAACACTTGATTCAAGCTTGCATTAAGATTACACGCTTGAAATTTTCAAGCTTAATTCAAGTTTATTGACTTGATAAATCAAGCTTGCTGCAAGTTTGATGCAAGTTTGCTGTGCTGTCCTCGAAAGGTCCGAAAGTATAGCGCTCTACTCGAGCGTATCGATGCTCTACTCGAACTCATGATTTCGGAAGCATAACCCACATTTCGGCGTAAATCAACATTCAAAACTATACAAATTTTAAATCTCACTTAAAGGTAAAACTTGAATTTTATCATAAAATTGATTAAACTGAGTTCTTTTGTTCAAATGTTTAACTGAATTCAGTAAGTCATAAATATTATATATAAGATTTTCACCGCCTTTTTTTTCAAGTGAGGTAAACTTTTTTTAATTGAATGCTCGACAAGTCATACTTACTCCTCTTTCCATTAAAGCATGTTGTCTTACATTTTTAAAGAAGTATGAGCGAAAAACAGTATACATATATTTCTTTATTTATATATTTATTTTGTCTTGTTTGGAAACCTAAGTAAACCTTAAGTTTTTCTTATTAATTTTAATTGTTCATCAGTTACTCATATTTTTCTCATCAGATATTTACAATCATGGATGGATCGTATTCGACTTCTCAGAAATTCACACCTTACCATTGATGTCTGTATTAAAAAATATTAGATATAGGTTTGAATTCGCCTTAAGAGCTTTAACCCTAAATTTATGCTTCTTAACATAATTTAAGATTTTATTTTTAGAGCTTGTATGAAGTAAATGAAACATTTCAGTAAACTTATCAATTTTTAATGCTGTCCTTATCAAATTGAAGTAATTTCAGAGTGATAGGAGAGAAGTTGACGATAAAACTACTGCGAATGGTGATGATGATTGGTTTGAATTTAATGACTCCGAACCATATACCACAAAGTCTGGAAATGCGGTTCAACTTGAACTGCTGCAGTTTCTTTCCGAAAAATCAACAGATTTGAAAGTTCTAAATTCATATCCGACAGTAAAAGAACTTTTTGCGAAATTTAACACAAGTTTGCCGACTAGTGCTCCCGTCGAAAGACCTTTTTCTTTTGCTGGTATTATAAATGCTCCCAAAAAGAAATTTACTGAGCGATAATCAGTTCGAAAAACTAGTTTTTTTGAAAGCAAATCATTCTTTTTCTAAATCATGGTGCTTCGAATAATTATACCATCTTTTAAAAGTCCTTTTCATAATTTCTTTATTAAATTGCATACTGTCAAGTAAATTAATACACACACTTTTCTTTAGTAGTAATATATGAATGCATTTTGTGTTTGTGTGATTATGGCAACGCTACACTAGGGCAATCTGCCAAGGAGAAGGGGTGCCTAGGTAGGAGTACTTTCTAAGGGGTTATAACGCGTATTCACGTTACACCTGGGGAAAACCCACCAAAACTCCAGACCGTTAGGACGACAGCTGCGCGATGGGACCCGAATCCGGAACCTTCACCCTTCGACCGCCTACCTTTTTCAGTGACATAACCACTGTGCCATGGTGAGGCTATGAATACGTCTTAAAGTAGAAATATAATTTAACTCATCTTCGCTTAGAAATACATTTAATTTTATATTTCATTTCCATTCATTATCATTTAAAAATGACGTTCAATAAATAATTGTCATATTTTTGCTTTCATGCCTTTTAAGATGCAAATTCATGTATAAAGAAAAAATGATTGTTATTACTACATTTGTTTATTCATCTTAAAATACATTGGAATAAAATAAAAAAGAAATTTCTGAAGAAAATTTTAGTTATTCTTAATTGATGTTTTAGACGTATTTTGTATTTTGTGTGTATTTTGAAAATACATTTATTTTGTATTTTTTAAATTTAGAAAGTATTTTGTATTGTGTAATTTCTTGTGTTTGAATAAATTTAATTTGTATTTTGCATCGAAAATGCATTTTTTATGTATTTTGCCCAACTCTGCTTCCATATTTACATTGATGTCAATTTATTCCGTGCAGGATAGTGAGTTATTTTTTCTGCGTAAATCCCATCTCTTCCCTATAAAACATATCTTATGAGAAAACACATTAAAGAAGGCTTTAATAAAATTATCTTCAACTCCGCAGTTGTAAGATTGCATAAATCATACTGTAGTCAGGGCCGCCGACAGGATTTTAGGGCCGCAGGGCAGTGTTTACGGCGGACCCACTCCCCCTCAAAAAGAAAAAAAATATTTTAGTTCTATATATTTCTATATTATATAATGATCAATATTTAAAATGCATTACAAAATTTTGTTTTTTGACTGAAATTAGGAAAAAACCGAGTTAATTCGCCAGAAAATTTATTTTCAAATTATTGTTCGATAAGAATAGCTTATGTCTATATACCTACGAACGTCCGTGACCTCATAATAATGAGAGATTAAAGTTAAGTAGTTTAGAATAGTTCTATTTAAGGAGCAGCGGGGATTTTCAGAATATTTATTAATAGTTTCATAAGATTTTTAAGATGTTGTATTTGAGAGAGAATACAGATTTATGCTGATACTATTTAGTTATTACGCACAGCAAAAGATGGCAGCACCATAATATTTTTTCACTTAAATGTTTGTTTTATCACTATTTGCCAGGAACTTCCATACATTGAAGCAAGACCTTACCAGGAAAAAAAATTTGGGGAGGGACCAAAGATTTACGGGGGGTGGGTGACCAAAAGGTGAAAAAGGCTAAATTTTTCACAAAAAGGCTTCATCATTATTGTTTTGCTAACAAAATTTTAAATTTCTGGGGGGGGGGGGTCCGGTCCCCCTGTTCCACCTCCTGGATATGGCCTTGCATTGAAGTCAATTTACTCCGTGCAGGATAATGCTGCGTTTTCCCATCACTTCCTATTAAACATTTCTTAAGAGAAAACACATTAAAGAAGGCTTTAGTAAATTTATCTTCAACTCCGCAGTTGTAAGTTTGTATAAATAATACTCTAGTTAGGACCGCCGACAGGATGTTCGGGCCACAGGGCAGTGCTTACGACAGGGCCCACTCCCCCTGAAAAAGAAAAAAAAAATTCTTTTTTTCTTTTCTTTTCTAATCCAGAAAGGTTTTTTAAACACTTTGGAATTACCGTATTAGCCCGAATATAACGCAGCCCGAAATATTCATCAAGGTAATTAGAAAAATCGTATATTTAGACCTTGAATTTAGCGCGCGTCACGTTTTTTTACGGGAAATGATCAGTCAATAAACATCGCGTTATATTCGGGCTAATGCGGGTGTTGTTGTTGTGGACATGTATATCGGATATGTGTGCATGGCTCGAAGCTAGAGGTCTGCGCCGCACGGAAATTCGCGGCGACGGGGTAACGACCTCAAAAATCCGGCGGCGGCGAGGAAATTTTTTTGAAAAAGAGCATAATGAAAATGGGCGTATGCGTACACACACACACATACACCTATGTATAAACTGACGTTAAAAGATTTTTTAAGACTATGAAAACTAGTCTTTATGATGTTCTGTTGTGGGATTACGGCCAATTAGCGACACGTGCAAGGCCGTAGGCAGGGGAGGGGCCCGACGGGCCCGAGCCCCCCCCCCCCCGAAATTTATCCCTTTTTTTTTTAATTGGAGCTCTGATTCGGTACAGAGCTCTGATTCGGTCTGATTTCGGTTCAGAATAAAATGCGGAGACAATATCCAACATGTTTTATCATCGGGAAATAATGCCTTATATACAAGTCCTACTGTCCAGAATGATTTAATTAGTTTAATAGGTGAAGACATACAATCACAAATAATAAGTAGAAATTTAAAAGCGAAATATTTTCCCGTATTAACCGATGGAACTAGACATAAGACAGAACAATTTTCTTTGTGCATTCAATGTATTGACACTGAAGAATATAAAATGCGAGAAGATTTTTTAAAGTGTGTCCCAGTTTTTAATTTAACCAGAAACGGTTTAGCTGAGATAATAAAATCTAGTATTCTTGAAATTGGTTTAGATATCTCTTTACTTAGTGGTCAAGGGTATGACGGTGCTTGCAACAAGAAAGGACAGTTTAAAGGAGTTCAAGCACTCATTCAAAAGGAATACCCAAAAGCAGTATACACCCATTGCATTTCTCACTGTTTGAATCTTTCTCTGGCTGGTTCTTCTAGTATAAGAAATTTCCTAGTATAAGAAACGTTTTAGGGACGATATCAGAAACATGCACATTTTTCCGTTCTTCTGCCAATTGTGGTCATATTTTAAGAGAAGAATTAAAAGGAAGTAATTAATCTTAAGTGTCAACTCTAAAAAGATATTGTGAGACTCGGTGGCTCGAAAGACACGAAGCTGTTACTCTTTTTGCTGATACTATTCTTCAAATAAGTCAAGCCCTGGAAAATATTATAGATAATCACGGAAATGCTAATGATATTGCAAGAGCATCAGCGTTGCACAAAAATATTGGCTCCTATGATTTTCTCTTTGGATTAATAATTTCCGAAAAAATATTAGGTATAACTCGCTCACTGTCCGAATATTTGCAGAACAAGCAGGTGGATCTTCCATATTGCACTTGAAAGAGTAGATTTAGTGATAGAAAAAATTTCAAGTATGAGAAAGAATGCAGAAGAAGAATTTAGAAATTTATTTTCAAAAGCAAATACATTGGCTGGTAGCTTCGGAATTATATCACATTTGCCCTGTCGAGTTTGCAGTCGGAGACATCGAGAAAACTATCCTAGCAGCTCTCCTGAGGAATATTACAGACAATCAGTTTTTATTCTGTACTAGCTAAAGTACCCGTCCTCGACGGGTTAGTGAATGCAAATTTCCAAAAAGCAAGAACTTTCGTCAGCATTGTAGGAGTACACAGAATGGATGTAGTATGTTGCCAAAGTAAAGAAAGCGAAGTTATGATTTTTATGTATTGTTAAAATATTACAGGTTAGAGAGTAACTAAGTAATATCATTTCATTTGCTTTAGTCGTAATTATGTGATGCGCGAACGAATATTTACGCATACTGAAATAATTTTCGCAAAATCTCAAAATTTAATCAACATTTTTGAAAAATTGGAAGCCTAGAATTTAAGTTGAGTGACAACCTATCATGTCACCCAAATTCGTTTCATTCCCTGCAGTCTTTATTTCGTGATGCTGGAACAAATTTTCAGCATTTTGAAACGATTTTCGCAAAATCTCAAAATGTAATCAAAATATTTTTAAAATTTTCTCTCTCAACACGTATAAATTAAGATTAGCAACTACCTATCATATCACTAAATTTCGTATCATTCGTATTAGTCGTTATTAAGTGATGTTTTAGAAATATAAACGTATTTTGAGAGAATTTTCACAAAATCTCAAAATCTAATGAAAATGTTTAAAAAATTGGACTCCTATAGTTTTCGTTGAGCAACCATCTATCGTGTGACCAAATTTCATATCATTCACTTTAGTTGTTATTACGTAATGCGGGAACAAAGATTCACTCAGTTTTAAACGATTTTCACAAAATCTCTAAATCTGATCGATTTTTTTAAAATTAGATGCTTATAGTTTAAGGTGAGTGACCACCTATCATGTCACCAAATATCATTTTTTCACCTTTGCAGTTATTACGTGATGTGCGAACACAAATTTACGCAGTTTGAAATGATTTTCGCAAAATTTCAAAATCCAATCAAGATTATTTAAAAATTCGACGCCTATGTTTTAAGTTGAGTGATCACCCATCATGACACCTAATTTCATATCATTCTCTTCAGTCGTTTTTACGTGATGCTTGAACACAAATATACGCAGTTTGAAAGGATTTTCGCAAAATCTCAAAATCCAATCAAGATTTCTTAAAAATTCGACGCCTATGTTTTAAGTTGAGTGACCACCTATCATGACACCCAATTTCATGCCATTCGCTTCAGTCGTTTTTACGTGATGCTCGAATACAAATTTACGCAGTTTGAAAGGATTTTTGCAAAAAAAAATTCGATGCCTATGTTTTAAGTTGAGTGACCACCTATCATGACACCCAATTTCTTATCATTCGCTTCAGTCGTTTTTACGTGATGCTTGAACACAAATTTACGCAGTTTGAATTTTGAGATTTTGCGAAAATCCTTTCAATCAAGATTTTTTTTAAATTCGACGCCTATGTTTTAAGTTGAGTGACTAACTATCATGACACCGAATTTCATATCATTCGCTTCAGTCGTTTTTACGTGATGCTTGAACACAAATTTACGCAGTTTGAAACGATTTTCGCAAAATCTGAAAATCTAATCAAGATTTTTTAAAAATTCGACGCCTATGTTTTAAGTTGAGTGACCACCTATCATGACACCCAATTTCATATCATTCGCTTCAGCCGTTTTTACGTGATGCCTAAACAAAAAAAGCGTCACGGACAGAATGACAGAATGACAGAATGACAGACAGACAAACTTTTTTTGGAGGGCCGCATCGGATTCCTGGGTGCTTGAAACGGATAGAAATCGCAAAATTTTTGAATTCCAAGAAATGTACAGACAAAAGTCTAATTTTATTTATATAGATTTGGAGGAATTAGTAGTAGCATTAAAAGAGCGTTTCACAGCACATAAAAATGAAATTGTTGCTCTTCATAATCTAATGCAACAGCACTGCACCCAAAAGTCATTTTATGATATAGAACCAGCAATTAGATTTTATATGGAGGATTTAAAACATAAAAACTTTTCTGTAATAGAAGGAGAGTGGGACCTGTTGGTACTTAAATGGAAGAAATCAATTGCCATAAAACCACATGATTTGCCTATAAATATGCACTCGATGCATTCAAGGAGTGCAGCAGTGATATTTTTCCAAATATCAATGTATCATTAAAATATCATTCCAAATATCAAGGGTAGAGTATAAAGATAGCTCTGTAAAAATTTATAAAAATGGCTATTTTCATGATTTTTTTTCAGTTTCCCACTAATGATAGAAATGCAACTTGCGTTTCAAACGATCAAGTCATCTTTTAAATTTATCAGCTATTTTTTTCAAGTCAATATTGATAAAATTTAATTTTTCAAGAATTCTGTAATTTGATGTCCTCAATTGGAAACATTATCCAGTAAAAGGTTAAGAAGTATCTCGAAAAAAATAAGCAGTTGAAAGTTTAGGCACAATTTTTAAAAAAGTTTTGAAGCCGATTGTACGTCGTGACATACAATCGGCCTTCTTCGTCGGCGCGCCGGCCTATAGACCTTGTCGACGGCGGCGTGGTACAAATGCCCGGCGGCGGCGGCGCAGACCTCTACTCGAAGCCCACTTATAAATCCCAGTCAGTGGGACAACACAAGGGGGGTGCTCTTCGTGGGGATCTTTCTAAGTGGTCCTAACCCGTATTTACGCTAAGTTTCGGAGAAAACCACGGAAAACTCCAAACGGTTAGGTCGATGGACACGCGATGGCAGGCTAATACGGTAGTTCACTTTAAATTTACCGTACGCCATATATGCAACAAAAGTTTGTACAGCTGCGGGAAGAAAAAAACTGCCCACTTGCTCTTTATTTGGGGCGCCTTTCGTCTTACAGCAAAGCTATATATACGAGTTGTTTGCAAATAACGTATACTTTAATATTAATTTAATTTGCATAAGGGTCCGTCTTCATATTTAATTCTGCATCAACTTCGTTTTTCTCAATGGCAACACTCTATTTTGACTTCATCAAATTAAAGAAAACTTCAAATCACCCTAAATATAAATTTTCAGAAATTTTCTACACTAATTTTCGGAGATATTGCGAATTATTTTTTGCGCGATTTTAAGGGACTTTCTACAAATTGAAATACGCTCTTTGTAGGTTCCAACATTTCGCCTTTCATTAACTTCGCTAGCGATGGTTAAAAGAAATAAATATTATATTTACAGGGAAAATACTGTTTCTAGCCTTAAAGTTTCTATTTTTTCTTCTTCTACTGAGAATATCAGAGGTAGAAGTTAGACTGTTTAGTCAGTGGTCCAAATGAACCACGACTCCAAAACTTCCTTGGTCCGTATAGTGTACATGATTAAAAAGGAAAAATTCAAAACGACTGCTTACGATTTTGGAAATCTTTATAACCTTGAAATTGTTATTGCGTATTTGAAGGTTCTCTAAAACAGGTGAAATATTGCCAAGAGTGAGAATCTGTTTTCTCTCTTTTGACTAAAAGCATGAATGTTACTCAGCTAAGGTTGAATTTGAAGAATGTTTTCATCATTGAAAATTAATTTGTTTGAATTACATGTAAAAAACACAATTACTTTTTTGCCGACCCAATATTATCACTGTGTTTGTTATTTCATTTCTTTATTTAATATTATTGTCTGCAGTGTGCAATTTTTTTATGAGACTTTTGGCGGTATTTTAATTTAAAGTCCGATGAAAATTTAGACAGGAAAATGTGATTTTGAACGTTTGAAAAAGTACGGGGTCCAAAGACCAAAAGTCCAAAGACCTGATGTTTCAGATATTAAAAAAGGTCAAATTCATGCCTGGAATGTTGAGGATCAGTGTCGTCGCGTGGGTGGTGAAAGGGGTGCGAACCGCACCGGGTATCACAAATGAATAAATAAATAAAAATGCTATTTTTGAAATTTTCAATTAATTTTTAAAAAAGATCTGATTTGGTGATTAGAAATAAGAATAAATATAATTAAACTTGTAGAAATAAAATGCGTTATTTCATCTCCAAATGTGTAGTTTTTTTACTATTTAAAATTTTAAATATTTTCCTCCTAAACAAGAATATAGCAGGTTGTTCTCAACTTATTTGTCGTCATTTTATTTGTATTTTGTTCCACTTTTAACTAGGGGTGTCACTAAGAACACTTTCTCTTGCTGGGGAGAGGGGGCAGTGGATCTTGGACAAGGGGCGTGAATGAGGTGCTTGAGTAAACTGGGGGTGCAGTAAAGATTACACACGGCCTTGCTCAAGTCAGGGTAGTAATGTACTGCAATGTAGGGGCTGTACTTTACTACCCCCGTGTACACTGTAAAACATCTACACGTGTACACTGAAAAACTAATTTGTGGGAGGGTTCCGAAGTGAAAGAAAATATTGTTAGCGTTTCCACTTGTCCTCTTTAAGCAAGAAGTTCCAGTAGAGAAGCTTTATTAAACTGGGTTGTAGTAAATATTACACAACTCTATAAACACCTTGGTAGATATCATCATTATTTGCTTGACGGGGTGCGAATTGGAAGAAGGGGGTATTAACGCACCCTCTCAAATCTCCCTGGTCAGTTGGAGGCATAGAATTATCTACTCATTTCTTGTTTAGAACTACAATGACTGTAAAATAAAACAACTTAATTCATCCAATAGACATTAATAAATTATTAAACTGCACTGAATTAAATATATCAGTCAACTAGCTTCCTTACTGAGTGGAAATGAAAAAATAATGTATATATGGTGAGCTTTTTTCCCAGGACTCTTCTTTCCGTGATTCATGTTCTCAAGGTACGAACTCTTAAAACTCAAAATCAAAAATACTTGTGTGAACTTAATCATATTTCTGTGCAATATTTGTTTAAATGAAAGATCGATCAAATAATGTTTGTTTGTTTTCCGGAATAGGACAGAAAACATTACCGAATGTGTCGTTCAGAGTTACTTGCGCCCTTCTTGGAATTTCTTCCCACAGTTTAGATCCTCATCAGAAGGTCGGGGACTTTTGAAAATTGACACCCCTTGGAAACTGCTAGCGACAGTCAAGAGAACTTTCGGAATAGCGGATTTATTGTGCACATACACCGTATGTACACAGTGGTAGGTCGGACAACGGACAAAAAGATGTTAGGTGTGGTTAGTGTTATAAAAATACACTTAGTGTATTTATGTTGACAGATTTCTTTATAAAACACAATTTTGCTCCCGAGTGAAATAACTGACAGGTAGGTCCTGGCCCTACGAAAGAGCAATACCTCATATAGGTGGTGCGGAAAATTGTATAATAGCCTAGTACCTGTTTGAAAGAAATATGTAGCCTAGTAATGTTTGAATAGCCTAGTAATGTTGGGTCATCTTTGGTTGCTGGTTACTTTAACTTTTTTTTAAATAAACGAGTTTCTATTGAAACAAAACGTAAAAGTTGTTTGGTTTTGTGAACACATATATCGGATTTGTGTGCTTGGCTCAAAGCCCGTTATAAATCCTCGTCAGTAGGACAACACAAGGGGGATGCCCTCCGTGGGGGTCTTTCTAAGGGGTCCTAACCCGTATTTAAGTTTCGGAGAAATTCACGGAAAACTCCGAACGGTTAGGTCGACGGACGCGCGATGGGACCCGAACCTGGAACGTTCACACTTCACCCGTCTACCATTTCCAGTAACATAACCACTGTGCCATGGTGAGGCAGCGTAAAATGATTTTAGCACTGAAGAAGGAAGGGTCGGTAAACAGTCCTAAAAGGCATCTCTGAGATATGGTGCAATCACAAACCAAAGTATGGAAGATTTCTGTTGAAAAAATACAAAGAAATTTTTCGATGCCGACATGACTAGCACTTAATGCACGTTCATCCAGAACAGTGGCGCAGAGAGGGAGGGGGAGCAGGGGAAAACTCCCCTGGGCCTCAGCTTGTGAAGGGGCCCCCCTTTTGCTGTTTATATGATACTTAATTGTGTGTTGTCAATTTTGTAAAATAAAAAAGTCCAAATTTAGATTATCCGTATGCTTCAAATTAATTTTTGAATGAAATTACAAAAAGCCAGCTAGAGCAAAAACCACCAACTTGACCAAAACGAGAAGTGTTTCTGATTGAGTCTTTTTTTGCAAGAAAAGTATAGAGATTGACGGTATTATTCAATGGTTTGCCATGACTAAAAGTAGAAAAGATTTATTTAACAAGAAATTGTTTTTTTCCGAGACACATTGTTAAATAGTGGAAGAAAGGGTTTAGCCAGAGGAGAGACTATGGGGATCAACCAACATCCGAAATTTTGAAATTTCCACTTTTTTGGCCTTATGAAATTTTTTGGCTGCCTGCTTGCATGGAAGTATGAATAAAAATATTATTTGTTTCAATACTGAGGAAACATGCCATGCAAAAATGTTAACGTTACAAATACTGTTTCTCTATGGAGGTGACGAAACCTTCAAAACAAAATGTTGGTATTTTTTAGAGCATGGGTGTTTATTAAAGAATAATACTCTTTTAAATTAATAATTATAATTCTATTAATTAATTGCCAATTACTATTAATTTAAAGTTTCTTTAAATGATTAATAATTTTAACAAGGAATAAATGATTGATCTAATACGACATCAAAGGGATTTCTGAATAGCAAAGGGACCCCAGATAAGATTTTATCCCCGGGGCCCCGACTTGGCTCTCTGCGCCTCTGATCCAGAAAGATCCTGAGCTATGGAAAGAAAAGAAAGCTGAGGTGGTTTTTAAATAAATTCTACATAACATCAGATTCGTTAACGATATAGATGAGCGGGGTGTTGCTTTGATGGAAGAATACAATAAGTTACGAACGATGAGGATCAAAAGCAGTACTTGCTGTTGTTATTTAAGAATTATAGACAGAAAAACTCCAATGACAATAAGGCAAATTTTATATAACCTTTTTTTTTTTTCTTTTTATTTAGAAGATGTTTGAAAAAATTTATTTAGTATCTTCATCCTCAAAGCTGTGCGTTCTGGTTGTATTAAATTCTTATATAAAAAGTACTTCTTTTGTTTCATTTCTCAAATTTCAAAAGTCGGTAGCGACCCTTAAATGTCAATTAAAATTTAAAAAAAATCCTGGTCTGTTTTCTAGTGAAATAGATCACTTTTAGCGGTTAAAAAAAAAAAAAAAAAAAAAAAAAAATGTTTTGTCTAATATGAATCGCCCTGATCAATAGTCATTTGAAATGGTTTCGAACTTGTAATTATACCTTTCATACGGATAGTCAGTATGTATTACAAAAATATTTATTATTTAACTGAATAAAAAAATTATTGATCATTGTAAACTTAAAAAAATTAAGTGTTTGTTACAACATAATACAGAAAGTTTTTCTTAAAAATTGAGTCAGTACTCTATAGATTCGTTTCTGTTCACAATAACTAAACTTTAAAAATTTTCTTTTTTAATGGGCCCTATGTTTTTCCCAGCTCCAGAGAACGACGTTTCTGATATAATACATTCTATAACAAAAAAATCGACGCACCGAGAAACAATCATCCGATTGCTTTGAAATTTCGTATGCATGAATGTTTTGAACAGATATGCAAATGATTCAATTTTGGTGTCCAATGAATGAATAGTTCGATCTCTAGCGCATCGGAACTGCGCATCCAGCAGACGAATATAAGGAGCAGTTCTTCAACGGTTGTTAAAACTTTCGGTTTGATTGCGATTCAGATGACCTTTCAACAACTTAAAAAATGCCTCGCTGCAGTATTCGTGCTTATTACGAGCAACTGTCAGAGTTTGACAGAGGTCGTATCATTGGATTGAAAGAGGCCGGTTGGACTAATCGGAGAATCGCTCGTCATTTGAGTCGAAGCGATGCGACGATTCGAAGATGCTGGCAAGGATGGGTGGAAAATGGCAGAGTGCAGCGTCAGGATGGTAGCGGTCGACCTAGGGCTACAACAGATCGTGAGGACAGAGTGATGGTCCGATCCGCTGTCACAGCGCCTTCTTCATCTCTATCAACCATCAGACGTTCAACCCAAACACCAGTGTCCATCATGACCATTCACAGACGGTTGAGAGAGCGAAATCTACGCTCGCGCCGACCGTTACGCCACCTGCCACTTACACCTGCACACTGCCGAGCCAGATGACAGTGGTGCATGGCTCGATCAGGTTGGAATGATGCCGACTGGGAACGTATAGTCTTTAGCGACGAATCCCGCTTCCAATTGTGTCCTGAGGATCACCGAAGACGTGTTTGGAGATGCACAGGGCAGAGGGGGGGATCCTGCTTTCGCTATTGCACGCCACACCGGCCCTCAACAAGGCATTAAGGCCGGCACTGATTCAGCATGCGTTTCAGTACGCTATAATGGGAAGTCATGTATTTTTCCGTATCTCCAAGACGCATTGCGGAGAAAAGTTGTCCCATTGTGTGATGGGGGTGGTTTTGTGGTTTCACGCGTTATCCTTTGGCGACGAATCCCGACGGGCCATTAAAAGTCAATAAACCCTTGGCCCCTGCACGGTATCCCCCCCTTGTACAATGCCTTGACCATTAAAAAAAAAACCCGCTGCGACCGAAAAAACGCTGCATGTGTGCCAGCCTTTATGGTCTGGGGTGCCATTTCCTTTGACAGCCGGACCCCTTTGGTCGTCATTAGAGGTACACTTACTGCACAGCGGTACGTGGAGAGAGATAAGTACATGTTGGATGGAGAGTACCCGGGGAAAATTAACCCCACAACTCTCATTCACTAACAGTTGAAAAAATTTAATTGAGAAATTTAGTGTTTAAAAAATAAAGTTAAGTTATTGAAGAAAGAAAATTAAGGAAAAAATTAAAAAGGGGGAAAAAACAGCAACAGTCCGGGTCCAGGCTCGAACCCGGACACCACAAGTCCGAAGCGCAACGCGCTACCGACCAGGCTGGCGGGGCTTTAGAAAAAATTGATTTACTTAGCAATTAAGTGTCAACAATGGTTCAGTCACTGCTGGCAGTGCTGTCCTCGTTGTTGACAAAACTTAGAAAAAATAGCAGTTTTTCCTGGGGGGAGTTAAGTTGCCTTAAATGATTTAGAATTTCTTTTAGTTTACTAACAAGCTCAATTAGCGAGACTCCGATCTCTTTTTCGATCTCTTTGGTAAGATCGGCTAGGTCCTGCAAAGTGGATTGTTGGGGGGAGGGGGTGCAGTTATTTGAAACGGCCTGAGCATAACTGGAGTATTTTTTGGAAGAAGGGGGGGGGTGCGAGTTTTTTAGAGAAGTTTGTTTTTGGGGGTTGTCGGGGAATTTTTTACATCCTTTGTAACTAGCCGGGTGATTTAAGGAACAGTTACAGCAGGTAGGGGGTTGTTTTACTTCGTTTGGGAACAGCTTTAGTATGGTCCCTTTTTGGCGATTTTTTGATTTGGCGACAAAATCTTGTCGCCAACCCAAGTTTGCCTTGCCGATGCCAATTGTAAACAATATGGCGGATCGGATGGCGCTGGTTCCGAGATAATGGATCGTCGCCGTTAATTTTGCTATGATTTATTTTAATGGCTTTTAAATATTTTTATGAAAAAAAATTAAACAGATAACAAGCTTACATGTACATATAGATTCGGTTTAATAAAATTTAATAACTTTTCTTTTTGTGTGAGGGGGGGCTGTGCCCCCCCTCAACCCCCCCCTTTATCTTTTTAGTAGATTAAATTAAACAATACAAACAAATAATATTCTAAAGGCAATACCTCACAAAAATAACAAATAAAAAACATTTTAGCATTCTGACAAAAGACTACGTAAGCAAAATAAAGAACTAATTCAAATCATAACGAACAATGCTTATCTCATACCTTAATTAAAATCGCTAAATTGTTTTAATATTGAAATGATAAAATCAAAATATCAAATATTATATTAATAACGGAATTATTTGTTGCTCCTACCATTAACAAATAAACAAAGGTAATAATAACAAATAAAAACAAACAATGCTTATCACATACCTTCATTAAAATCTCTAAATTATTGCAATATGGAAATAATAAAATCAAAATATCTAAAATTATTTCACTGTATAAAATATTAATAACGTAATTATTTGTTGCTTCTACCCTTAACAAATAAACAATCGAGTACGCAAATATTAATCTGAAACGTACTATCAAAAGAAAGCTTATTCATACAAAACTGTATGTAAACAGTCAGTATGAACCTGAACAGCCGTTTTAAATTTCAAAAATAATTAAATAATAATAAAATTTAATGTTAAATAAAGCCATTAAAATAAAACCATAAAGCACATGGCAGATCAAGCATTCGAACGAACCTCCCGCGCTAAGAAATACACGGGGCTCAAAAAGTTCATGAAAGGAACAAACGCGATTGGCCGAAGCGGGGAGAAGAAGGAGCGCATCCGTGACGTCACGCAGCTAGGGTTGCCATGTCAGCTCCTCCGCTCCGGAGCATCCGCCGGAGGGGTTACCATATTGGCGCGCTTATCGCCCCAAAAAAGTCGCCAAAAATAAATCGCGCCAAAGGGACCATACTAAAGCTGTACCTTCGTTTGTTTTGTTATTTTGTTTAATGGGGCAGTTAAAATGCTCATGGGGGTCTCCACACACCACACAACGGGGGGGCATGGAACAATGTTTCGCGAAATGAAAGAAGCCGTTGCAGCGGTAACACTGAACGGCTTTCCTGGGGGGTCTAAATTTTTCGATTTTAATTTGGAATGAGAGAAGCTTATTAAGATTGTAGATCTCCTGTCCTTGGGGGTTGTTTTGGAGCTGGATTTGAAAAATGGGGAGGTTTTTTTTTTTCTCGTTTGCTTTTTAATTGATTTACAGGAAGAACAGGATATTTTATGCAGTTTAGCGCTTCGGCGATTAGTTCGGTTGGGGTAGTAAGGGGGAGTCCTTTAATGACTACTTTAAGGGGGGGGGGGTGATGTCCGAGTTACTGAAGAAAGGAATGGAATTTGTTTGAAAAAGATCGGTGATTTTGTGCTTACTTTTAAAGTCAGTCGGGAAAATTTTGAGGGAGGATTTCTGGGCTACAGCATGGAAATTAGCATCGGTGTTTTCATTGATGAGTTGGGTGATGGCGTGCATATCAGGAGGGTTGGGGACGATTAACGGCTTGGGTCTGACATTGGGGTTTACTTTTACCGGCGGAGAAGAGATAGGAGTCTCCTGTTCCATTGCATTTTCCTGAGAGTCTAGGGTGCTTAAAAGCTCAAATTGGTTGGGGGGTACTAAATCCAACATTAAAAGTGTACTTATCTGGCTCTGGCTTGGTCTTGGCGCATCTTTTTGGCAGAGAGAACCCATCGTTGGTATCGTCGATTTCTTCACAAGGAGAAGTACGTTTAAGGGCTTGGTTCGTCGATGGGCTGTGTCCCGCAATCTCGAAAGATAAGGCTGACAGAAGAGCATAAATTCTCCGTAATTGGAATTGTCGCGTTTAAGGGGTCAGTTAGAAATGCAAAAGAAACCCCACTCTCCAAAATAAGCGATTTCCTCACCCACAAGTCCGAAAGAGCATTGACCCCTCACCCCGCACCTTTCGAATGGGGAAACTGAATTGAGTGGTTAGCAAAAAAAAGTAATGGTCATTCCTGGACAAATGAAAGTAAGCTTTATAAGCTGCTATTTGGTCTTAAAAACAGTTGACCGTACGAAAAGATATAACGTGCAAGAAAAAATCTCAAACATATGCTTTTTGATAGATATCTTTTGAGTTTTACTCTTTCCAAAATAAAATCCTGCGTGTGACTCTGCGCTTATGAAATTACAAACGAAATCGGCCTTTTATAATCTAAAAAAGCAATTTCTGGGGGGGGGGGGATTTACCGTTTAAGGATACGGATTTTTAAGTTACCTCATAATTTCGAAGCATATATTAATGTTTCTGATACATATTATTTCTTTCTATAATTTCATAGAAATTGGGCACTTTATGAGATAAATATTGAAACTCAATGCAATCTCTCTGGTCAGTACCTTGAAAAACTTAATTAAAAGCCAAGTGTATAGAAGTGCGAGTATAAAAAATGAATTAAAAATTGATAAAGATTTAAATGGTGTCAGTAAATTAATATTTATAAATCATTTTCAGTAGACCTAATCTGTGTTTAATGCGAATTAAAATGATGATTAAAATTCTGAATTTTTATCAACATTTTTTTTATCAACATTTATTTGTATTTGGATCTTATTTGTATTGGAACCAAGTTTCTGTAATGCAATAATAATTATTTCTGTGTCAATTAATAGATTAAATGGTTCGAGTATTCGATTAATTTTTTTCCTGGCTATTTCTATTCGGCTAATTCGATCACATTGCTGTGAAAAATATATTTATTCGCTATTCAAGTTTGATTAAAATCATATTTTCTTCTATAAGATTCGGCCTTCCTAGAGTGTAAATCTTCGTTGAAACAGCGTAACTTGCTGAGTGTAATTCTTTGTTATTATTGGTTATGAAATTTATATTGTTACTCTAAAAACCTCTATGATGATTTCAAGAAGTTTGATTTGTGTTTTGAACGTAAAGAGAAAACGTTGTGAATAAGATCTAATTTCACATAAAAATCATTATAAATTTGATCTCATATATAGGTAAATAGCTATCGTACTTAAGTTATCAGTAACTGCCTAAGTATTATAATTGAGCATCTGAAGTTTTAACCAATTTATACATTATTTTACTTTTTAAAAATCAAAAAATGCTTCCACCGCCAAAATTCGGTGAGCTAGGGTGATTTTTATTTTGCAATACCTGCTTAAGCAAGACTTTTCACATAAATATATATATATATACATTTGCATTATTATTGTACATTTTAGTCCTTTTTAAAATAAGATTTATTGATTTATTTTATTTTATTGACAATTACTATTAAACACATTGGGCGAGGAGAGAACTAATTGAATCGATGAGTGCCGATATCACCTCAGTCACAAAAAGGAAATTTTTCAGGAGAGAGAAAAAACTTCATAACTCCTCCAAATTTGAGATTATTTTATGTGGCAAGTTTATCTGTGAACTAAAGATGCCAAAGTTGTTTCAAATATTTCAAATATTTTGAGATTTTGTAAAAATCGTGTAAATGTTTGTTCTCGTATCCCTCAAAAACAGCTTTAGGGAGTAGAATGAAATTTAGTAACATTATGATCAGTAACAACTAAAACAATAAATGCCTGATTTTATTTTATCTTAAGTTTGAATAAATTTTAAAACTTTGCAAAATTTTATTTAAAAAAAAAGAGAAATCACTATAAGGCGTCCGGAGTTAATATATTAGCTAGCTATTTAATTTTTAAAAAACTGTTGGATTTTTTAGATGTTTATTTGCCGTTTTAGGTTTCTTGAAACTTTTGAGTTTTCTGGAGGCATAATATTTAAATTCTGTAAGGAATCAAACAAAATTTAGTTATATGAGAGGAATGACCTCTTGACATTAAAACTTTTCCACTAAAACAAAACGTAAAGTTTGAATACAAATACCTTCTCTACTGAGAATTTCACTCAGCACTTACTTACAATCTAACATGGAATCATTTAACAATAGACAGAAGTTATATCGTTGCTTTCAATAATTTTGCCTGTAATCTACTTCCATTTTTTGTACTCCTATAATGCTAAGTCAGGCTTTTTTTAAATCTGCATTACATACTAATCTAAGACAGGTAACTTCATCTAATTATTTGAGACAATTCAATTTAAAGAAATTTTAAAAAATATATGCTTTAAATAAAATCAGGTTGATAATGAATTTATCCTAATTTCAGCATTAAGCTAGCTTCTGATAATCACAATATTTTTAGCACTATGTTTAAAATTTCAAATTTTGATACCTACAACCTCTGGTGATAAAAAAAAAGTTGCAAAAAATGAAGATAAATGCCTAAATTGTAATTAGATAGCAACAATTGATAAAAGGTTCTATTATATAAAGAATTAAAGCGTGACCTGTTTGGGATACCTTGTATATTAAAACTTATCTAAAGATAACCATCTCAATAGCTATTTTCTGCATTTACTAGAAATTGTATGCAATTGTATGCACTTGGCTAAAATAACTAACATAAGAGTCAATTACTGGTGAAATCCATTTTTTCTTACCCAATAATTGATATATAGGTCATCTTAGATAAATAAATAATTTTGTTTATTAAAAAAATCTCTACGTATTTACTTTATGAACTATTATCTAATACGAATGTAGTAAAAAAAGGCACCAGGGAAAAATGCCCCCCCCCCCTCCACAGCAGAGCCTGTTTATCGGCAGGGCAACCGGGGCACTTGCCCTGGGCCCACCAATTTCAAGGGCCCAAAATTTTTGTACTTTTCAACACAGATTGTTATTTATTAATTCATAAAAAACTTTGTATAAAAATTTGGATTGTCATTATCTTGAGTCGTAAGCTGATTCTCTGACATTTTACTGTACTAAGGGTCCTCTAAACCCCACGAGCATTCGATCAAAATGCGTGAGCCAGTGTTTGAGCCTCTTTTTGCAAATTTTATTATAAGAAAGTCTCATCAGTTTTAAGATTCGTACTGTAAGTTTTTCGATTCTTTTCATTTATATTTTAAAGGAGTTTAGTATAGAAGTGTACGTATATGTACTATAGTATGTGTCTAGATATTCATTTGTGAAAATAAATTTTATCCATGTATGCAAAATCATTTAATATTCGTTACTGTAATGTATGCATATATTTAGTATCTAAACTTGATATATATTTCTGCAGATAAATATGTGCCCAAAACAACTTAAATGCGGACTACGTAATTTCTCGTCAATGCAAAGGCCCAAAAATTTGTATTTGCCCAGGGCCCAATATCGTGATGATCGGGCCCTGCTCCACAGAATTATAATTTTCATAGGGGCATGGGGGGGTACGTGCACTCACATGACAAATCAAATGTAGGCTATAAAAGATTCTTTTGTAAATTGAAATGCATTTATTAGAGAAAAGACTAAAAACAATTGTGACCCCTCCTCTCTGCAGAATTTTTTTTGGGTCCGCCCCTGATTTTTTTAAATAGTGGACAAAAACTTACTTTGATTTTCTTTTAACGAGGCTCTTGAATTTGCAAAGTGGGGGGGCAAGTCGTCAAGCACCCACCTGCCCCTATATGGGCTCAGAGTAAGTGTGAAGATATTATTTAAAATGCTATTGTAAAATTCTGTTGTATTTTGATATCAATAGAAATAATTATAACAATACTATAGTTCAAAATAGGCTTTTTTGAACTCTTTTAATTTTAATTAATTTATTTATTTAGGTTTTTTTTGTGCGTGTGTGTGAGGGGAGTTATGCAAAAAACGGATAAGAAGTATGATGATAACTTATCTGGAAGTTATCATCATACAATTAAAATGTATTAAAATAAATAAAATAAAATGCATCAGATATTTAAAAAGGCGCTTAAAGTGATACACATCACTAAAAATAAAATAATTTTCAGATTTAATTTTACAGCTAAGTCAAAGTAATATTAGAAAAACCAAACAGATAGCTAAAAGATTAGTTTTTTTTTTTTTTTTTTTACGCCTGACCAGGAAAGACAAGTCAATTATCTTTTAGACGGTCCCTCTTTTGAACCCCAACACCCCGGCTAAGGCATAAATCCCGTAAATCGTTTTTCGATGTAATGGGATACCACGCGTCGATGACGTTTCAGGTTGTTGTTCTTCCGCTTTAGATCTCTCGAGGTGGAGGGCTTTATGGCGGGAAATCACCTCGGATACCTGCGCAGCTTCTTCACCCATAATACGGACGAAATTATCAAATGCTCTCAGAGGCGCCGACTTTACAAAATTTCTGTGGGTGCCCTAAAAGTCCGCATGTGTGTGTGTGTGTGTGGGGGGGGGGGGTTAATAAAATGTTGAAAGTCGCACAAGGTTTGTAATTTTTGATAAAGGATAGCTAAGTTTGGTGCCAAAACGTGACAATTTATTTTAAAGGCACGCTTAAATCTGTTGATTAAAACTAACACTCCTTTATTGATGAAATTTCTTATCGGCTGATTTAAATCCTTTTACGCTAAAAAATACTCATTAAAGACAATAATTTGTTATCTCCTCAATTCCCCTCAATGCTCAGAATTCGCTAGTTTCTATTATACTCCATTTTTCACTAAAATCTTGTCTATTTGAGAATTCTGTCTCTCCCCCACGAAAGATGCGTAGTAAGGTATCCTATTACTTTCATGTGACCAACGCTCTGGCTCTAACGGAAAACGGTACAGTCACCACAGACAACACAACGCGGGAATCGTGTGGCTTACGCAGTGGTTATTTATATTCTTTGTTACGGCGAGCATCGAAGAGCAAACATGTCGTTATCAAAATATGAATTAAAAGAGTTTCTGAAAAGGATACCCGATGATACTTTAGAATGGTAATAATTTTATTTTATATCCGAATACCAAATACATCTTTTTCATATTCAGAGTTGTGAAATAAATTCAACCTAAATGTAAAGAGGATGCTTTCGGTAAAAATTTTGTTTTAATGGACATAGTTTCTTACGATTGGATTATAAAAATCTCGTCGCTCTTGTAAAACAAATGAAGTTATGATATCTTCAGTCAAGTGAGTAGGAACTATTTTACCTTTTTCATGTAAATAAATTGGGTTCCTGCTTTAATTAAATCTTACAGCTGGTTTAATCATGATTGCATTTGTGTATTCTGACTGTACTGTGAATTCGTTTTATAACTAGAGACTATAGTGAAATTATATTCTATTTATTAAAAAAATCCTTTTTTATGGTGTATTAAGATATATGTAATATATTTGTCTTGATTTAAAATTTATTTTCTCGGGCTTATAATCATAGATTACAGCGCTGATAATAAAAAATGAAGAAAACGAATCATTCAATAGATAAATCAAAAACAGCAAATTTTCATAAGACACCCTTTTTCTAGCTTAAAATAATAATATTAATTGAGTACAGATATATTAATTAAAAAATCACTGATTTTGTAAAAACGCTCATTCTATAGCTTAAATAATAATCATAATTGAGTACAGTTATATTAATCAAAAACGGACAGACACTCCTCATTTTTGATTATTATTTAGCCTAAATGGAGCTGTTGTAGAATGCTCAAAAATTGAGAATTTTTCGCTCCATTGATATTTGTCGATTAATGGAGCAAATTTTACTCAATCGGGAGAATGGCTGTTTGAAGTCAATGATTGAGTAAAAATATACTCCGCTTGATTATTATTTTACTCAATAGATTTAAGCGTGGGGGTAGTATAGTTGGAATGTACTTGGCTAAGATTGTAAAATAGTTTTAGTAGGTAATTTTAAGATAGATTTCGATTCCGAAGATGGGTTTTTATGGAACAAGGAAGAAAAATACGGCACACTCATGAATAACGATACACTTTCCAACTTTATGGAATCTTTTCCAACTACCCTTCAATCTTTTCCTATTATTATTTGCTTCCTTGCTCGTAACTACTCAATCATTTGACTTTTCGTGCACATTTTTACCAGTGGGAAATGGGTAATACAAATAATCATTTTAGCTCCACATGAAATATCCAATATCTGAGGGTATAATTCGAAGAAACGATATCTGTCTCACGGTTTTGGTACACAAATTAAAATAAACTAACTGCACCAGGGATTCAAAAAAAAAAATCAGGATAATTCTTTACAAGCTGCACTACACACTGCAATAAATTCGAAAACTTTCATGAAACTTTCAGAAAAAAATCTTAAATGTGGAACTGCACAGCAAAATATTTCTAAGAGTGGCCATTCTGCAAAAAATTTTCGTTTATTCGGGTGTCTAGTACAGCTTGTGAAGCTACATCCTAAAAATTGTGAAGTGCTTGAGATAATTAGTTTTCTCTTTTGTATTTATATACCAAAATTGCGTTTTTTTTTTTTTCCCAGCGCTGAAGGTGACATTCAAAGTTTAATTTAAGTGAATAGTGTGAATTTTGAAGCAACGCTGGGCATAGAATGAAAGTCTCCACCGTTGTGTCTTAGTAACGATAACAGCAAACCAGTTAAAGTCAAGATTCTTTTTAAAGTGATGAAGTATTTCTGATGAAATGCCCTTCTTTTAGAAAAATCTGCTTGTGCTGGAGCCACCTTAAATTTGTTTGCCTTACGCAAATTCTCTGTCAAAATTCGAGAATTCCTGGGCGCACACCCCCTTTGCCCTTGTAATAAATCAGACCCGAAAGAGGTGTATTACACTATTTCACTTTTTTTTATTACTTTTAGCGATAGAATTTTGATTGGTTTTAACCAATCATTATAAATTTCAAAGCAAAAGAAAAGTGTATTGGGGGGAAAAAACATGCAACAATAATATCACAATCGAATTTCTTGTCATGTAAATGGAAATTTTGTATAAAAAGTGATTCAGTTTTCGAATGTAACAATTCACGATCAATGTTATTCTTGTTTAATCTATCTCATCCCTGTCTGAAATCCTCAGAGTTTTCAAAAAATGTTATTCATAGTATTGTTTCTCAGCTCATTCATTTCCTGTATTTTTTTTTTTTTTTTTTTACATTTTTGTACCCCTATAAACAACTGCAGCTAAGCCTTGACTATTTTCTTTTCTGTTTTTTCCCCAACAAATTAAAAAAATTACAAACATTATACCTTTAAAATTAAACTAGATAATTTCCTCAGAATGAATTAATGCAAAGTTTTCTATGTTGAAATGTGTGTAGGACCACATAAAAAAGATTGGTAACTATTTAAATGCAAACAGAAAAATAAAGCAGAACAAAAAAAGTTGTTTATCTTAGAGTTAATAATTATTCAAAATTTTTTTTGAATTGTTGGCCATATAACCTCCAGGCATGATTTTGAGCATCCTTCTGAAGTAGAGCTATTTTACCCTCTACTATTATGTGGTCAAATTTGCAAAATTACGAGAGACATACATTTCAGTAATGTGTGTTCATGCGCCCATGATTTCAGTATAATTTTACAAAAACAACATTGGGCTAGATCAAAGCAAATAGTACCTAATTCCGCACTGTCCAACAAGAACAAAAATTGAACAAAATATTCGCAAAAACTGAAACGGAAGGCATCTCGAAATGTTAGTGTGGACGACAGTCTGTTCCATCTTTTTCAATAAATAACTGAGCACTAAAATCATTCAAAAATAAGAAAAGGAAATTGAGACTTTAGAAGAAAGTGACACAAACCTTTATACCTTAGAAGCCTCGCCTCAGTCTCATTCAATTAACACCAAAGCGCCGACACTTTTTGATGAATGGGCATCTCTTTTTTTGTTCCAGAGACATACAAAGTGTTGTATATTAGGTGCTTGTAAACAGACAGACCTTGATGTTCTCTATTTACAATAAAAACAATTAAACCTACTCACTTCGGAATCCTGAATTAATATTATTAGAACTATCTCAAAACATTTCCATAATGGGAATGAGTCTTTCATCTAACTCCTGTGTAATCTTTCCCACGTGAACTTCTGATTGTAGCCTGCGGCTTTGTCTCAAATTCTCCGTTTTCCGGTACTCTTGGGCTAACATAGTATCATTGTATTCATACATTTTCCCATGGAGGACGAGGATTCTGGGATGACGTCTGTTTGTGTGGGTCAGAAAGGGGGGGGGCACAGTGGGCAAAGGAATTGCCTGTGGGGCTGTAGGGAGTCGCACATCACATTGTGAAAAAGCTTTGAATTTTAGAAAGACATTGTTTCCATGGGCGCCAGATAGGAAGGCAAGTGGCAGTGGGGGATTGAGATTTGAGCCTGCCTAGTATAGTACAACATACTATATATTACAGCATACTGAACTTCTAAGTATTATTTTCGTGCTAAAATGTCTGAAAGTTAAGATGACCCAACCCCATACTCCTCTAAATTAGTACACATATGAGAAACTATTATAATTATTATTTTAAGTAGACAAAAATATTACCTGTTTGGATTCCTTTTTTTTTTCATGCACTTTTTAAAATTTTAGAGTATGTCCTAAGTTACTACCTATTGGAATTTTATTATAATTACTCCAGTTACGAGGCACATAAGGGTGTATGCCGAAGAAACAAAATCTGCATAACGGTCTTAGTACACAAATTAGACTATCGCACCAAGGATTCGAAAAAATTTAGGATGATTCTTTATAAGCTGCACTACATACCGAAATAAAGAATAACACTTCTTTAAAATTTTCGATTTTTAAGAATTTTTTCTAAAAGTTTCGTAAATGATACAGGCTTATTGTTTATTTCAGTGTATAGTGCAGTTTCTAAAACATACATCCTAAAAATTTGAAATATTTGACATAATTAATTTTTTTGAATCTGTGTACGAAAATTTCATTTTTTCCCCCGAACTACGATAAGCTGAAAGTAGCTGTTATTCAGTTGCCTTTAAACAGGATTTAATTTCTATCGAAAAAAGTGCAAGAGCCCTGATTTTTTGTATTGCAATTTACAAAATTAATTACCTAATTTAAGGTATTATTAAGTTAATTTTTGTTACCTCTGTATTAGTTTGCGATGTAATAAAATTAATATCAACAGAAACAATTACAATGGTAATTAAAAATTTAAATTTAGTGTAAAATTTCACCGAGAAAATAGAAGTAGTGGAGCTGAGCTCCCTCCCATGCAAATTAAGCACTTCCTTTAAATACATGCAAGGATTTAGCACCCACGAAAACTTTTCTGTGGGTGCTTGAGATCTGACATACTACATAAAAAAAACCAACTGTCCCTCACTAAAATTTTATTTTCGAATTATGTAGTACAAAGCACTCGTCGTCATCAGTGGCGTGACTATACCGTTAGGGCCCGTAATGAATTCATTGGATAGGGTCCTTCCTCATTGTACAGAATCTCAACCAACATGTTGCAGTTCACTTTTTCTAGCTGTCTATTTGGGAAAGGCTCCCCCTCCGGCCGGGGGACCGTGACTTTTGCCCGTTCTACCGCCCTATAGTTACGCCAGTGATTGTCTCATAGAAGTTCCTCACGCGCATCTAAATTATAAAGGACATGGGTACTCATATAGGGAAGTAGGTGGGGGCTCGAGTCTCTCCCTCTAGCCGTCGGTATAGTGAACATTTTTATATTAGCTAGCCTTTTTTCCACTATTTCAGTACTAAAATGTTTGAAAGCGCGATTGCCGATGACCTTACAAATGCAAGAAATAACCCCCCCCCTCGTCTTAAAGTACTCATATAAACGTCCATGTCGAAGCACCCACAGACATTTGGCCTCATTAAAGATTTTTTTAAAACTTTTAAAATATCACACAACTAATAAGCAAATAAAGCATTTTAGTACTGAAATAATGCAAAAAGTTCCGCATGCTTTACAAATATTCATATACGTAATGGCATAATTGGGGCGGGGGGGGGGAACCCTCCTTGAGTGTACATCACTGTGTTGGAGTTATCAGACGATTGCTGGTTAGGGTGTATCACGAAAAATTTTTTTTGGAAAATAGAACTTTCAAGTTAATAAAAAGTTGTCACTGTCATCACATATCAACCAAAAAAATTTTTTTTTTAATCGAAAAATATTTAGGTCTCCCGGAATTAACTCGAAATTCTACTTTTTTGACCTAAAATGAGTATTTTAAAAAATATATATATACATGAATATAAAGAATATTTATATTTTTTAAGTACAAAAACTTGAAGTTTAGAAAGACAAAAAGCTTTAAAAAAATTCATTTGTAACATTAACTATATTAGTCTGCCGGAATCTAATTTTAAAACCTTGCTATTTTATGAAATATTCAAAAATTTCCAGAAGATATTTTACATTGGTAAACTTCTAGCAACAGTGCAAATAAAATGTATATTAATTTTTCATTAGTTTATTAGTTTCTCAGTTTCTTTTTATTCTGGGGGGGGAGGGAGGGAGGGGTGATATTAGAAATAATTACACATTAGAAAAAAATTTTGGAGGAACAAAAATATATTAAAATTAAAAATCAAAGTGTGATCTTTAGATGAAAAAGGTTACAAAAGATATAAACACACACAGAAAGGTTACAAATAAGGAACATTGAATATGTAAAGGTTATTCAAAATAAATCTTGATTTCACTGTCTAACTATTTTGGTAATTGTAGGCAGCGCATCACAAACGCAAGTAGCTTTTCCAATCTGCAACCTGATCCATTAGAAACTCCAGTGTTTGTGGGCGTACCATCACATCCAAGAGCTTTGATAGTTGTCACATCAATGCAGTTACATTCCATGTGTTTCATTATTGATGATTCAATGTCTTTCCCAGAACCACTGTCTGCAGTTACATGACCAAGATATATTGAACCTGGTTCACCCAAAGATATGTATTCTTCTTGTATAGTTTTCCGGACAGATTTACCACGTACATTTTCTTTGACTATAGTTTTATCTTTCCGACCATCAAAGTAGAGAGAAATTATTTCTGAGGTGCGAGTTGCAATACTTTCACAGTACTTTACTCTTTCACGAAAAACTTTCGATTTATCAATTACCGCCGTCTGATTTTGGTGTCACAACTTTTAAATCCTGTAAAAGAGCACTTGCTAGTTTCGGTCCCGCTCTTTTGGAAATTGCTCTGCGATCACATGCTCTGTAAAATGATGGCAGATCTACTGGAAGGACTTGCTATACTGAAACGCTAGAATTTCCCTTTTTATTTTCTGGTATTTTCTTTTTATAGCTAAAACGCTTTCATCACTTGAATCCTGTTGAATGAAATCGCTGTCACTGTCACTAACAATGCCTTCATGTCGTATAAAGTAGGGATATTTGTTGATTGGAGACTTCAGTTTAACTCGAAATGTATGGACTTTTCCTTTCTTTTAGCACGTTTCTCGATTTTTTTTAACTCTCTACTGTGTCAATTCCTCCTATAACCATAAGCCTCAGGTTTCGTTGGTCATTCAAGAACTTGTGTTCCCGTTGTGGAACCTTCCTTTGCGCTGGATACAAACATTTCTCTAAATCTCTACATTGGCATGAACAAACATCAAAAACATTATTTACAAGGTCAGATTTTTGAACTTTTCAACGGACGTTTTAAAGCTCTTGGCCTTTTTTGCTTTACACCCTGATGACTTTTTCATCTTTTCAGATCTATCGTGTAGTTTTAAAATCATAAAAACAATGTTGCTTACAGATGAAACAGGAATAGAAGTATCCTTCCATATTTCTTCTAGCTTACGGGCCACTCGCATTGCAACTACCTTTTTCTTTGGTTGATGATATCCTTCAGACTTCAACTGATTTCTTACCCATTCAAAGTAACGTAGTACATCAATTTTAGTAGGTAAAACATTGCTATCACTTATATCTAGAAGTTGGCCGACAACTGGATCGTCAGTAGTTTTCCTTGTTGATGAAGAATGAGCTTTTCTACTCATGATGGTAAAACAACAAAACCAAATTGAACTCAATCACAAATCAAAAACATAAATGCTCACGAAATGGACGCTTCATACATAAAAAACACTATAAACAAACTGAAAAAGAAAGAAAGGGTGGACGAGGAAGAGAGAAGTAATCATGTGATGGTCTTGCACTTCCCTTATCTCCAAAGTCATGGGGAGCTACAGTTTTATCACTTTGAAATCTGAGCCCCATATTCGCCTCCAAAAATATTCTTGCTATTTCGGAACGCTGTACTGCAGTATCTGTATTATTAATACAATGATTGAAAATTTGAAAGATTCTTCAACATTTCTTAAATACGGCTAGTTGACAAAAAATTGGAGATTTTCAATACGATTCCGGGAGATCTAAATGTTCAATTTCAGTCGCAATGCATTTTTTTATTGATAGATTAAATCTTTAATAATTTTATTGATACTTAAAATTGCCCATTTTTGCTGTTGAATATTTAATTTTGATTTATATATACTTTATAAAAAAATGTTTAAAAATATCGTTTTGACTAAAAACTGACAACTTTAGGATCATTCCGGGAGACCTAAATATTTTTCGATTTAAAAAAAAAAAAAAAAAAAAAAAAAAAAATTTGGTAGGTATGTGATGACAGTAACAACTTTTTATCAACTTGAAAGTTTGATTTTCCAAAAAAAATTTTTCGTGATACACCCTATTGCTGGTGCACACCATCGAACGTAATTTTTTTACAAGCCCAAAGCACCCACATAAACGTCTTTTCCTAGCCCTTTCTGGGAACTTCAAATTATGACTTGGCACTAAAATTTCTGTGGGTTCTCCGCACCCACAGAATTTTTTCAGTGGGTGCTTGAGCCTCGGAGCACCCACGTAGTCGGCGCCACTGAATGCTCTCCAGTTACCGCTAAGTATGTGAAGTGGAGGCAGACTCATAAAGGCATCGTATAAGTAGCGTTTGTTCGGGAGTAAATCCTCGGGATACCCCGCCGGTTCGCCTGTACCGATTACCAGTCCTGATAAGGACTTTTGTCGGCTGGCCCACGGAGCTCCCTCGCACGCGTCTTCACACGGCTGTGTCTCGCTCATAACTCGAATATCCTAAGACCTGTTTTGCTACCGTTCCTTTTGCAGTGCCCTGGGCTGGTTTTTCAGCAGGACAATGCCAGACCACATACGGCTCGTGTTGCTCTAAACTGTCTGCAAGCTTGTAAAACTCTTCCTTGGCCTGCCAGATCGCCAGATCTCTCTCCCATCGAGCATGTCTGGGATATGATGGGAAGGCGATTGCATCTGGCACGGACTGTTGATGACCTCGTTCGACAATTGGAGCGAATTTGGCAGGAAATACCGCAGGAGACCATCCGGGAGCTTTATCGGTCTATGCCACGCCGTGTGGCAGCTTGTATCCAGGCTAGCGGCGGGTCAACACCTTATTGAACTTGTTACTGTAACTCTGAAATAAATTATTCAATTGTTCTGAAATTTTAATCATTTACTATTCTGTACATTGTCTTCCTATCCACCAATTTTCGTCTCAATCGGACACCTCCTTCTTGGTGCGTCGATTTATTTGTTATAGAGTATAGATTATATAATTTAAAGCATTTTTGCAATTGGAACTATGTGTCTCTGACGAAGGTTTAGGAAATAGCTATTGGGCACCGTTAACACCGGACACCCTGTATAAAAATGATCAACGTTTAGCTTCAAAATTTTCTTTTCCTCGATCGTTTCATTGTATTGTGTATTAAGGCAAACCTGCACGAGGGGTATCTTGGGCGGACGACTTTTTAAGGAATGCTAATACGGGTCAACATCTGGAGAAACCCAAACTCCAAGCCATTAGATCGGCAGCCGTGTGACAACTCTTCACGCATCTACCACATTTATTGAATCGGCCATGGTGCGGCCAAACCGTTTTATTAGAACTTATAACAGAGAGTGCATGTGTGCCTGCGATGGGGGGGAGGAGGTTAATCTGTAAAAAGCGATGACTACGACATATGATCGTGCCTCGCCCCTGGCTGCCACTCTAGCAGAACAAATAGGGAATTTCAAATTCATCGTCTCAGTTATCATATGGTATCGCGGGGACGTAGCCAGGGGTTGGGCCATAGGGGCCTCGACAACTCCCCGAAATTTCAAATTTTTGTTAAGTAGTTGTCAATAATCAAGCTTTTTTGTGTGAAACTACCTTTTCCACCTTTTGAGACCTTATCGAAATTTTTTATTCGCTACGTCCTGTGGAGTGTAATACTGTAAAGAGTCAACATTGAGAGCAAGTTCATACAAAGTAAAACATCTGACCTTGCCGATGCTAAGATACCATTGAACAACAGTTGTCAGTTCTTGGAAAAGTATCGCAACGACAGTTTCCAGATGTCTATGACCACTGCAAAGGAAATTGCAGATTAACTTAAGAGTTTTACCGGAATTTCTGTCAATTCTGACCGGAAGAAAACGCCGTTTTTTCGAATACGTAGGGGATGATAACGTAGTCACTGATCCTGCAATAAAATTCAAAGTAGAGTTTTTCGATACTCTTGTTGATACTGCAATGCCCAATTTGACAGACCGCTTTCATCTGCTAGGCAACCACATGGTATTATGCGGATTTTTATATAACCTCAGCAGAGACGGTTAGTTACTCACAAAATGACGTCCTGCTGAGGCATTGCAAAGACTTGGCATTACTGAGACGATCCTTCAGATGTAAATGCCATTGATCTATGTAAGTAAGTAGCTTGAGGGTGTTTCTCCCTCATGATTTGAAAGCACCTATCCAGATTTTTTTAATTCCTATCCTGAAATTCTTTCAGTGATGCTTATTCAAACAATAGGATTGCACTTCGGATACTACTGACTGTGCCAGTCACAGTTGCCCGTGCTGAGAGAATTTTCTCCAAGCTGAAGCTTATAAAAAGTTACCTGCGATCCATAATGACTGATACTAGATTGTCGTCTCTTGCACTCATATCCATTATGAATGATATCGCAAGATCACTGGATATGACCGGCGTAGTGACGGAATTAACGACCTTGGAGGCCAAACGCGTGAGCTTGGTGTTAAAACATCATTTCAGTAGCATGACTTTTTATAGACTTGTAATTGTGAATCGTTTGAAACGCATAAACGTGTTTAGGGGAAACGCATACATTTTTCATTATTTTTCATCATCATAGCTTCACTGTGTGTCATGGACTTGTTTTTCCAGCAAATCCTAATGCTATATGTACTATTTCTTAGTATAAGAAGTTACTAATTTTTGTATAATGTTTGAAATAAACCGTGGTTAAAAATATAACACGATCATAGTCATCGAGAATGGAGATCAGCCCCAAGGGAGAAACACGTGACAAACGCTCTCTGTTGCTATGCTAGTGTCATAATGCCATAACGCTACGCGGAGATCGCATCGTAGGCATAAGATTCTAGGTCGTTGGTATTAGTAAAACGTGGCGCCGAGATGGACTGTTGCACAGGTCGCCACTAGCACTCCGACCGGCCCTGGTCATATGGTCTTACAGATATATGATTACAGGTAGAGTAACATATTTCTGTCGTTAAAGGGTCTTAAGGTAGTTTTCTCGCTCTATGGTGCCTGTCACTTTCCTGAAGGGAATGTCACTCTAAATTTTTAAAAAAGAATGATGCTTCTAACTATACGACTATTTTTTTTTCTGTGCAACGAAGCGCTTAATACTGCTTTCTGTATTGTGTCCTTGTTTTGTCATTATGTCTCTTTATCAGTAGAGGGCAACGTTTGGGAACTTCCTTTCTATGTATTTCTGATTCCTATTGAAGTTTTCTACCTCCCCACCAGGTTTGTAGGTGGAGTTCAGAAACAGCCTATACAGTGACTAAGTTAGCTCTATTGATTAAGTTTCGCAGTATGAGCAATAAATTGAACAAATAAGACGATTCCTATGTTTAGATAGTAAAGACTAGTAGGGCCATAGAAACCTGCCTCACCATGGCACAGTGGTTATGTCACTGGCATTGGTAGACGGGCGAAGTGTGGAACGTGCCGGGCTCGGGTCCCATCGTGTGTCCGTCGACCTAACCGTTCGGAGTTTTCCGTGGTTTTCTTCGAAACTTAGCGTAAATATGAATTAGGACCTCTTAGAAAGACCCCCCCCCTTGGTGTTGTCCTTCTGACGAGATTTATAAGCGGGATACGAGCCAAGCACACAAATCCGATATACATGTTAAAAACAACAACATAGAAACTACTTGGCTTTACAGAACATACAATCAGACCTTAATGCTAATATCAAAATCTTCCTAACGATACTTTTAAGGATGCTGTTGCAGTCGTTACAATAATTTCGTCAATATTAATTCATTTGAGGAAAAATATAAATCGGCAGATCCTTCACAGAGAACTAACTGATGGTTGCTATAGAACCAAAAAAGAGTAGAACATCTATGTATATATAAATACGCTAAGCAAAACCTTAAGTGTCCCTTTTGCAGCGCACTGCGTGAACGGATGTCCATGAAATTCGGCACAGTTAAAGTTCGTATTGAATTGTTTGTGCGAATGTTAAAATTTTTGTGTAGTATGCTAATGCACAATAAAAAAATTAGAGAAGTCATTTGGAACGCAGAATTTCGCGCCAAGTCGGCCGATGGTTCCATTGTTGTGTCAATATTAAAAAAACAAAAATTAGTTTCAGCAGTACTATAGGGTTATAGAGGAGAGGAGGTGATTATGGAATACCATTTACATTTCTAACTGTAACTTCATAGATTTTTAAATAAAATCCCCCAAAACAGCATGAGTACATGCTATAATTAATCGTAATGAAATGTCAATTGCAAAGAAATACACAATTTATTTTGTTGTTATAGAAAAAAATATTTTAAAAAAAAGTTACGAATGGAGTATAATATGGAATAGTCGGGTAATATGGAATAGATGGTTTAAACCGATGAAAAGCAATTTATAATGCTTCATCGGTATTCATATATAGTTATTTGTTACTATAAAACAAATTTTTATGTTTTGTAGTTTAAATCATTATACTGGAGTCATTTCTGCTTCGAGTCGATTTAGAAAAGTTGTAGATATAATTTTCTTTCTTTGCTCCGATACAGTCATGGTGAGCCCACAGAGAACAGCTGGATCTTTGAATTCAAACTTATCGTCGTTGATCATTAGAGAATTTTTCGTGACAAAGGATGCATTCAGCGTCTTTGTTTTCCGGGTCTTTGGTGGATGACATGAAACCCATTACAATATTACCCAGTATTCCATAATACCCGACACGCCATCTCGGAAAAAGAATCTTTAAAACTAATTGGCAAAACACTGTCATCTAAAAAATAACCACAGTTCAACAAACTACCATTCTCTTAGTGTACATTATGCGTAACATCAATGTTCATGTCACGTGTTTACTAGTAAGTTAAAATGTTTGAAAACTTATCTACAAAAACTCTTGAAAATCACACAACATACTTTGTTCTGTAGCGAGTGGTACGGCAACAGAGAGCGGTCAACTCTTACTGCATTGTAAGAAGGGAATCTTTCTTGAGTTGTTCATGGTATTCCCTTGTGGCAATAGCAACTAACAGAGCCAAAAACTCGGTATTCCATATTTCCCGACTATTCCATAATCACCTCCTCTCCTCTACTATTACAACAAAATTTGCACATCTATGTATATATAAATACGCTAAGCAAAACCTTAGTGTCCCTTTTCAGCGCACTACGCGAACGGATGTCCGTGAAATTCGGCACAGTTAAAGTTCGTATGGAATTGTTTGTGCGAATGTTAAAATTTTTGTGTAGTATGCTAATGCACGGTAAAAAATTAGAGAAGTAATTTGGCACGCAGTATTTCGCGCCAAATCGGGCGATGGTTCCATTGTTGTGTCAATTTTGAAATAACAACACTTAGTTTCAGCAGTACTAGGGTATTTGTTGTAATACTAGGTATTACAACAAAATTTGCAAAAAGTGGAATTATTCCCCAGTTCGGTGATACGCCAATGACTAAAATGTGCTTTAGCAATGTGCTTGGCGACTTTTTTTAGACGGCGATAAGTGCGCGAAGTGTTGTAAATTCCATGTTTAAAAGTGGTAGAAAAACCTTGGAGGAGAGAATAATATTTACTATTCGTTCCGGGCAGGTCGGAATCCAAGAGATGCTACACAGAAACGCACCAATTCGATAATTTCTTCATAAACTACCGCCAGGCAGTATGCTAAAGCAAATTTTCTCCAAAAATATTATTGAAGAAACACCTCAGCAATTAAAAGGGAGTGAAAATAATATTATTAATGAAGTGTATGGAAATATTTCCGAAAACTCTTAGATAATATTGAAGTCAGTTATAATAGAACATAAAAATGATTATTGAACTTTTTTTAATGTTAATAATCGAATAATCAGTCGCGGATCCAAGGGGACGGCGGTGGGGGCGATTGCCCCTCCTGGGCGCAGGGCAAAAATCTGTTAAAATATATTATGAAAGTATAATGAAAATTATGTAGCCTTTTTCTAAGGGGTTTATTGTGGGTACTACTCCCTGTCCTTTTTAATCATCGCTCATATATAGATTTTATCAATAAAATAATGAATTACATTAATTGGTATAATTGATTATATTAATTAATTATAAAATGATTTTGCGCATTCTACTCTCCTGTTTCAGGTACAAAATCGCCCCCTCCTTGAGTAATTTCTGGATCCGTCCTGTCGAATATCTGATGAATAGAGAACATATCACCGTAGCTACGATAAAATAATTTGCTATGATGACAGTGAAATCAATTACTACCCAATAGAGTTTTTAAATTCTTTGACTGTGAGTGGTTCGTTTGTTTTTTCTTTTCTTTTCGGTAGCCGGGAGCAAGTGAAAAATTGCCAAATAATTGTGATCTGCGCGAAATTCTTACAAACCAAAAGCGATTTCCTTTACATAGTTGTTTATCCCTTTCATATTTTGGAAGTTTAATTTAATTTCGTATTTTTATTCAATTCCACACGTTTTCAGAAATTCCCCATTATGTAACCAATAACCATACAAATTTCTTTTTAGTATATTGACATTTTTGTATTTATTTAATTTTGTATCTATATACTATTTTGTAAATTAAATACTATTTTGTAATACTATTTTAAAATAATATTTTGTAATTAAAATTTCCGCCTTTTTTCGGGGGAAAAGACAGTGTTTCAGAAGTAGTCTTTAAACGTCTCCCAGAAAAAACAGTTGGCGGGATTTGCAACTGGCTAAAAAAAATTAACAGAGTTTGCCACCACATGAGTTAGTAAATTGCATCATTATATATACTAATAAGAAACTTAAATACAAAGGAAGCATTAGTCCATGGAACAGGAATGCGCATCAAGTTTATACATCGTAATGCTATTGATTGCGAAGTTTGAAATGGAACCGCAGGCAATAAAAGAATTTTAATTCCACTTAGAAAATATTCTGGTACTATTTTACCATATCCTTTCAAAAAACTCAATTTCCAAATATACCTGCATTTGCGATGATAGTAAATAAATCTCAAGGAAAATCATTCGAAAAAAGGACAAATTTATTGAGGCAGCAAGGTTTCATACATGGTCAGTGGTACGCCTCAGCAAGTAGACTTGAATCATTCGACTTTTTAAGATTTTATAACTCCAAACATAATGGGTTTTTAGCCGAGGATAGTTCCAGGTTCAATTTTCGGAGGGGGTCACTAGACTTTTTAGATTAGCTTAAATTGTTCAAAATGCAAACTGAATGCGTGAAATCCAAGGTCGGTAGAGGGAAATGATTCTAAGACAAATTCGCTGGAGCTGCCTTTGTATTTAGCAAAATATGATAGAGTTTTTACAAAAACACCGTTCTCACAGAACAGTGTGGTGGTTGTAAAGTGAAATTGCACAAAAGTGGTCACTAAAGACAGATAGTCTCTTAGCCAAGGAGGTCACTTTAGTAGGTTCCAGTGTATATGGTATGGTGAAACATATTCTTTGTCAGAAGAACTTTATTCACACTCAAATAAAAAAAAATAATGCTTTATGGTCGAATTTCGACCTCTGGCAGACAACTAGTAGAAATAAATCTGTGGAGCATGGGGCGGCATGCATTCATCAAACTAGTGCTGTAATACAGGGTTAACCAGACTCACTTTTTGAAACAACTTAATATAGAGGAAAATAAAAATGTAAATCTAGTTTTATTAAATTTCAAAGAAACAATAAGAACTATTTTGACACGCAAATTATAATGGCGATGAAGACTTACCTCGTAGGTCTGGCCTATGTCTTTGGTTATGGGTCTAGCTGTTGTTAAATTCCCAGACATTTGATCTACGACAAATGTCTGGTAGTCGAATACATTCGGCAGGTTGTACTCGACTTTTTTTCGGGGTCGGTCAGGATCATAAGCATGGACTGTTGTCACATGTACCCCAGGAGGAGCGCCGGCATAAATTCGAGGCTGGTGCAACAAAGGCCGAAACACGAGTTTATCTGGAAAAAAATGATAACGTTTAAAAAGTTTCTTCAGCCTAAAACATCTATAATTATCATCAGAAATCAGAATTCATCCATTTCAGAATCATAATTATGCCAATAATTTAAGAAGAAATCTAATTCTAAAATGTTAAACGGTAGGAGGGAAATGCATTCTTTGCTGTAACTGATGTTGACAGGGCAATTAATCAGTGAGATTGCTGAGTTTTGCATTCATTTTTTTTAAGCTGGCGGGCACTTGCCGATTAGGCATTGTCCACTACAACTGCCCGAGGGTATTGTGGTCATTTTATTATGTTGACACACAGTGGGCGGCTAGCGTTACCCCCTCCCTATAAGGGACGGACAAGTTAACATCCATGTCCACTCCGGGACTCGAAATCGGACCCACGACGTGACACAATTGTTCTTAAGCCACTACGCTACCTGGGCGGAAGTTTTGCATTCATAAACTTATAAGTATGCAACATCTTAATTATTTACACAAAGGATATTTCAGTCGCATCAGTACCGTTTTATACAGCAATTATGTTGACAGTGTTTTATACAGCAATTATGTTGACAGTGATGTCGTAACGACGTTACATTAAGTCCCGTTCGTCTCATCAAAAATGACGTCCTTTCGTGTCAAACATGTGACGTTGCAGAGTGACGTCGCAGTGTAATTGATAATGAGTCACAATGTGACGTCAATGTGTGACAAGCATAAGACGTTGAAGATTGGCGTCGCAGTGTGAGGAATTACACTATTAATTATACATGTTATTAATTGCACACTATTGTAGCCCGGGTTGTGAAGTGGCTAGAGAACCATTCTATCACCCCGAGGGTTCGAGTTCGATTCTGGGCTTGGGTGTCATTTCGTCCGTCCCTTCGTAGGAGGCAATGCCACCTATTAGTGCCTCCATAATAAAAATCTCAGTACTTCGGGCCGTAGTAGTAGCGAATGACTAATGGTCAAACTATGGTTAAAAAAGTACACTCTTTTTGATTAGATTATTAGACATTTTTATTAATTATACAAGTGTAGATCACTATATGACGCCCATGATGGTCACCATGTTATGTCACAAAACTGCCCAGGGGGTTATTTGTCCTTCGCTGCAACCTCTCTGTGTCAAAGGCATCACTACGAACATGTCTCGTGAAGTCACAAGATCACACTATGACCAGTATGTATACATATTGCAATGTATAATTCTATATGGGGTTACGCAGCAAACACTCACAGGTTCTCTGAACGTCTATTAACGTTCAGAAAACGTCTTCTGAACGTTAATAGACGTTCAGAGAACCTGCGTGTGTTTGCTGGGTACTTTACATTATATGTTTTTTTTTTTTTTCTAAATTTTCTGGAACAAGTCATTAAGACATTTCTTTGAACACTGCATATATTGCATGCTTTTTGTCCAAAATAATAATTTTAAAAATGTGTCAGAGACTAAAATCATTCCGAATGACTTTTCATGATCTTCACTATGTATTCGTAAGAATGCGCTATCTCCGAATGTCGATAGCACATTAGCTGTATAAATGTGATTTGTATTTACTCAAAACAAGTGGTACTTCAACTAAAGGACAAATTCCAACATCTCAAATTTGTGCATCATTAACTACTTATTAAATCTCTAAATTCTACATTTTACAAAGGCATTAATGATGCTCTTTCATTTAGACCATGACATCTGCTAAACATTTTTCTCACTTAAAACCAAAAGTGATTCTTATCTCTTTCTAAGAAAGCATTTTTGTTTATGATTTAAGAAAAACTCTCTCTGATCAATTATTAAATTTCTGTTTAAAAAACTTTCGTGCATATGTTGAGCAATTCTTTTTTTTTTTCTCCCCGTAACGCTGAAAGCCCAAGTAATAAAGAGAATGCGTATGTAGAATGAAAAAAGAAAATTGACTTCTGACGATCACTTTGATAAAGTGTATATTCAGAAAAATAAAGTAACCCAGATAACGCTAATTTTACTGTATCAGTTTTCATATTAAGGTCAAATAGCATTTTACTGTGTGATTCTGTATAAAAAGAAATACAACAAACTTTGAAATATAATTCAAATTTACTGAAGAATGTCTTACAGGTTTAGGCCGCTTTGCTATAAAATGAGGGGAAAGAACTGAGTGATTGATTGCGCATCTAGTCACGAAAAGTGGGTGCAAAATAGGGGTCCTGTAAAAAATGCACTTCCTTTTGTCCAGGTTGAGCGAGCCCCTTAGTCTAAAAACGGTTAAAGAAGAAGGCGAGTTTCTCATTCTCCCCTGTTTCAAATAACAAGCAGAGGGGGATGAGCGCCATTTTCACCCACACACGAAACAGAGGCAGGTGTACAACGGATTGAACGGGAGAACTGTGCGGGATTTTACTGTATCAAATCCCATATAGAATTTTTCATTTACAAAAAAACTGTCTTCATTTTTACCTAAATTAATTGAGAACCAAAATCATAATATATTTCAGATGTTTCTAAATAAGACTTTGATTGAAGTAACCCTTTATGAATTAATAATTCACAATAAGTTTTACATTAAGTAAGTATATATCTTTGCAAAAAAGGGTAAAACGGGGCAAAATTTGATAAAACTTATGCCAAGTTTTATATATTAATTCGTGCTTGTCAATGCCGACTTCACGCGTTCAAAAAAGTAAAAACAATAATACTAATCTTTATTTAACCGCTTAGAGAAGTTAAGCAATTCTAAATAATAGTTGGGCAAAATTTTCCAAAATTATGTCATTTAGATATCGCAGTCCATATTGCCTATGTTGTATATTTCTTTTAAGGGCTGAGCTCCGTATTAGTTTAGGGGAATTTTTAAAAATTATTATTACTATTATTATTAACTTTACAAAGCTAAATAATTTCTGGGGAAAACTTATACATAAAATATTTGTTTTAATTCATGTTTGGGGGTGTGAACTTGTACATATATATATATATATATATATATAATTTGCCCAAAATATTATTTACTGTTGTTTTACCTTCTTGAACGAATTTTGGCAAGTTTTGTCCCGTTTTACTCACCTTTTGCAAAGTATAATGTGTACACAATTACAGCATATTTTTTCTTCCAGTAACTGTCTAGATTGCAGGGCAGTTTGCTGTATATGTAACCTGAATACGTGTTAGAAACCCTTGAAAAGTCCTCCTCTCAAGGCATCCCCTCCACCCTACCCAGATACCCCTCGTGTAAATTTGCCTTAGCAGACCATTCTGAACCATTGAGTTTTGCCACATTTTCGCGAAATGAGAAATTAAATTACTTATAAATACGCGAAATAATTTACTTATAAATATTTTTGAATTAAAACATTCAATTTAAACATTAAAACTCTTATTATAAAGGTGCTTTTTCTAAAATTAAATTATGGGATTAATAAGTGAACTAAAAACAACTTAAAAAACTCTTTAATTTAAATGTTACTGTAATTGTAAGTTTTCGAAAAAAAATTTCATTTCTAAATGCTAAAAAAAAACCTTTTTAATGTAACTGGTTTAAAATGATTTAAAACTCATTTCTTAAAATGTAAAATGTAAATTTCTTAAAATGTGATTCTAATTAATGGTTAATTAGTTTTGTTATAATAGTTTTAATAATTGTATTTATACTATTATTGATATTGCAAAGCTTATTGTCCCTCACCAACTTTGATTGAAACATAGCTGTAAACCTTTAATATGAAAATCAGAAACTTTCTACATCATCTGATTAATATATGGGGTATATTTTACTTATTGAGAATTTTTCTAAGAGGACTGTATAAAAAATAAAAGTTTGCATTTATTTACATTTAATCTCCTGAAAATTTTATTCGATATCATAAAATAACTACTGGACTGAAAGAATTAATTACCAGTATTGATGTATTTAAAAACAGAGTGTGAGGGGAAAAATCGCTAGCGCAAAACGAGATTCGAACCTGGGACCCCTGAGTAGAAGACCCCCGCTCTAACAACTACACCACGGCGTAACTTATATTTAGAGTTTTGGTGAAGTGGTTAGAAATTAATATTAATTTTTATCGAGTGTATTTGAGTATTGCGTCTTAGTACTTTACACATAGTATATTCACATGGTGTACTACCACTGTGCCAAAGATCATTGAAATCCGTTTTCCCGAGGCCGGGCCTCCTCCTTGTTAGATCAACATTTAAAGAATGAAACCATAGGTCAGTGTTTTTAGGATACCCTCGATAATAGGGATTAGACGTGATTATGATTTTTATTTAACATTAAAAATATTATACTTTTTAATTTCACTGTAAATTATCATAATTGTTTAGATTATCATATCAAATTATTTAGGTTTTGCGGTTAAGGCAGATCTACACAAGGGTTGTCTGCTTAATTAAGGCATGCCTTGGGCGGTGGACTTTTTGAAGGGTTCTAACCCGAATTCACGTTACAGCTGGAGAAAACGGCAGCGCGGTAGGCCAGAACCCTAGACTTATACACTTCAACCGTTTACTAATTGTCATGAAATTAGTAAACATTATTTATACTACTTTGTAAAAGGTACTTGATTAATTTTTATTTCATCAATTTATATCTTATAAAACTCTCTTCTTTATAAAACTTATAGCTTATTAAAGTTTTAAGATAAACTGAAAAAAAAAAAACTTGCTGAAATACGCAAGAATGATGAATTATAAATATTTAGAAGGATTACTTATCAAATATTGAACTTCATATATGAATAAAATACAGCCAGATAAAAAAGGATGCAAACAATCTATTGTAACAATTAATATAACTTGATGTAAAACTGTGAGAGTATTATTAAGAAAAGGGAAAATACTATTCACTTGCCCTCAACAAATAAAACATTTTTGCATAAAATACTTTGTATTGCATTTAAAAATATATATAAACAAATAAATATTTTAAATAAACCCTAATGCTTAGAAAGCATTTAAAAACACAAGCTATTGGGAATGAGACAAATTGTTTAAACGAAGTGGTTATAAAATATTCTTGTTTAAATTAAGCTAATCTGGTAGTGAATAGTTTTTTTTAAATAATATTTTCTCAAGACGCAGACAGTTTTTTTTCTTTAAAGGGAACGGTTAAAATGACCCGTCAAATAAATGTTTAAAAGAAAAAGTTTTGGGGACAGAGAGGGCACACGCGCCCCCAATTGCTACTCTTACAGTTCATATGTTTAATATACTTAAGGAAACTTTAGCTTTTTCAAGAAGAATTATCACCGCTCCCAGACCACTGAAAATTCGGAGGGACACATGAAAGATTTGAGGGGGATCACATATCGAAATAACAGCAGAAAAGGTTAATTTCTTTTAAATTTTAAAACAGATGTTTGTTTAAAAATAAGATAAGGTGTTCTTCTAATAATTCCCAAACAAAGTCATCCGTATTCAAATTCCTGTATTCGTATTCTCGGATATGAGAAAAAAATTATCAGTTTCATATCCGTATCCACGGATATAAAAACAAACTATTCGTTTTCATATCCATACCCACCGATCTACCTTTAATGACGATACAGCACACCGCTAAGGTCAAAATGTGGTCAAAAATGGACACTCTTTCTTTCGTAACAAAATAGCTGGGTTAACAGGTGTCAGGAACGTTTTTTCCCCCTACTCCCTGTGACCCTGACTCGCGGCGAATTTTTTACTGATCCCCCCAGCTACCGCGAAGAAGAGCAGAGGAACTTCCGTCAAGATGGGGGGATGACAGTTTTTATACCAAATGGCGTATACACCGGAGTGAAGAGACACTTTATTTAAACAATTTGTGTAAATACGTTCCTTAAAAATATCTTTCAGACGTTCATATTCCATTTCTATTTCATAGAAAGTAATACCTTTTTAATTGCAGTATAACTGGCCTTTTTGAACAGAAAATACTCTGCCTTACTAAAGAAAAGAAAAAAAAAATCGAAATCTAAGTAACATCTTCAGCTTTAATTGATGCCCAAATTTTCCCAAACTACTGGCTAAATATACAAGTTATCGATAAACAACTTAAATTAATTACAATGTGGAGTGATCAACGACGAACTTGGATCCAGTAATGCCGTCACGTCATCTTTTCAGAAGAATCCAGGGGTGTCTATTCTCCGCAAATCGGTTGAAAAGCAAAGTTGTTAACTCTGCCCCACCTTATAGAGGAACCCTAGGGAGAAGCGTTGACGGGCTCTTATGAATAGTTAGGAACAGGTCAGAAAATTATTAGAGCACTCGATAACAAGCAACTCATATGTCGGGACAGTTGAAAGCTAACCACCGACTAGCTTCGAACAACCGAGGGAGAATAGACCTCCAGGTTCGATTTACAATATCATGATGGTCGCATACATGTTTAGCAGCATCGGGGAGAACGCACATTGCCACAGTGCATTCAACATCGCCATACTGCGGTACATTACCTAGAGTGATGGTATGGGATGCTGTTGTATACATGTTTTGTTCACATCTTATTTTCAAATGAGGCACTTGGAACAGTAACCGTTACATTCCTGGTGTGTTAAGGCCTGTGGCTCTACCCTTTATTCGAGCCCTGATTAACGGCACGCTTCAGCAGGATAATGCACAACCGCTGTTGGCGGTATTGCACTGACCTTCCTTGGTTGTCGAGCGACTAGCTCGTCATCATGATCCACACTACGGTCGAGGAAATATGGCATCATGTTGAAGCTGCTTGGGCAACTGTATCTGTACATGCCATAAATTTCTATTTTAATGCCGTGGAGTATAAGAGCTATCATTGCTGCCAGAGGTGATTGTTCTCCGTGCTTATTTCGCAGGATCTCTGGTTCCAGATTTCTTGAAAATTTAACCAGTTATTACTTCCACTATAATGTATTTGTCTAATAAATATCCATCTGTTTGCATTTTTCCTGGTGTAGCAATTTTAATAGCCAGTAGTGTATAGAAATAGGTTACTAAAATATTGCACAATATTTTAGTAATGATAGAAAATCATTTAGGGTTTCCATCATTGATATAAGTTCGTGAAATTTTATTATTAAGGAAATCCCGAATTCTCCTAAATTTTTTATAATTCTTTTCCCGTTGAAATAAACTGAATTTAGAAACCACTTAATTTTGAAACTCATTAAAAAAATAGCGAAAAATACATGAAGTTAATATGATAAACTCGCTAAAATCTATACTTGATTAATCTGTGAAAATAAAAGGAAAGCTCTTCTACGAAATCGCCTCGATGACAAAGCACTTGTGTTAATTGGTAAAGAAAAACACCAAGATTTCAGTGGTGAAGCTATTAATAAACTATACTTCTGAATCTGAATCATATACCAACATCCAACTACATAAAAAATAAAAGGATATCCGCTTCCCAGGTTAAAATCTTAGAACAGCCAGTTTAAAAAAAAAAAAAAAAAAACCTTTTCAGAAGTCGTCTGTGTGTGCCAATAGCAAGTGAAAAGACAAAGGCAGCTTTAAAGAAATACACTTTTAAGAAATCGGACTCAGTTCTGCTTGAGAGGGGGAAAGGGTCGTTTAGTTTGTAATATTGTTACAGCGATCTCGTTGCTGTGACTTCTTTGCTTTCACGTCTCGGGTAGCAACAAGTATCCGGGTGATTGTCGCATGTGGGTACCATGTGTCTCCCTCTTCTTTCAAACTGAAGTGCAGCAGTAAAAGAATTAATGTGGAGAAATATGAGGCTTAACATTTCCGACACTCACAGCCTACCTTGATAAGCAAACTATTCTATTGTTCATATCATTTGAAAATAAAAATGCTCATAAAACTGCTGTAAATAAGGATCAACATATAAAATTCTTGTCTTTCTCTCTTTCATTATTTTAACTTGCCCCCGAAATTCTTTTTATGTTCTTTTTCTATTTTTAATTTTGTACCCTTTTTATCTTTTCAGAATGGCAACATTCAATTTTACTTTTTTTCTGCTTTATATCATTTGGCATGAGTTTAATTATATTCCATCGAAGACCTTTATATCTCTTCAAACGATGTTGAGTTATTTTGACTTCTTTTTTGTTTTTAACGAACATAAGGTTTTAATTAATCACAACCAGTGGACTATATCAATAAATATTTAGATATAGCAAGCCAGTTTCGACAGAGTGTAGTATTCGTGCTTTAAGCACAGACAGTGTCATGCTAAACTGTCTCAAAAATGTTCTTCTACATTCATTTTTTTATTACTAACGTATTATACGATGTGGTGGTCATTTGGTTCACTTTTGTAGGCAGGTTAAATATATACCGGGTGATTCAATTTGTTTGATAAGACGGGTGTCCTTTAAATTATTGACATTAGCATATTAGGTACTTTCAATCACAAATGTTTTCTAAAAATAAATAAAATAATAGAAACACAAACATATTTATTTATTTAAGTATAGAGTTTATTTGTTAATAAATAGAACCGAAACATTTCAACATCTATTTGAGTTGTTTCTCATCGATTTTTCTATTAATGGTGTTTCTCTGAAAACGCTAGTTTATTGAAACTTAAATACGACAAATTCTAACTTAGTTCTTAAACGATGTGAATTTGATCCTAAAATATAAAAGGCAAAAGTCGATTCTGAATAAGATATTTTATGTCTCCATATAAAAGATTTAAAATTTTCTTAAAAAAATAAAATTAAACTTCGATAATGATTGCTTTTGTCCCTCGGTAAAGCACCATATAAAAAGAAATTGAAACGAAAATAAAACTCTTTGATAAAGACATATCATCTCATGTTACTTGGCGATAAAAAATTCCAAGCTAGTTCCATTTCTTTATTTTTTTTTTTAATTAAGGGCTCGGGGAATCGTGCATCCAGAATATTCGCATTGCAATAATGCTTTTCGCGATTAGACTTCTTTGAGTAGGTATTTTGTAAAAAACAAATCTTTTCAATAATTTTTCCAACACATATATTAATAAAACTAACGTAGCTGTTTCTCCATTTTCACAGAAACGGCAACAAAAATATCTGTTATTTTATAGAAGAAATTTAATACTTGGCATGTCTTCGAACTAAATGTCCATTTTTTGAACTTTTAAGATAGAAATCAAGCTTTTTCAGAGTCTTATTTTTCAAAGAAAAGCCCCAGTATTTTAGTACGTATTTTGCTCATAATTAGAAATGTTTTCGTAAACAAGTAAGATATAATTACTTTTAAGATATATTTTTTTCCAACAGATAGCAGGGTCATTCCACGTTAAATCGAACACAAAATTGGAAAAAGCTCGCCACGCATTTCAGATTTTCTGTGTAAATGATTCATAGAATAGGATAACTCTCCAAATCTCAATTTTGGAGGTTCCACGACAATTAATTACCGAGAAATTAACTATGCAAATTTTTTAATTTTCTGAAAGATATACAAATTTTTCTCTGGATTTCTTAAATAGCTCCTTCCTTACCTGTAGAAGTTACTGAGGTGAAAATTTGTTTCTCAGAGTAACTTTTAAAGCCGATTCCAAAAAATGTTATAAAAATTTGCGTATATGCATGAGCATTGCATTTGCTAAAAAGCATCATGAATTTTTTTCGGCATGTTTGATCAGAAACACGTTTTAAATTTTTGAATGTTGTTAAGATGGTATCCCACTATATCTCCAAAAAATTTCATCTTGGCGTTCTGCTCAGGAGCAGAGCAAAAAAATTACCAAATTTCCATGTGATTTTTCGTATATTTTGCCCAGTAATACGTTTTATATGTATCTTGTCAAAGAAATGAGTATGCAATTTAGAACTTATAATAATACCCTTATTCACCAAAGTAATCGCCATTATTTTCCATCACCAAGCGTCTGCCGTATACATCAGGTAGCGAACACATGCGAGCAGCATAGAATTCATCTTTCTATACGATGAAGTCATCAATCGATTTTCGTACTTCGGTTAAGGACCACTGTGAGGAAGTGTACAGAAGACAAGGCATTGTTCATAGGCCACAGTAGATAATAGTCCGAAGGGGCTATGCCAGGGCTATACGCCGGATGTTCCAAAACTTCCCATCCAAACTTTACTAACGTGTCCTTGACCGGTTTTCGCAACATTGAGGCATTGTTATGGAGCAAATTGACGGGCTGTAAACCTTTGCCAGTAAATGGACGTTTACGATCCATTTCCTGCTCCAGTCGCAGCAATTCTTGTTTATAGGGCTCAGCAGTTACACTTTTACCGGGTTCCAATAGTTTGCAGTACTGTGCACCCTTCATATCCTTTCATGACAGCGCAAGGCCTCATGTTACAGCACGGCTAAGAAGTAAGTACACGTCAGTACAGTTTGGCTGGAAAGTTTTGGAGCACCCGGCTTATAGAACTGGCATAGTCCCTTCGGACCATCATCTATTTCGGCCAATGAACAATACCTTGTCTTCTGTACCCTTTCCCAGTGTGGACGAAGTACGAAAATCCATTGATGACTTCATCTCATCAAAGGATGAATTCTTCTATGACACTGACATCTGTGCACTATCTTATCTTTGGCGGAAAGTGCTAGAAAATAATGGAGATTACTTTGACAAATAAAGGTATTATTGCATATTCATTTCTTTGACACGCTCTTTAAAACTTATTACTAGACAAAATATACGAAAAGTCACATGAAATTTTAATAATTTTCTTGCTCAGCTCCTGAGCAGCATGCAAAAAATTCATGATGTTTTTTAGCAAAGGCAACACTCATGCATATACTATATAAGGTACGCAAATTGTGATAACATTTTTGGAATCAGCTTAAAAAGGTACCCAACTTTTCACTTCCGTAACTTTTACATGTAAGGAGTTATTTAAGAAATTCAGAAAAAATGGCGGATCTTGCATAAAACTTTAAAATTTACATAATTAATTTCTCGGTAATTAATTATCGTAGAACCTCCAAAATTGAGATTTGTGGTTATCTTAGCCCATAAATCATGTATATAAATTTTGAGGAAATCTAAGTAGGTGTGGTCAACTGCACTGTTTGATCTGACGTGGAATGACGCAGCAGATAACAGATAAACATAATTATGATTTTAAAAAAAAAATTCAATAATGTTTTCCTGTTTACAGTTGAGTTTTCTTATAAAGAACTTTTATGATCTTGTCACCCAGGTTGAATAGTGGCTAAAGAAGCATTCTCTCATGCCTCGGATCTAGGTTCGATTCCCAACTTGGGCATGGGTGTTAACTCGTCCGTCCCTTCATAGAGGGTAGCGTTGGCCGCCCATTGGGTGCTCCCATAATAGAATGGCAAATAGCTTCGGACGGTTGTTACTTGCCATTAGAAATAATACATTTAAATATATATATATACATATATTGTATTAGCGATTACTAAAATTTATATTTAAAAAGGATTAAAAATTAGGTTAACTGGTAACTGACCTGTCATTTTGGATGATTCTAGAGAGGACTTTAGCACCATTAGATGGTTCTCTATTTTTTTGCAATAAAAAATCTAACTTTTCTAGAAAGGGCTTATACCTTTCTTGAGATAGCTTAACAACAGATTTCTCGCGAGGTTGTCACGCCTCGCATAATTTTACGTTATTATTTACTTTTCTTTAAGAATAGCAGTGGTGCAGCTGAGGAAGTCCGCTGTTCCCCCAATTTTTTCATTTAAGCTTATACTTCCCCGAACTTTTGAATTTCAAAGAAGACGCTTACTTAGTGCGCTTTTAATAAACTATATTTAACTCATTAAAATTTTATTTTGTGATTTTGCATGGGAATGGAAATCAAAACGGTCTTCTAGTAGATTCAAAACAATCCCTTTGTACAGCTGCGGAAAAAAAAGTCCACTTGTACTTTATTCGGCAGTCGTTCGTCTCACACCAAAGTTGCACATGCCAATCGTTTACGAATAACATACACTTTAATTTGCTATGCATAAAATTTGCACAAGGGGCCACCTTCATATTTAAATAAGTATCAGCTTTATTTTTTCCAATGGTAACACCTAATTTTTATTTTGTTGAAAAATTTACCCATTTTAACCCCGGATACAAATTTTCGATACATTTGAGCTAAAAATGAATGGGCTACAAACTTCTGAAATTTCCCTCTCCCTATGTTAAAATGTTTTTTCGTACTTTAATTCATATATCATTTAATATCGATATTAGGAAGCTGATTTTTATCCCAATTTTTAAAACTAAACAATAATTGACTATTATTAACCTTTTTTAAAATAAAATATTAATATGAATTATTAAATTAAGATTCGAAAAAAATATTAATAGCAACCTAGCCAAATTTCGATAGAAATAGATGCAGAAAACAAATTTACATAGCTATGCAAAATTCTAAATTTTACGTTCAGTGGTTGATTTTATATTAATTAAAATGTCCTATTTTGATGAGTTAAGGGGCCGTATAACAGTTTATAAAGTGATTATTTTTCGAAAGTTGTCTTTAAAATACAAATTTATAAATAGAATGTTAAACATCCATTTTGCATAAAAATAGTAAATGTGAGAGGTATTAAAAATAGAAAATTCTCCGATTTTTTTAAAAATACATACATGCATATATATAGGGTTATTCTCTGCCAGACTGACAAACTTGCAGGTGGTGTAGGGGGTAAAGAGACGACTCAGAATCACATAGCAATGAGGGGTCGGAAACGTCGTCTTCATGTACCTGTTAGTAATCACTTTAGAAGAATGCCCATTGTTTATGAAACTTAGTTAAGAAATTGGACGCACACTTAAATACTTCTTCCAAAGTGATTGTTAATAGGTACATAAAGACGACGTTTCCGCCCCGCATTGCCATGTGATTCTGAACCGTCCGTGTACCCTCTACACCCCCTGCAAGTTTGTAAGTCTGGTAGCGAATCACCCTGTATGTGTGTGTAATGTAAATTAGATTTATTTTTCACGAAAATATAGTAAATGTTAGAGATATTAAAACTAGCAAGTTTTGGAGTAAATAAATTACAGATTTGTTAAGTTTGAAGGGGCTTTAGCCATGTTAATTTCGTTTCGTCGATATCTTTCTTTTCTTAGAAAACAACATACAAGACCGTTTTTTCTTTTCTTTTCTTTTTTTTTTAAATGTTTATTACACGAAAATTACCTAGACTTATTTCCCTAAACCCCTATATTCCCTGAAAATTATCTAGATTTATTTCCCTTTTCTTTATCTTCGGCTATTGCTACGTAACTTTCATGATTGTATTGGTCAGGTGAGCAGAAAATAGCTTCTCACTCTAGGCAATGTTTCTGACAACATTTCAATTGCCTTAGAAAACCTTCAAAGTACTCAAGACTAATTTCAAAGTAAATTAGAAAGTGTTTGTGTGTATGTGAGAAAGATTTTCAAAAAAAGTAAGCCCATGTAAGGCCTTATTACACGGACAGAATTTCTAGCAATTTGGTTGCCGCAGACAGTTGTGGGAACTCTCTCCGGAAGGTCGATGGACCGAGATGAGCATGCAGAATTTCTATTGTAAAAAAACTCGGCTGTGCTCACAAACGCCAGAGTTTCGCCGAATTGGCGATTGCTAGAGCATGTAATTATAGGTAGCATATCACCTCTCACAGCAACTTAAATAAATATTTGGGATCTCGAGGGTTCCATAAATTAGGAATTTTACTATGCTTTCAATCAGATTTATTTCCATATCGCTATTCCATTTTTGAGACATTTTTTTTCTTCGCTCATCACTACGATCGTCCCGATCACTGAGTCTTCCGCCCCTTTGTGACATAGAAATAGGAAGCACTACGATTGGCTGGTATTCCAGAAACCAGCAAAGCTCTGAAGGACCACCAAGTAGTCCTTCAGAGCTTGGAGGTTCGTTAATAGCTTGAAAATAGTTCAATACATCAAAGCTGTCAGTTGTCGGCTGTAGAATCGAATGTTATCGCCAATGTTACATACTAAACAGCGCGCCACCCGAGCTAAAATTATAATCAAAATCTTAAATTTGGTGAGTGCGAAATTTCTACCCGTTTTTGGATTTGTAAATTTGCAATGGAACTGACGTCACACATGACATGTAATATGCAAATCGTCGGCCAATCAAGCGTTTGGATGCCTCACATATCATGTCTAACGAAGTGAATCATTTCAAAAACAAATATGAGAGGGTGTAACATGGAAAGCGAGAAGGAGAACACAATACATTGTTTGTTATACAAGTTAGATGAAAAAAGTACGGCAGCCGCAGCATGTCGCAGCGTTTGTCAAGTTTATGGGGAGTGGTTCCATCATTTTAGGGAAGGAGACCAAGATCAGGCTAGGAGTGGACGGCCATCACACGCGTTAGAGAGGACGATATTGACCAAGTCACAAGGAACAAACCGAACCCAACCATGCAAGAATTAGCGGAGACACCCGACAACAGTCGAGAGACGGCTGGCTAAGTTGGCTTTTCAGAGAAAGTTGGATCGTTGGCTTCCAAATAATCTGACAGCTAATCAACGAATGACCTGACTTTCCTTGTTTTCCCGGTATAAAAATCACTTGACACGAATTGGGACAGGAGATGAGAAGTGGGTTATGTACCGTAACGTAAACCATCTTAGGATTGTGCGTCGCCCTTCTGATCCGCTTACATCTACTTCGAAAGCTGAACTTCATCCTAAGAAAGTGTTATTGAATGTCTGGTGGGATGTGTAGGGAGTTTTTCACTGGGAGGTCATGCCACTCAACGAAACCATCAATGCTGCCTTCTACTGTCAACAGTTAGACAGGCTGGATTGAAATTTGGTAGCAAAGCGGCCGGGTCTCATCAATCGTCACAGTGTTATCCTACATCACGATAACGCCGGGCCACATGCTGTTCCCATCACTCGCCTAAAGTTACTGGGCTTTGGTTGGGGGGTTTTACCCCACCCTTTCTATTCTCCTGACTTGGTACCAACTGACTATCACCTATTTCGTGCGTTGAAAAATTCTTTCAGTCAGAAAATCGTTGATGATCTTGATGCTGTGAAAACTGCCGTCCAAGATTTTTTAACTCGAAACCGCCGGAATTTTACCACCGTGGGATTCATGTTCTACCAGAAAGATGACAAGAGGTCATAGATAACAACGGGGATTATGCACAATAATAGGTACTGTTCATTTTGCTTTTATTTGCTCTTCTTTATGGATAATTAAAAAAAAAAAGGTAGAACTTTTGCACTCACCCGATATTTGTATTCTAGATTCAGATTCAGATTTAAGGGGAACTGGCTGCCGACCATTTTTGTGTTTACGACTAAATTGCCAGCCACCAATTGTTCGTTGCCTACTATCCAGCTCTCCTCAGCTGGATAGTAGCCCAGATGAAATTTTATAAGATCTAGGGTTATATTTTACAACTTAGAGAGAAACCCTGATATTTTTTTACTCCAAAAAAAAAAAATAAGAAACCTGAATTTACAGGAAAAAATTACAGATTTTACTGTGTTACAAATTTTACAAAACATGAACAATTTTCTATAAATTCCTGGTTAATGTAAATATAATAACATATGTTCTTGGTTAAATGTTGATTAATAATTATTTTAGAATAAATACTAATAATTAGAATTATATTGTGGAACTACAGGAGTAGCTACAAATTACTATTTTTTTTTTTTTTTTTACAAACTTAAAATTTTTTGGTTAACAAGATATTTCTTTTTACTACACTTGCAAGTCTAGATAGGACGGATTTTTAGAATTCTTATTTCATTTATTTACAGGGTGTATACAATTACCTCCCGGGTTTGGAAAGCTTATGAAAAAGAATATATTACCAATACTGAAACAAAGTTGACTTTACTGAAGAAATAAACATTACGAATTTTGTTTCACAAATAACGAGCTACCTCGTCATTGGATTGGTTGGGGTTCTGACGACGACAATCGCCTTCTTCCGTGGCCACCTCGCTCTCCGGACCTAACTAAATGCGATTATTTTATGGGGTTGCATAAAAGATCGTGTGTTCGTGCCCCCATGCCTCATGATTTGAAAGATTTACGCGAGATGAATACAATTGCATTCGCTACCACTGATCGCAACATTTTAAAGCGAGATAGGGAGTAGGTAGGGAAGAATTTGACTTTAGACTTGATATCTGCCGCATCACGAAAGGTTCACATATTGAACATTTATGAAACAAAACTTGTAACATTTCTTTCTCCAATAAAGTCAACTTTCTTGCTATTGGTAATATATATATATATATATATCTTTTTATTAGCCTTCCAAACCCGGGAGGGGATTGCCATTGCTGTAGTGGAATTCTTATTTATATTGTAGAAAAGCACTTCCTAGAATAAACCCTACGCTAATTGGATTTCTAAATATTGGCATCCCTTGCAAACTGCTAGCGACCGCCGATAGAACTTTCGGAATTACGAATTTAACGTGCATATGCACCGCATGTACACGGTGGTCTTCCGGTGCTAGTCGGTATCAAACCCGCAACCTCCCGGTTACCAGTCTGTCACCTTAACTACTCGGCCACTACGGCCACATGAAATTGAAGTTAGAAAAATTAATATTGTTTATAAACACATTAAATATACATATACACAAGATAGATAGATTAGCTGTAGGCAAGTCCGCATGGGCTCATTTTAGAAAGGACGCCCCATAGGCACCCTTTCGAGTCCGTAAACTGTGTCCTACAGATCACAGAAAAAATAATGAGTATCTGCAGATTTAGATTCCTATAACTGAGACATGAATATCTAAAAATACTCTAATAAAACGGCAATCCATAACTGTGCGAGACAGCAAGACTTCTCTCGTGAGGTGCGAGGCGAAATAGACAATTTCCCTGCGAGACACGAGACTGAGGTCTGCCGCTGCGAGGCGAGATGAGACGGTCACCTTTCTCGCCTCGTATTCATCCCTAAGCGGTACTACGTACAAATTACTGCGAAAATGTAATAAAAGTACTTTAAATTATATTTACTGCTGGCGTGGTATGTTTAGGAATTGCAGCACAAAATACAGCAAATTCGATAATACTCTTACATAATTACGAATGATTTTGCCACAGAAAAATTCAGCAAACTCAGTGCTAATGTCAGCCACTCTCCACCACGGTTTTTCTTAGACCCTTAAGTTAAGGGACTAAGAAAAACCGTTTAAAAGTAAGGCTTTGTTTATTTCGCTTTTTCCGAACGGCAATGCTACGCAAAAAGTATACGCAAGGCATATTTAAGGTCGTGCGTTTTTCATGGTCTCAATGAGTAATAAGCATGAGGGAAATGAAGTGCCGTTTCTGCAGTGAGAAAACTGAGGCTTTCACGGGGAGTAAAAAAGGCATGTTGATAAAGAAGTGCCTCTTGAGACTACCTAAATCTTTAATGTAAGTCAAAGGGGCTTCCTCAAGGGAGCAGAGCAAGGTGACTTCTCCGAAGAAACTATTAAAAGAAAAAGGTTAATGATTTATAAGAAAATTAAGAATTAGGTATATTTTCCATTTAACGAAACTAAAAATGATTTCAGTACTAAAAACAACTTTTCAGGTATTTATATCACTATATATAATAGTTAAGTACTAATTTCATAGCAGTATAGAATTATGTTTACAGTCCTAACTTGATAAAACATGGCTATCTAAAAAAGTTTACATTTAGTTAGGTAGCTAGCGTATAAATAAGCCATAAAATATTTCAATATTACTTAAATGCCACAAAAAGAATTGTCTGACTAGAGAAACCTTATAAGCTAATACGCTTATGAAGAGGCGAAATACAAAGAATGCTTAAAATTTTCGAAGAATTTCTTCAAACATCGCACGACTATTTCTCAAGATATGATTATTTTTAAAACATACTCAAACATATTTTCTTTTTCATTAGGTACCCTCAAAAGTTTGCTTTGGAAACCTGATCTAAAGGCATTGTAGATAAAATTGACGCTTCTAAACTACATATTTGATTAATTATACCAATTAGAAAGAATAACAATTTTATCATAATTTTTACATTAGGAAATTACAGAGCATTTTTGTCACATTTCAATGTATTTCTCAAAAAATATAAAGCTTTAAATTAAAATACAAAACTACTTAGAAGCATTATGGTGATTCGAATTTGAAGAATAAATATATAATATGCGGGGTCGGAAACGTTGTCTTCATGTACCTGCTAATAATCACTTTGGAAGGAGTGTTGAAGTGCGTGTCTAATTTCTTAACCAAGTTTCATAAACAATGGGCTTTCCCTAGACAATTTCATAAATGTAATGAAAGAAACAAATCTGAAATAGCAATTTTGATCAAGTGCAATAGGTGAAACAGGGATTAGTTTTTGAAAAACCATCACTTGAACACTTCTTCTAAAGTGATTATTGACAGGTACATGAAGACGGCGTTTCCGACCCCGCATTGCTCTGTGATTCTGAACCGTCTCTGTACCCCCTACACCCCCTGCAAGTTTGTCAGTCTGGTAGCGAATCATAAAAATATATTTGTCTAAATATAGCAAGTAAGAAATTTTAAGCTAAGCAAAATCTGTTATGCCTAAGTTTTGTGTTAAAACTAACATAAAAAGTATGATGTGGACACCACACGACGTTCTTGTACGTCTATTAAATTCTATACATTTGTACGTCTATTAAATTCTATACATGCACTTAAACTTATTTCATTTGAAACTGGGTTACGACACTTCAGTAATATTAAAGTTGGTGATTTCTCGCCAAATATAACAGATATCACTAAGCTGGGTTCAATTTTCGAAACTTATTTTTGGCATCAAACTTGACAATATTTCGATAAAAATGGCCAGACTTGGCGACAGTTGGCGAGATTTTGGGCTTGGCCCAAACAATAATTGGTCGTAGACTTTCAATAATTTAAGATGCATACGTTACCGGCAAAGTATGAAATCCGGCATTCTATAGAATGCCTAAAACTAGCTGGCAATGTATGAAATGAATAATATTTCACACATTCCCTAGGCATTCTATAGAATGCCAAATGAGAAACCGGCAAAGTTTAAAATACATATCCGACTTACGTAAAATGTAATGAAATGTAATTTAAAATGTCATTCATGCCTTCCATGTTGCATATGTAGGTAATTTAAATTTCTTTTTTTATATTAGAAAAATTTGTATCCCTTAATAAGAAAGGCATAAGTTTTTTTTTCTTCAACTTTCATTTTTTTACGTTTTATGAATAATTTTAATTGTTTTCAGAATAACATTTGTATCTTTGATTAATGCACGTGTTTTACATGGGAATGGGTTAGACGCACCGGGCGAAAGGAAAAAAGGGCAAATTGCATAGCGGATGAATTTAATGCACGGGCGAGTTGTACCCGCGGAATGGAAAGGGAGATAATCTGGGGAACCCTGCGGTCTCGCATAGGGCCAGCGATGTATATTTTTGAAGAGCCCCCTATAGATATGGCCGGACCCAGTGATGTTTTTGAGGGTTTCGCAAAAGGCCAGCGATAACATGTTTTCGTGGGGCGCCTTACCGCGATGGTCGGACCTACACGGTAAAAAAAAATTCGGAAACGTTACCCCAAAAAATGGGGCAGCTCTTGTAGTTTAAAATTGCAGAAACGTTTCCGAACCATGCGGGTAAAGTATTAAGAAACGTTTCTGCATATTTCGGAAAAATATTTACATATTTTCCTGCTTTTTAGGTAAGGTTTCTGGTAAAGATGGGTAACGTTTCTGTATATTTTGGTAAAATATCGAGTAACCTTTCCATGCATTTCACAAAGGTTTCCGAATTAACGAGTAACTTTTCTGAGTTTTTCAGAAAAAGTAATATGCACTACACGGTAAAAAAAATTCGGAAACGTTACCCCAAAAAATGGGGCAGCTCTTGTAGTTTAAAATTGCGGAAACGTTTCCGAAACATGCGGGTAAAGTATTTAGAAACGTTTCTGCATATGTCGGAAACATATTTACCTATTTTCCTGCATTTTAGGTAAGGTTTCTGGAAAAGATGGGTAACGTTTCTGTATATTTTGGTAAAATATTGAGTAACCTTTCCGTGTATTTCGGAAAGGTTTCCGAATTAACGAGTAACCTTTCCGAGTTTTTCAGAAAAAAGTAACATGTACTAGATGAAGCGTTTCGAGTATCTTAAACTAGATGGCAGCACCAAACTCTGGTGCTGCCAGGGAAGGAGCACCGGAAGGAGCGGTCAGGACTAGCGACCAGAATCGAACACTGGACCTTCGCATTCGGAGGGGAGCACGGTACCACGACGCTGCGGTTTTCTTGCCGAATTTTGCTTTAAAAGTAAACTGACTGCTGCAAAAGTTATTTGTGGTACGGCTTGTTTTGGAAACTTAAAAATTTTTTTGAAGTATTTTGTAAATGGAGAGAAAATACCATAATTAATAAATATAAATTAAAAATCTTAAATCTTTTTTCTTCCACATAAATTATTTTCAGGAGATAATGTGCTGTTTTATTTAAGTATTCATCCGTTTTATTTAAGTATTCATCCGGCGACGTCACCTGGTGAATGGTCACAAATAAACTTCACAGTGACCACTCACAAGTTACCAGACCCTTATTATCGCATGGGCAAATCGGGACTTTGCCCACGGCCCCCAGTTTCAAATGTTGTTCTGAAATATTCTTTTATATGCCAAATATTATGAAAAAGAAAAACATTTTATAGATGGGGACCCTCAAATTCATCAATGCCCGGGAACCCTGTTGGTCATAATCGGGCTGTGCAAGAAGTTACAATGTGACAGTCCTGTGACAATTGTGAGCCTCTGTGACGTCACAGCGACTCTTTTGTGACCATCTGTGCTATTAGGGAAGACGCGCTCACTGTTATCCCTCTGTCTCTTGGCACTTGGCGCATGCGCGCGAAGTCCCAAATAAAGATTTCCTTTCCCCCGTAAATACTTTCCCCCGGAATATTGGTTATGTTTCCGAAATCGTGAGTTCGAGTAGAGCATCGGTAGGTTACGCTATACTTTCGGAAACCTTTCCGCTGTAAGTACGTAACGTTTCTGAATTTTTTTACTGTGCACATGAAGCGTTTCCAGTAACATCCAGTAGATGGCAGCACCAAACTCTAACGTAAGGAGCGAAAAGGACCAGCGATCAGAATCGAACCCTGGACAGAGGTATTAATTGGAGAGCACGTTACCTCGACGCTGTGATTGTCTTGCCGGAATCTGCTTTAAAAGTAAACTGACTGCTGCAAAAGTTAATTCTGGCATGGCTTGTTTTGGAAACTTAAAATTTTTTTGGAGTATTTTATATGAATGGAGGGAAAACACCATAATTAATAAATATAAATTAAAAATCTTAATTTTTTTCCACAAAAATTATTTTCAGGAGATAATGTGCTGTTTTATTTAAGGATTCATCCGGCGACGTCACCTGGTGGCTGGTCACAAATGAACTTCACAGTGACCACACAGTGGAGTTACATCACTCACAAGTTACCAGACCCTTATTATCGCATGGGCAAATCGGGACTTTGCCCAGGGCCTCCAGTTTCAAATGTTGCTCTGAAATATTCTTTTATATGTCAAAATTTTATGAAAAAGAAAACAAATTTTATAGATGGGGACCCCCAAATTCATCAATGCCCGGTGCCCCTGTTGTTCATAATCGGGCCCTGCAAGTTACAATGTGACAGTCCTGTGACAATTGTGACCCTCTGTGACGTCACAGCAACTCTTTAGTGACCATCTGTGCTATTAGGGAAGACGCTTTCACTCTTATCCCTCTGTCTCTTGGCACTTGGCGCATTACGCGCGAAGTCTCAAATAAGATTTCCTTTCCCCGTAAACACTTTACCCCGAAATGTGGGTTATGTTTCCGAAATCGTGAGTTCGAGTAAAGCATCGGTAGGTTACGCTATACTTTCGGAAACCTTTCTGCTATAAGTATGTAACGTTTCTGAATTTTTTTTACTGTGTAGTGATAGTTTTTTGGGTCTCGCATAGGGCCATCGGTAACATATTTTCAAGCGGGTCCCTGCAGCGATGGACGGACTCAATAATTTTTTTTTGGGTGGGGTCGCAAAGAGCCTGCGTTAGCATATTTTCGAGGGTCTCCCTACAGAGTTGGCCGGACCCAGTGATGTTTTTAGGGTCTCGGAAAGCGCCAGCGGTAGCATATTTTCGAGGGGGGAGCAAGATTATAAGGATTCCGGTGCAATTCGCTCCTCGATTTGATTGATAGCTGTTGACCCGGGTGCAACTGACCCTCGTCCCTTTATACAGGGTGTCCCAAAAAGGTGGTAATGGGCTTTAATTCTTTAGCTATTAGAGATAAGTGGGCAATGTAAAGAAAAAAAATGTTCAAAGTAAGGTCAGAAATAACACTCCATTAAAAAAAAATCCTCTCATTCATTTTCAAAAAAAGTTACACCTTATAAATTTGAATACGACACCCCCCGTACAAAAAAAAAATCACAATTGCATAGTAAAATGTGATCCATACACTCATGAGGTGACATACAAAATTTGAGAATTATATACCTTGAAAAGCGTCAGAGATATGAAGATAAATACAACGTTGAATTAAACCACTTTTCAATGGCTCTCGAAGGAGAAAATTCACTTTGAATGATCCCATTCAGGGGTCGTACTGAAATTATGAAAGAAAATCTTTTTATCCCACTCTAGCAATAAACGTTTATGTTCAAAATGATGTACAGTCCCCGATCATATTTCATTAAAGATGTCCGTATGTCGTTGCATGATGAAAGTCTCACAAATTTGTTTTAGTGTATGGGGCACATTCTATTAACTCGGAATTTTTTTGTACGGGGGTCGTATACCGATTTAAAAAGTGTAACTTTTTGAAAATTATCAAGTGAAATAACTTTGTTATTTCACTTGATTATAGTCTTATTTCCGATCTTATTTCAATTTGCACATTTTTCCAATTTGCACTGCCCACTTATCTCTAATACATAAAGAAGGAAATCTCGTTACCACCTTTTTGGACACCCTGAATAATAACCTCATACGCACCTTTTTTCATACTTTGCCTAAATAGCATTTGCCATTCTATAGAATGCCTAGGGAAAGTGTGTAAAAATTCTCATATTTCATACTTAGCCTAAAAGCGTTCGGCATTGTATATAGTGCCTGGGCATTCTATAGAATGCCGGCGTTTCATACTTTGCCGGTAACATATGTACTAGACCATAGTGTACTGAAAGTCTCTAAGGAGACACCGTAAATAAACTATCCAGTCAGTTTCAATCAAAAAAGGGACGTGAACGTGATGTTCCAACAGTCTTAAATGCATCATTCTACGGCTAATCGTTTTCGAGTTAGTTTTAGTTTAGAAATTAAAATAAACTGAATTGAATGAGATAATAGTATATAAAATAAGTCTGTACAGTTTATTTTTAATAAATAATTTCATTCATTTATTTATTTAAGATGGCGTGTCAATTACTGGGTAAAAAAAAAAAAAAGGATTTCACCAGTAATTGACACTTACGTTAGCTATTGTTGTTCCAGTCAAGATCATGACATTTGCGTAAAATTTCTAGGAAATGCAGTTAATAGCTATTCCGAAGGTTATTTTTAGATAATTTTTGAATATACAGGGAGTCCCTAAAAGGAGGCAACACGCTTTTAATTCTTTATCTATTTGAGTTAAGTGGGCAATGTAACCTGGTAGAATATTCGGAATAAGGTAGGGAAAAAATACTAGGTTATAGGTGCACAGGTAACTAAAACTTAGTGAGATAATTTATTATGATAAGCCTTTATCACACGTCAGTGTCTAGTACCAATTTAGACATTTATCTTCAATTTTATGCAGCATTTTCTTATCTCCAGGAGGTATCAAAAATTGAGATTTTAAACTGAGTGAAAAAAAAAAAAATATTCTCAGCAACTGGCTTAATGCTGAAATTAATATAAGTTCACTATCAACCTGTTTCAATTTGAAGCATAATCCTTTTTAGAAATTAATTTAAATTGAATTGTAACAGATAACTAGTGAAAGGACACGACGGTGACGGATTAGTGCGTAATGCAGATTTCCAGAAAGTCTAAATTTTTATTAGCAATGTAGGAGTACAAAAAATGGAAATATCATATTGGTAAAAGTAGAGAAAGCAAATTTATAACTTTTGTGTGTTGTTAAAAATTTACTGGTCGGAGACTAAGTAACAGAAAAGAGCTTTTCATGTCAAGAGGTCTTTCCTCGTTTGTAACTAAATTTTGTTTGATTCACTACAGATATTTTAATATTATGCCTCCAGAAAACTTTGCGTAAACTTCAAAAAACTAAAAAGGCAAATAAATACTTTTTTAAAAAATCGACGAATTTTTTCAATTAAATACATAATTAATATATTAACTTCAGATGCGTTAAAATGATTCCATAGAAAAGGGCAATTTTTTGCAATCTTTTAAAATTTATTCAAGTTTTTAAAAAATCTGACATTTATCTTTTTAAGAGGCATTGCAGAGGCAAATCGGGCAGGTCGTTCCCATTACCATCTCAGAATTTCATGATTATCTTTTATTGTGTTGCCTTACCCAAGGAAAGAACAAATCTGAAATATTTTTGATTTACCTCTTTTAGTTTTGGAGTTATGGGGGGTCAAAGTAACCCAGAGGAGCAACGTCGAATTAATTTAGGGCCATTTTTGCCACTTTATTGTCTCGACTGTGACTGGCTCAGAGGTGTTTCAGAGAATTTTTTCATTTTATCCTATAATATACCTTGTATATTAACATCTCAAATTAAAAATTCATTCGAAAATTGTCAGAGCCCCAAATTAGGACCCCCCAAATTACCCTCAATTTCATAAAAAATACAGTTTTAAGAATGCTTTAAATCTTGGCTCTGACGTGATACAGAAAACATTTTGCACAGTGCAGTAATATATCTTCATATAAACTGAATCCAATGTTAAAAATCTTTGCAGGCCCCCAGGGCCCTACGGTACGGGGCCCCAAACATTGTCCTTAGCGCTAATTTACGCAATTTCGAAGCGTTGGTACAGCTGAAGCCGACTTCCCATAGGAAAACTATTAACATGGAGATGTAGTATCAACATAGTAGTTTGATATTATGAAAAAACATTTCTTGAAGGTTCAACTGTTTCCAAGAAAAATCCTAAAAAGTACCTCCCTATTTGGGACATTCCACTGGCACGCATGGGAGCATTTCGGCGTTACTTTTAGAAGTTTAATCGACAGTGGCAATATTGAAAAGTAACTTATTCTTCATATATCTCAAATATATCCTCCATATATCACAAATAGTTATTTTACAGGGGCACTCATAAGAATTACATTACGCTGAATGGGGGATCTCTGCAACTAGTGAACCGATTCGAAATTTTTTTTCACTGATAGAAAGCTACACTATTCCTGAGTATTATAAGCGATCTTTCAGCATGTAGCATAACTAGTTCTTTTACAGGGACACTCAAAAATTCTAGCACATGACGCTATATGGACATCTCTGTAACTACTGAATCGATTCTAAAGATCTTTTCACTGAAAGCTACACTATTCCTGAATAACATAGGCTAAAATTCATGCATGCAGCATAATTTACAGGAACACTTAAAAGAATTCGTAAACATTGTAGTAACTGTCTCCATTCGCCACTTAAATTTATTCAAATTTTATTAAACTCCATTCAATTTTTTGAACAGTGCAATTATATATCTTCATATAAAGTGAATCCAATGTTAAAAAAATTTTTGAAGGCCCCCAGGGCCCCCCGGTATCTTTTTTTGAAAGCATCACCGTTTTCAAGAAAAATTTATCACAGTAATAAAAAAATATATCTTTTCATAATATGAAACTACTATGTTGAAACTACAACTCCATGCTAATAGTTCTCATGTGCGAAGTCAGAGCCAGCTGTACCTATGCTTCGAAATTGCATAAATTAGCGCTAAGGACCATGTTTGGGGCCCCGTATCGAGGGGCCCGGGAATTTTTATTTTTTTCTGTATCACATCAGAGCCAAGATTTAAAGCATTCTTTAGAACTATATTTTTTATGAAGTTGGGGATATTGGGGGGGGGGGGATTATTTGGGAGCTCTGCCTATTTTCAAATGAATTTCCAGTTTTAGATGTTAATATTCAAGGTATATTATCAGATTAAAAAAAATTCTCTGAAGCATCTCAGAGCAAATCACAGTCGAGAGAGTAAAATGGCAAAAATGGCCCTAAATTCGTCACTCCGCTGGGATACTTTGACCCCCCCATAACTCCAAAACTAAAAGAGCTAAATCAAAAATATTTCACAAGTTCCTTGGGTAAGGCAACACACACACACACACAAAAATTCATGAGGTTCTGAGATGGTGATTGAAACTTTCTTCTTTTTCTTACCTGATTTGCTCTTGCGATGCCTATTAAAATGATTGGAAGGTAGAGACCGAAGCTGGGGGCTTTCAAAAATATTTAACATTGGATTCACTTTATATGAAGATATATAACTGCACTGTTCAAAAGTTTGAATGGAGTTTAATAAAATTTGAATAAATTTGAGTGGTGAATAGAGACAGTTACGACAATGTTTACGAATCATTTTGAGTGTTCCTATAAATTATGCTACATGCATGAATTTTAAGCTATGTTACTCAGGAATAGTGTAGCTTGCAGTGAAAAGATCTTTAGAATCGGTCCAGTAGTTACAGAGATGTCCATATAGCGTCATATGCTGGAATCCTTTTGAGTGTCCCTGTAAAAGAACTAGTTATGCTACATGCTGAAGTGTAGCTTATAATACTCAGGAATAGTGTAGCTTTCTATCAGTGAAAAAAATTTTCGAATCGGTTCACTAGTTGCAGAGATCCCCATTCAGCGTAATATAATTCTTATGAGTGCCCCAGTAAAATAACTATTTGTGATATATGGAGGATATATTTGAGATATATGAAGAATAAGTTAATTTTTAATATTGCCACTGTCGATTAAACTTCTAAAAGTAACGCCAAAATGCCCTCATGCGTGCCAGTGGAATGTCCCAAATACGGAGGTACTTTTGTGATTTTTCTTGGAAACAGTTGAACCTTCAAGAAATGTTTTTTCATAATATCAAACTACTATGTGGATACTACATCTCCATGTCAGTAGTTCTCCTGTGGGAAGTCGGCTTCAGCTGTACCAATCCTTCGAAATTGCGTAAAATAGCGCTAAGGATCAGCGCTGAGGTTTGGGGCCCCGTAACGGGGGGCCCTGGGGGCCTTCAAAAATTTTTAACATTGGATTCACTTTATGTGAAGATATATAACTGCACTGTGTAAAAAGTTTTTCTGTATCACGTCAGAGCCAAGATTTAAAGCATTCTTAAATCTGTATTTTTTATGAAATTGGGGGTATTTTGGGGGGGGGTGGCTAATTTGGGGTTCTGACAATTTTCGAATGAATTTTTAATTTGAGATATTAATATACAAGGTTTATTATAGGATAAACTGAAAAAACTCTCTGAGCCAGTCGCAGTCGAGACAATAAAGTGGCAAAAATGGCCCTAAATTAATTCGACGTTGCTCCTCTGGGTTACTTTGACCCCCCCCCCTCCCCATAACTCCAAAACTAAAAGAGGTAAATCAAAAATATTTCAGATTTGTTCTTTCCTTGTTTAAGACAACACAATAAAATAAAATCATGAAATTCTGAGATGTTGATGGGAACTTTTTTCTATTGACCTGCCCGATTTGCTTTTGCAACGGCTCTTAATCATTTTTAATCATTATGTTCAGTGGTGGGAAAAACTACTTTTTTTTTGTAGCGCGCTACAACTACCGCTACTTTTCGAAAAATGTAGTTAACTACAACTACAACTACTTTTTGACAAATGTAGTTAGCTACACTACTTTTGAAATGTAGTCGCTACTTCGCTACTTTTTCGCTACTTTTAGGAGACAAATTTTGCTAACAGATTCAATTTGCATTACATTCATATTTAAGGATATTTATATCCTAATTAGAGAAAACTATCGATATCTAAAGCCTTGGTTTTCTACTCGCGTCCAGCGTGATTAATGACCTCAGCGGGTGTCTCTCGCGTCCAAAGAACGAAAGGTGGTTTCCTTGTAGCGTTGAGCGCCGCAGATTTGGTGGACGCACGGAAGACCCCGGGCACCTTTTCGCCTTTAATTAGAAAAAAACTATTGCTCTAATAAACAACTACCAGGCGAGTATTTGAGCAGGGGGAGGCGGGCCCCCTCCGAAAATGTAAAGCAATTATTAAAAAGGAGCTATTTTGAAACATTTCTTTTAACTTTAGAACAATAAAGTTTAAAATACCGAATCGTCCCCCTCCCCCCGAAATGGAAGCCTACATATACGCTACTGGCAACTACTGCTAATTATTGAAGTATTGCTGAAACTAATTAAGTTTTAATACCTCTATGATAAAAGTAAATTGGGAAAGTGAGCTCTGAAAGCATGAGAAAAATCATGAGAACTAAAAAAGTTTTTAAAAATATAATAATAAAATGGATGTCTGAACGGGAAAAAAAGGCCCGTTTTGAGACCCCTTTCATGTTGTACAAACATTCTAGTTTCTTGAGCACAAATCAAAATTAATGAGTATAAAGGCCTTTTTTCATGACTTACCAAATTAGTGATTTATGACGAATGACCCGTGTGAACCATGTAATATTGTATAATTGTTTTAATTGAAAACATCACATATGATATGCATATTATAAAATAATGAAAACAATTACTAATTAAATTCATGATATATCTATTTAAAACATTGCATTAAAAAAATCCTCTATGTTAAAGAAATTTTAAAAGTTATTAAATTTCTGTGAGAAAACCGTAAGTTTTTCTCACGCTTCGTAGTTTTTCGTAGATGGTGAGTGAGAGGATGGGGGGGGGGGGATCGCTAATTGCGAGGACTGACTATATATCATGTCAGATTTGAAAGGATATCGCCTAAAAGGAAGTTCACGGAATACTGGATTCTGAATGATTGGCAATCATCCTGGCAAGTGGACACTACACTGTATTTATGGGTGCAATAAAAAAAAAGATCAAAGAAAATTAATGATGTTACAAAAGCATACAATTCACAGATATGTAAAATTCCTTTTCGAAAGCAAAAAATACTCATTTTTATGTTGATTTATGTTGCAAACATGCAATAGCAGTCAAAAATATGCAGACCCTGATCAGACATAGAAGGGGCCCCGGGGCAAAAAAAAAGGTTGTTTTGGGCCCCTATACTATTACAGACATTTTAACTTATTTGTGATTGTTTTCTATTTTCCCAGCATAAAAATAAAACATTTCAAAATAATTATTAAATTTCATTCTATTCTCTAAAGCTGTTTTTGAAGGATCGATAGCCAACATCTACGCGATTTTCCCCAAATCTCAAAATCTACGAAATATTTAGAACAATTTTGACATCTACAGTTTACATTAACTTACCCACATAGGGTAATTCCGGAATAGATGGACAGCCAAATATTTAGTTAATGCGCCTCTCCATAGATGGCGCAACTATCTCAGTGAGACACTTATAGGCATTTTGAAAGGCTTGCTACTATTTGCTTCTCAAAAAAACACAATTTTTCGGCTAATAATAATTGTTCCTGTTGGTGAGTCAAATATTTTTTTCCTATAGTTATAATTGTACTATTAAAGGTTTTGTTTTATATGTGATCTATCGAATTTTGATGATATAATGTCGGGGAACATGTAGGCTTCCAAATAACCAGAAATGGCGACGTGAAATCCACAAGGTAGAGTCAGGGTGGGTTGTACTTGTCTTCCGATCGATCGGGAGAGATGGACCACATTTAGGCGGGAGAGCTGGACCAGGTTTTCAGTCGGGAGAGATGGACTAAGTTTTCAGTAGGGAGAGACTGACCATAGAATCTTGAATTTTTCAAATATTCTTCAAATAGTAGTACTTTTTAAAGAGATGAATTTAAAATACTAAAGGATTGAATTTTTCTGTTTCAGAATATACCAACTCATATATCAGAAAAGTATATCCACAAAGTGGGCAATGGACAGAAGCTAATTTGAAAAATGCTATTAAAACCGTTGAAGAAAAGAACATGGGTGTCAGTGAAGCGGCAGGGATTTTTAGCATTCCTAGAATATCATTAAAAAGAAGAATTAAAACAAATAACTGTACCAAGGGTTAAATTGGATACAGTGTGTTTCTTGTTTGCGTTGGCTTCATGAAGAGTGCTCAAGGTTTGAAATAACATGCGATGGGGAGGAATTAAATAGCAAGAAGTTATTGCGAAACAATCTTAAGTCATAGCAGATAAAAACAATTTCATATGTATTAAATGTCACATAGTAATTCTTGTAAACTTGATAAATTAATTAAAATTTATTTAATTGCAAGTAAGTTAATTTTAATTTTTATGTAATGAAAATAAACATTTGTAAATTTAATATATGTGCAACTTTTTCATAATTTTATTATGGTCCATCTTTAACATTCATATGGTCCATCTCACCCGGATTAGCCCTGGTATTTGGACTTATATAGTGCCCTATACTGTAAAAAGTAAAATTTTTATAAATATATGGCTTTTAGAGAACGAAGATAAAACGTGGTCCATCTCCCTCGGAATAACCCTACCATAATTTAAAATTTCACTCCATTCCATTACCATTTTTCGGGAATGGAACAAATATTTTCTCGATTCTCACAAAATCTAAAAATCTATTAAAAATTTGAAGTACTTTAGCGTCTATAGTTTAAATTCTGTTTAATTCCTTTCAGTGGTTTATATGTGATCGATAAGCAAATATTTATACATTTTGAATAAATTTCCACAAAATCTCAAAATCTAATTCAAATTTTTGAAAAATTCGACAGCTGTAGTTTAAAATGTATGTTCACCTTTTATGTCACCAAATTTAATTTCATTTGCTTTAGTCGTTCCTACATGATGTGTAAACAAAAATTTATGCATTTTAAAAAGATTTTCGAAATATCGCAAAATCTTATAAAACTTTTTTGAAAACTTGTTGCTATAGTTTGAGTGACCCCCCATTATGCCACCAAATTTGATTTTATTCGCTTTAGTTGTAATTACGTGATGTGCGAACAAATATAGCAGTTTCAAACGATTTTCGCAAAATCTCAGAATGTAATCAAAATTTTTGAAACTTTCGTCGGCTGTAGTTTAAGTTGAGAGACCACCTATAACATCGCCAAATTTCATTTCATTCACTATGACGGTTTGTGGTTATGACTTGATGCGCGAACAAATATTTTCGCAGTTTAAAGCGATTTTCGAAAAATCTCAAAATTTAATAAACCTTTTCAAAAACGTGCTACTATAGTTTGAGTGACCACCTATCATGCAGCCAAATTTCATTTAATTCTCTTTAGTTGTAATTACGTGATGTGCTAACAAATAAAGCAGTTTGAAACAATTTTCGCAAAATCTCAAAATGTAATAAAAACTTTTAAAACTTTTGATGCCTATAGTTTAAGTTGAGAGGCCACCTATAACATCGCCAAATTTCATTTAATTCACTTTAGTGGTTATGACGTGATGAGCGAATAAATATTTACGCAGTTTAAAACGATTTTCGCAAAATCTCAAAATCTAATCGAAAATTTCAAAAAAATTGACGTTGAAATTTAAGTAGAGTGATCAATTATCATGTCGCCAAATTTGATTTCATTCGCCTTAATCGTTATTACGTCATGCAAGATCAAATATTTGCGCATTTTGAAACAATTTTCGGAAAATCTCCAAATCTGATCAGAATTTAAAAAAAAATTCGACGCCTATAGTCGAAGTCAAGTGACCACCTATCGTGTCACCAAATTTCATTTCATTTGAGTCATTTTTACATCAATGCATTAAAAAATAAATCAGCAAGTTTTTCTACTCATTTATTTCTTAGGTGTCAATTACTGGAGCAGGATGTGTCAATCATTGGAGCCAAAATTTTGTTCTTGGTGTTAATTACTGGTGTTGCCACCGCGTCAACATATACAATAAAGGAAAAATAAAAATTTCCAATATTCTGTATAATAAATTGTACCTTACATGAAATTTCAAAGTTTTGAAAACAAAAATTGTGTTTCTATATAGTTTTAGTAATTAGCAATCACTAGTTAATTAATTTAATGCTTATTATTGCTCTTAAAGTGTCAATTACTGGTGCCTTTACCCTATATACAGGGTGTCCAGTGCTAACGGTGCCCAATAGCTATTTCCTAAACCGTTAGTCAGAGACACATAGTTCCATTTGCAAAAATGCTTTAAACTGTATAATGTATTATATCCAATCAAAGTCAATAAATCAATTCCTATAAAAACTACGAAATTTAAATTTTTATACGGTTCCCCGGTCCTATCAGTTATAGTTAGAAAAAAAATTTCTATGCATTTTGCATCCACAATGAAAAAATTTTGTTTCTAGATAGTCTTAGTAATTAGAAATTACTAGTTAATGCTTATGATTGCTCTTAAACTGCCAATTACTGGTGCCCTTACCCTAATAGCAATACACTTTTTGAAAAGCAGGGGAACATAGTCTTGTCCATTTTGTCTGCTTTTATCACTTTCGTCCATTTTGTTCAATTTCGCCCAGTACCCTGGACCTTTTACAAAAATATATACCAGCTTTGTTAACTTGCACCAGGAAGTAAACTGAATCCGTAAAATACTAATGCTGTATTAGGATTAGAACCCCTTGAAATGTTCTTGAGTCTGGGTACTTGCACGATGTCAAGTATCCTTCGAAAAGTTTGATTTAAATAAACAACCATTGGGGATAAAAGAAAAATTAAATTAACGAAATTAAAAACCCTTATTTTTAATACATTTATGAGTGTGCCGTTGACTGACACACGTTGTCGTTGTCATGTCGTGATTTAACGACATGAAAATGTCGTTAAATCATTAAAACTTATATTAATTAATTTACTTCCGAATTTAACAAGTTTGAACAAATTTTAAAAATAATTAAATTTAAATTTAAACTAAGATATCTATAAATAAACTCATCTTAGAAGGAAAAATTAGTGTGCAGTACCAGAACAACCCAAGAACTATCGATCCTTGAAAGTGTATGGATACTTAACAACTAAATTCATTTAAGGAAAAACTACATAAAGTTCCGTAGGCCAAGTGCTAGTGAAATAAATCAAATTAAATTCGTCAAAACCTTTTATCATTGATAAGTATCACTATCAGAACTGATCAATGTAGTCAATCGTTAAACGAGAATGAAGTACTTAAAATTAAAATATCTGTGTTTATAATTATGAAATCTCTCAGAAATATATTCTAAAAAACTTAAATTATTACTTGCGAATTCTTAAAAGTATGTTTCTTAATGAACTTAATTCATTAATTATGAATTTTTTTTAAATATTGTTTATTTCATTAATACATTTTTAAAAATTTATAATTATTACTAAAATAAGTTGTTTAGAATATATTTTTAAGGCATTTAATGATTATAACCTCTTCATTCCAGAGTTCCACATATGTGGACCTTCGCGTTTCGACTGTTAAAACGATCCTTTAAGATTTTTTTGTAGTTCTAAACTGAAGTACATACACATGGATGCTTTAATTTTCAATAAAATAATTTGAACTCATGTGAATGTGTAAATTCTGCACACTGACTCACACATTCTATTTTTGGTTGCCGTTACACAAAAGAATATTTGAATGTTATTGAAATTTCCTAAGTTGAATTTGTGAATACATATATATTAAATTTATTTAGCTGAAACTAACTTGTAGGACATCATTTACCTTTAAAAGTGTCTTGACAATTTTTGTTTAAGGGTGACAACAATTTTTTTACTGCTGCACAGAGATTGAGAATTAGACATAAATTCGAAATATTATTTGTAAATACACTTATTTTGAATTTGAGATATCATATTTTTGTTGGGTCTGAAAAGGATATATTCAGATATTTTAGCATTAAGTACTTTTCATTTTTGTTTAATTATTGACTACATTAATGAATTGGGATAGTGATTCTGACATAATAAAAAGTTTTGCTGGAATTAATTTGGCTTATTTCACTAGGCCTACAGAACTTCATGTAAGTAAACCTTTATATGAATTGAGTTTTTAAATATTACTGTACTTCATCAAAAATTAATACATTTCTAGTTAGTTCATGTTAAAGAATGGGTTAAACAGAAATACGAATGCATAGGTGATAAAAGTTTTACTGGCAGATTGCAAAAATCATCATGGGTTCTTTTTAGAGGTGCATTTCACCTGCCGGCACACCATGGAGTTGGGAAATTTCGCATATGCCATTCGTTAGTACCAAGAGATTTTCGTTAGTACCGCATCCGTTACGGATTTACGGACCCTTCAAATTTCCCGGCTGGTGAAATAGTCAGCCTGCAAACCATGGAGTTGGGAAATTTCGCATATGCCATTCGTTAGTACTTCGTTAGTACCGGTTAGTACCGCATCCGTTACGGATATACGGACAATACAAGTTTCCTGTCACACTAGCTACCCAGCCCGTACAAATTCTAGAATGGGGATTTCGCATATGCCGTTCGTTAGTACTTCGTTAGTACTGTTAAGTACCGAGATATTTTCGTTAGTACCGCATCCGTTACGGATATACGGACAATACAAGTTTCCTGTCACACTAGCTACCCAGCCCGTACAAATTCTAGAATGGGGATTTCGCATATGCCGTTCGTTAGTACTTTGTTAGTACTGTTAAGTACCGAGATATTTTCGTTAGTACCGCATCCGTTACGGATATACGGACAATACAAGTTTCCTGTCACAATAGCTACCCAGCCCGTACAAATTACAGAATGAGGATTTCGCATATGCCGTTCGTAAGTACTTCGTTAGTACTGTTAAGCACCGGGAGATTTTCGTTAGTACCGCATCCGTTACGGATATACGGACTGTTGAAATTTTCGGGCTGGTGAAAGGTCAGCCCGCACACAATGCAGATTGCGAATTTCGCATATGTCATTCTATAGTACTGTTTTAATACCAGTTAGTGCCAGGAGATTTTCGTTAGTGCTACAACCGTTACGGATTTATGGACAGTTCAAATTTACGGACTGGTGAAATGGTCAGTCCGTACAGCGTAGAGTTGGGAAGTTTCACATGTGCCAATCGTTAGTACTATATTAGTAGTGGTTAGATTACAAAATAGGTACAGATTTATGAACAGTTCAAATTTCCGTGTACACGAATGTTTTGAGAGAGGGATTTCATGGAAATATGTATACTCATTAGTCCACCGCAGGAAACATTTAATAGGAAGCATTACTTAAATTTTACTACCTCATTCAGGAATGTTTGGTATTTTATTTCTTTGGCAGCGGATTAGCAATGGGGGTGGGGGTTGGGGGTGTAAACAGAACTGAATTCGCAAAATCGGCGGGATCTCGAGAGGTTTAAGTAGAGTTTTCTATTTATGTTTTATTTTACTTATTTAAAAAAAAAGGCATGTGTAAGAGAGGATTATGGCGCTAAAGAATTGTTCTTCAAGCTGTAGGGGTGGGGGGGAGTGCAATTTCGGCTCTTTCGACAGGGGGATAAAATGAACTAGCTATATTCGTGTTTTGAATCCACTTTTTATAGATGTACTAATGTTGGCCTATGGGTAAAGTATTTTTTTATAATTCAGGATGATTATTTATGATGTTTCCTAGCTATTCTTATAACATTCTCCACTTTAAGTCATGCATACATTATATACTTTCTGAAGTCATTAGCTGCTAAAATTTAATATCGATGTTTTACTTTTGTGATAAGTAAAATTATTATTTTTTTAGAAGTATATAAAACATTAAACTCAACACTTATTTATAATTTGTCATACTCTTTCTAAACTTATTTTACTTCTTTTTTTTTAAAGCAATCAAGTGGTATTCAAATTGATAATGTCTATTGAACATCACTTCTTAAACTCATTTTACGAATATTTAATATGTTTTACCTTGAATTACATTCCACAATCGTTTAACCTCTTCAAACCCGACAAAAGTCTCACATCTTAAAATAAAGAGGAATCTCATAATTGTTTTTAAAAACATATTACACTTAAAAACGACAGATAGCAAGCCTATTTTAAAATAATTTTTCGAATAAAATCCTCATACCCAATCTCTGTTTCCGTAGTTAAAGGTTCTTATCAGAGGCGTAGCGAGAAATTTTTCATGGGGAGTGTTACGACTACTGCAACTCACATATATGTACACATGTGTGTGATAAGGAAGTGATGAATATACCTTTTGTATGGGAAAAAATTCCTCATTGAGGGTTGTGACGCCCCTATCCCCCGTTGGCTACGCTAATGGTTGTTATCACCAATAAACGAAGACAGTCAAGACACTTTTAAAGGTAAATGATGACCCACAAGTTCTTCCCGGCTAAATGAATTTTGAAAAAACAATAAAACAGTCACGAAATCAACTTATGAATTTAAATAAAGTTCAAATACTTTGTGTAACGACAGCAACGATAAAATATCGGCACACAAAAAATAAAATCTGTGTGTCAGTGTGTAGCATTTACGCATTCACGTGCGTTAAAATCATTAAATGAAATTGAAGCATTGAGGCATATATATGTACGTGACTTCAGAACTACAAAAACTCGTAAAGAATCAATATAACAGTGAAAACAAAAATGTGTGCATATGTGGACATCTGGAGCGAAGATGTTATTAGCTACAGTATTTTCCTGCCTATTATCCGCAGTGCCGTATAATCCCTATGCGTGTTTTCAGTGAAGAAAAATTATTTACAGAAAATTTGAGCTGTCCCTAAATCCGTAACTGATGCGGTACTAACGAAAATCTCTCAGTACTAAACAGTACTAACAAAGCACTAACGCATGGCATAAGCGAAATTTCCCAACCCCATGGTATGACGGCTAACAATTTCAGCAGCCGGCAAATTTGAACTGCCCGTAAATCCGTAACGGATGTGGTATTAACGAAAATCTCTCGGTACTTAACAGTACTAACGAAGTACTAACGAACGGCATATGCGAAATCCCCATTCTGCAATTTGTACGAGTTAGGTAGATAATGTGACTGGAAATTTGTATTGTCCGTGTTTCCGTAATGGATGCGGTATTAACGAAAAACTCGCGGTTCTAAACAGTACTAACAGAGTAGTAACGAACGGCAAATGCGAATTCCCCATTCTGCAAATTGGACGGGCTGGGTAGCTAGTCTGACAGGAAACTTGTATTGTCCGTATATCCGTAACGGATGCGGTACTAACAAAAATCTCTCGGTACTTAACAGTACTAACAAAGTACTAACGCATGGCATATGCGAAATCCCCATTCTGCAATTTATACGGGCTAGGTAGCTAGTATGACTGGAAACTTGTATTGTCCGTATATCCGTAAATGATGCGGTACTAACGAAAATCTCTCGGTACTTAACAGTACTAACAAAGTAATAACGAACGGCATATGCGAACTCCCCATTCTGCAATTTGCACGGGCTGGGTAGCTATTGCGACAGGAAACTTGTATTGTCCGTATATCCGTAACGGGTGCGGTACTAACGAAAATATCTCTGTCTTTAACAGTACTAACGTACGGCATATGCGAAATCCCCATTCTGCAATTTGTACGGGCTGGGTAGCTATTGTTACAGGAAACTTGTATTGTCCGTATATCCGTAACGGATGCGGTACTAACGAAAATCTCTCGGTACTTAACAGTACTAACGAAGTACTAACGAACGGCATATGCGAAATCCCCATTCTGCAATTTGCACGGGCTGGGCAGCTATTGTGACAGGAAACTTGTATTGTCCGTATATCCGTAACGGATGCGGCACTAACGAAAATCTCTCGGTACTTAACAGTACTAACGAAGTACTAACGAACGGCATATGCGAAATCCCCATTCTGCAATTTGCACGGGCTGGGTAGCTATTGTGACAGGAAACTTGTATTGTCCGTATATCCGTAACGGATGCGGTACTAACGAAAATATCTCGGTACTTAATAGTACTAACGAAGTACTAACGAATGGCATATGCGAAATTTCCCAACTCCATGGTTTGCCGGCTGACCATTTCACCAGCCGGCAAATTTGAAGTGTCCGTAAATCCGTAACGGATTCGGTACTAACGAAAATCTCTCGGTACTAATCGGTACTAACGAAATACTAACGAATAGCATATGCGAAATTTCCCAACTCCATGGTGTGCCGGCTGGTGAAATGCACCTTCTTTTAGCACTAGAGTGCTATTTATTTAAAGACTCGCATGTGATGCTTTCTTAGTTTTACTTTTAAAATTTCAGAATATATATTTTAAATGTTTCATTTTTAAAAAATTCTGCAAATAGTTCTGTAAGAAAGATGTCGGATGGACATGTGGATTATGATACTTTCCAACAAAATGAAGGAGTAAAGACAAATAGGGCCCATGCATGCATTATCCTTTTCCCGGCGCACAGTGGGGTAGAGGTGGAAAAAAGTCAATTTTTCAAAGTCCCTTTTTCATTGATCAGCTCCACTACTTTTTCAGTAAATTACCAGCAGAATCGGCCTGTAGTAATAGTTTTGCGGTTACAGTACTTGTTTAGCATGAAATTAAAGTCAAACGTGAGCACTTTAAATTTTTTAGCTTTTACAAGGAAAAATTTCGAAAAATCTCTTTTTCATAGGACTTTTCCGAATTTTTTTTAATGATATATGTTGTGAGTATAGGTCCTACAGTATCTGTAAAAAGTACAAAAGTTAATTTGAAGATGAGTTTCTACATGCAAATCTGTCAAAAATGAGATTTTGGATTTAGTTACGCGTACAAATCGAGCTTCACCTTCCTTTGGTCTGTCATATTTTTTTTCTTGTAGTTCTGACCCTAATAAAGGATCTCTGAAAGTTTCACACCCCTTCTCACCCATTTACTGTGACCTATTCGGTCACAGTAAATTTTTGAACATAGTAATAGGCCCCCGCCCGCGTCTCATTCTCTCTGGCAGGAACACAATCAGTTCCCCGCGTACCCGCGACTGTGTGTTTTTGTTTCACACTTGTTTTGAGAGGGGAAAGGGGCAGGTGATTAATTCAACATGATTCTGTTTGAACCAGGAAAGTGTATAATGTCATCTGGGTAGACAAAATTCTTTGTTCGTGGTGTATTCAGTTCTTTGTGATTCGTTTCGCTGAAACTATGACTGTGTTAAAGATACCTTACGCGGACTTGGTAAATGCGTATTTTGAAGACGGTTGTGTTGAAAAATACTTGGAACAGCACTACGGTGATGACCTTAGCGACGATTTCCGTGCAAAGATCAGTTCAGAAATAAGCAGGCGGTTCAAAGGAAATTTTAATACAAAGTTAAAATCCGTCAATTACGACAAAAAGGCTTTTAGGAAAAAGTTTTCTGATTGGATGACACATGAATTTGAGGTATCAGTTCCCGAAGCTATTGAGACGGTTGGCCTAACTAGTCATGCCAGGCCCTCTAAGCCATTTGAATTATGCGGGCGCAAAGCTCAACTATATAAAATCCGTGATGTACAAAGCAGTTATTCTCAAGCTCTCATAGATGCTGCTGGCTCATCCAAGGACCAACCGACAGCTTCGTTTGACCCGGACAGTGCGCTGGCATTGGTAATCCAAGCCAAGTTGTCCAGGGAGCAGTACGATGCGTTGAGCAAAGCTGTCCACAATCTCCTTGGTTATAAAATATTTCTAAGCTACACTAAAATACAAGCCGCTAAAAAGCAGTGTTACCCACATGATGCGGAAATCACAGAAATAACCGCTGAGGTTCCTTTTCAAAATTTACTAGACCACACTTCCATAAGAATAATTGAGACGCTACCACTGAGTGACATAAAACTTTTGGACCAGCCCCAACTCTTACTTCACACTAAGTGGGGCTGTGATGGTGCATCCGGCCAGAGTGAATACAAGCAAAAATTTCACGAAAATGTCGAAGGTGCGTCGGATGCACATCTTTTCATGACTTCAATTGTCCCGCTTAAATTGACACTAGCATCAAATGAAGAAAAGTGCGTCTGGAAAAACCCTCGCCCCTCATCAACTAACCTTTGCCGCGTCCTGAAATTTCAGTACAGAGATGAGTCACCAGAATTGATTAGACAGGAAAAAGAGCGAGTGGAGGCCGAAATTAAAAATTTGGTCTGTACTACGGTTACTTGTGAAGATGTCGAAGTTAAAGTCCAGCATGTATTGCATTTCACGATGATAGATGGCAAAGTGGCGCAGTTTGTGGCCAACACGACTTCGGCGAGCAACTGTGTGGTATGCGGAGCCAAGCCTTCTCAAATGAACGATTTATCTATACTTGGCATAAAACCATCAAAAGAAGGCGTTTTAAGTTTAGGCATGTCTCCATTACATGCTCGTATAAGGTTTATCGAATTCATATTGAAGTTAGCTTATAATCTCGAATTCAAAGCCTAGAGATCTTCGTCAACTACCAAACCTTTGAAGGATGCGGCAAAAAAGCGGATTCAGGATGAATTCCACGAAAAACTGGGATTGAAAGTTGACTTCGTCAAACAAGGAGCAAGTACGACAAATGACGGTAACACAGCTCGCCATTTCTTTGAAAATCCCGATATCACAGCTGAAATTACTGGAATCGACAAGGAAGTGATATCAAGACTAGCAACAATACTGGAAGTTATTTGCTGCCACTACCCCATTGACCAATAAAAATTTCAAGCATTTTCGGAGGAAACGGCAAAGTTGACTATAACGCTGTATCCGTGGTACAATCTGCCAGCCACTGTCCATAAAATCTTATTCCATGGCTCTCAAATAATAGAGGGTGCAGTTTTGCCTATAGGAGCACTTTCAGAAGAGGCACAAGAAGCACGGAACAAGGACTACAAATACTATAGGACTCACAACACCAGGAAGCACTCTCGTACTGCAACGAATACGGACATTTTCAACATTCTGATGACAACTTCAGATCCAAAAATCACTAGCTTAAGACCGCTTCCGAAGAAGAAAATCCTTCCTCTAAGTGATGGGGCAAAGGAGTTGTTATTTGTTGAAGGTACCTTAAATTGATGAGTGAAACAATCGAAAAAGTGAAAAGTGAAAAACAACTTTTTAAAGAACTTTCAAAAAATTTTTTAGATTTATTCTGAAATTTATTCAAACTGCTTATTTATTCTCAAATTTATTTAAACTACTTATTTATTCTGATATTTTCCCTGAGTTTTTTTTAATGTTTTATCTATTCTGAGTTTTTTTTGAGAGGGGGAGATTTATTTTTTAATTAATTTGAACTGATTACTTATTCTGAGATTTATTCCGAAAAGCTTGAGTCATTTATCTTAAATTTATTCTGGAATTTCTCTTTCTGTTTATTCATTCTGATACGAGTGGAGGCAGGCCTTCCTCACTCTAAAAATTTATTTTTTGAATCAAGTTTTACTTATACCTGTTTCTTTTAAAAAGTGATATGTGCTAAAAAATATTAAAGTGACGATATGTACCAGATAAATCTAGTATTTTTAAATATGAAACTACTTATAGAACAAGAATTAATTTAATAAATTTGTCGAATTTTTCCGGAAATCGAATATAGTTGACATTTCATCAAAAAATCGCCCCTGGTGATTTAGAATACATATTTTTAAAACTGCCCATATTGGTAGATCTGTAGATATCTCTGGAACTTCTACTGATCCCTAACATCCCTGAGACTAAGCAAATTCTGTCTTCAAAAAGGTATGAGTTACTTTTTTAGGCCAAGAACTGAAAAACACTTTTTAGCAAAAGAAAAAAAAAAGGGGGGGGGAGAAAAATGCATAAGTGCTGTAATTCACCGAGTTTTGGGACGTTCATCGCTGGTAAAACTCTTTCAAAGCTGAGAAGGTGGGTTTCTACAAACTCACTATCTCAACTTGCTATAATTTACGCGATTAGGATTTTTTTCCCGAAATCGGGTGTTTCACCACACTGTGCGGCGGGAAATTTTGGCCGTTGAATGTTGACATCTCTCCCCGCCGGTCCAGTACAGGTGAACAATTACAGAGGGGGAAAGCATTAGTTGGTCGAAATATGAATCAAGCCCGTCCTTTAAGGTGTTCTACTGTTGGTTGAAAAATCGACCGCCCGTCTTCAAACCGTTATGATGCACTTTTCAACCTAATGAAACAAAAAAGACAAAAGACAAATAGGACCGATTCGTTGAAAATGATGATCTTTTCATCAAGCAAGAAAGACAAATAATGTCGATCCATGGGTTATGATACATTTTTAATAATGAGAGTTTTAGTGCGTATTTAAAATATGGAAGAGTTTCTTATTCCCATCCTCCCAATGACATTAGTGAAGTTTGTAAATTGCAAAAGGTTGAGATTAAACAAGAAAACAATTAGACTGTAAGCGATGATTTATTTTGCTGAAATTTAGATAAACCATTCCACTTTTTAACTTTATTACTATAAAAGCATTTAAGAGAGTTTCAGGATAAGTATTTGATAAGAATGATGGAACATTAAAGACTTTCTAAAAAAACACAAAAAGTATTCATAAAATTACTGAAAGTGTTATTCTTTCGTACATTGTATGCTTCAAGAAAGTTAGTTTTTAAAAAATGGTAAAAAAGTAAAACACTACATATATCATGCAATTTATATTAAAAATTGCGTCAAAAATATTTTTATATAAATTAAATCTCATGCAAATAAGGTTATTTAACTGTTGGAATAATTACAGCCCAAAAAATTTTATATATATATATATATATATATATATATATATATATATATATAGTATTCATCACACGATTTGCTTCTAACGAATGCATTGACATCAAAATAAAAGATAAAATTTCATATTTGTGTATATAAGACATAATTTTAATATGGATTTCGAAAGTGATTGAGAACACTGTTTCTGTAATAAAGAACTTTAAGTACGAAAAATATTAGTGCTTTATTCTATACTTTTGGAAGTTTACAATAATGGAGTAACAAAGTGTTTCTCTCAGTAAACAATTGTTATCCATTTGAGAACAAAAGAAGTAAAGCAGAAGTTTCAGAAAAGTGCTGTTTCAAAAAAATGATGGAAACAGTAAAATTACGATCTTCAAAATGTTTTTTTTTAATCAACAAGCAGCCTATAACCACGCAAAGCCTTAGAAGTACAAATTTTTTTAACTAACATTGCTCACAAAGAAAGGAACTGAACGGGTTGTCCTTCAAAGTATTTGAAAAAAAAAAAGGAAAATGTTGATTCATCCCTCATAAAATATAGGAAAAAGTTATCGGCTAAAGTTAATGATTGTGATTAAATCAAATTATTAAAATTTTCATAATTGGTGATTATAAAATAAGCTTTTGCTTGGAATGTATTGCTTAACTCATTAGCGGCAGGCTTTTTTTTAATTAACATTCTCCATTTTATGTTGATGATTGAAGTGATAAATAAAATTCCGAAAGTTGTCGGTTATGAAGAATGTATTTCGTTTTATGAATTGTTAAATATGAATAAAACAGTGTAAGATTCAATTTTTTTTCGTTATCACTGTGTATTTTAGAGAAATCAAACTTATTATTTGAGAAATTAAAATAGGTAAATTAATGCCTATATATTTTTTTCGGCAGTCCTCAAAAGAGGAAACTGGATTTTAAGCAGTTAAATATACCATTCTTATGTTTGTTATTTTTTTATGATAATAAACTTGCTTTGTTTGGTTTGGACATGTTCTGTGTATTCACCATTCACTTTTACATGTTTTGTTTTTCTCGTTATACCAAGTTGATTTTTAATATATTTTTTATACGTTTTAAATTTCTCGTATTGTAGTTATTTTATAAAACATTACAATATATAATTGCTTAAAACTATGCGAAGTTTTATTAACTATTATAGCGTAATGAGGATCGTGTATAAAGAATGCATTTGTACAGTGCGGGGGGAAGAACCCGAACTCGTGCAATATCTTGAGATCTTGAGATCTAATTGTCACAAAAACAAAGTATTTGGACTTATAGCTGGATGTTTTCTTTCTTTAATATGAATTTTCATTTCTTCAGGGGCTGTCAACATGTTTATTTTTTACTTAATTGTTAAATTTCCAACACAAACAATTTTTTAGTTACTCATTCCTTTTCTTGAGTCTTAATTACCCCAAATATGAAATTTCATTGATCTGAGAGACAATAGAACGTATTTTTAAATGGCCTCGAGGTCTATTCGTGGGAAACTTCCACGCATTTTCGTATCGAATGGGAAAAAAATCTCATCGAACAGCCTGAAAATCAAAGCGGGACAATATATGGCACTCTCCAACTTATTACTTTAATATTTCATTAATGTTATAGAAAATAAGTCTTCTTCCCGTGCGAAGAATGGGACTAGCTCGTTGGCTGACTAGACTATAGCGGACATCTGTGAGCAGTTTTTAAGGAAAATTATACCGTAACACCTAATTCACACGAGCAACACCGGGCTGCGCAGCAAGTGTTTATAAATAAAATTAGACTTTTGTGTGTATATTTCTTGAAATGCAAAAATTTTGTGATTTCTATCTGTTTCAAGCACCTAGAAACCCAATACGACCATCAAAAAAAGTTTTTCTGTCTGTCGTTGTGCCATTCTGTCCTTGAGCCACCCTTTTTTTGTTCGCGTATTACGTAATAACTTAAGCTAATGCAATGAAATTTGGTGACATGATAGGCGGTCACTAAAATTAAACTATAGGCATTGAATTTTTTAAAATTTTTGATAGGATTTTGAGATTTTGTGAAAATTGTGTAAATATTTGTTCCATTCTTGTAAAACGACAATGGAATAGAATGCAAATTAGAATGTATGTTAGCGAGTTAATTTAAACCACAGATGCCCGAAACATTATTTTATAAAACATTATAATATATAATTGCTTAAAACAATGAGAAGTTTTCTTAATTATTATAACGTAATGGATTTTTGTTTATAATTTTGTTTATATGTGATAGTTCTTGAGATTTTGTGAAAATCATGTAAATGTTTGTTCTCGTATCCCTCAAATACGGCTTAAGAGAATAGAATGAAATTTAGTAACATGATAACTAACGAGTGGAACAATAAAATGTCGGAATTTTTTGGAAAAATTTGAATGAATTTTAAAACTTTGCAAAAATTGCTTTTTTTTTTTTTTAGATGGAATCATTTTAAGGCGTTCCGAGGTAATATATAAGTTAGTTATCCAACTTAACGAAATTTCGTTGTAAAATTTGTGCAACAGTACAAATAATTTGATAAAGTGCTGAGTGAGCAAGTGCATGGTGTGCAATTGCTCACTCAGCACTTTGTTACTTCCAATCTGCAATCTTTTAACAATACGCAGAAGTTATAACTTTTTTTTACTTTTGCCAATATGCTTATTCCATTCTTTGTACTCCTATGATGCTGACGAAAATTTAGGCTTTTTGGAAATCTGCATTATATATTAATCCGTCTACGGCGTGGGTACTTCAGCTCGTATATGCAGGGGGATTCACTACCAGACTGACAAATTTGCAGGGGGTGTAGGGGATACAGAGACGGTTCAGAGTCAAATAGCAATGCAGGGTCGGAAGTGTCGTCTTCATGTACCAGTTAATAATCCCTTTGGAAGAAGTGTTGAAGTGTGCGTCTAATTTCCTAACCAAGTTTCATAAACAATGGGCTTTCCTCAGACAATTTCATAAATGTAAATAAGAAACAATTCTGAATAACAATTTTTATCAAGTGCAATCGCTGAAAGAAGGATTAGTTTTTGAAAAACCATGGTCGGAAGTTTTACTATCACTTAAACACTTCTAAAGTGATTATTAACAGATACATGAAGACAACGCTTCCGACCCCGCATTGCTATGTAATTCTGATCCATCTCTATACCCCCTACACCCCCTGCAAGTTTGTCTGTCTGGTAGCGAATCACCCTGTATATTTATATATAATTAGACTTTTGTCTTGGAATTCAAAAATTTTGCGATTTCTATCTGTTTTAAGCACCTAGGAATTCAGTACGAACGTCAAAAAAAGTTTGTCTATCATTCTGTCGTTCTGCCCGTGACGCCTTTTTTGTTCGCGCATTACGTAAAAATGACTGAAGCGAATGAAATGAAATTTAGTGGCATGATAGGTGGTCACTCAACTTAAACTATAGGCGTCGAATTAAAAAAAAATTGATTAGATTTTGAGATTTTGCGAAAATTGTTTCAAACTGTGTACATTTATATTCGTTCATCACGTAAAAACGTCTGAAGCGAATGAAGGGAAATTTGGCGATTATGGTTGGTGGTCACTCAATTTAAAGTACAGGTGTCGAATTTTTAAAAAATTTTGATTAGATTTTGGAATTTAGTAAAAATTGTTTCAAACTGCGTAAATCTTTGTTCGTGTATCACGTAATAACGATTAAAGTGAATCAAATGAAATTTGGTGACACGATAGGTGGCCACTCAAGTTAAACTACAGGCGTAGAATTTTTTAAAAATTTTGATTAGATTTTGAGCTTGGCCTCCACATTTGATTACGGGCCCTGGACCCAGGATCGGAGATGGGCCCTACTTTTCCCTTTTTATTTACAGCCGTGTGCTGCATTAAAATTGCACTGTCACTTCTTACTCATACTCTTTTTAGACAGTTATTTAACCTGAAAATAACGAGAATAATTATGGTAACTGTTTTGTAAGTCCAAATTAAAATTTATTTATAAAATGATTTTACTTAAAAACGGCAAGAGTTAAGTACCACATGAATGTAAGAATGTATTAAGTTTCATAGTAAAAGAGCTAAATTTTAGGATTTCTAGTAATGGTTACTTTTGCCTTTTTTAAAAAAATATTTTCCCATGAACAAAATCGTAAGAAAAGAAATCACTTCTAGACAAAATAATGTATGGTGACACTTTATCAAATAGAAACTATCACTTTCATTAGCAGGACACGAAAATGATAAAATTCACCTCACATCACAAAGAGCTGACAGGTGGATTAAAGTCCTGATTATCGCACGGGCATTTGGGGATCGTGAAATGAGAACTACAAGCAGATTTAGGCCGAAAAATTGAGCTTAGACAAATACACCCGTATCAACATGGTGATTCATATGTAGCACAAAATTCAAAAAGTGTCTTGGACACGAAAATGTTGTAGTCAGACCCTGGATGGGTTGCGGAAATAATAGCTAAGGCAAGAAGCTGGCCCGACGAAAAGTTGTCGGGCCCCAGGGCAGGTTTGAGACGGACATTCCGACCCACCTTCCCTCAAAAAAAAAATTGGCTTTAAATACATTTTTTTAAAAACAGTGTAGAATTAGTACACTTTAAATTTGCCGTAAGCCACATATACAAAACCTTATACATGATAAAATTTGCATTCAATTATGAGGTCCGGCTCCTGTCCCCCTTCTCGGGGTCATAAAGACAGGAAGAAGATAATATGCACACAAGTTCACACAACTCACGTAATGACAATTTTACAAAAATTTTATGTTAAACAGTTTATCATAAATATGTTATTTTAAATTTGTGCTACTTAATTAGCTCTGAAGAGTCTATTTCATTAAATAAAAAGTATATTCAAAATATTTTTCTAGTTTGCTTTCTTTATCCTTATAAATAAAAATGAAATTCTGTTTGTTTGTGGATTTGATTCGTATACAAATCCACAAAAATGGACCTATCAGCCTGAAATTTTGCACAGATATGTAAAATAATATAGAATAAATTATAGTCTACTTTAAAACTTTGAAAGTCCATCGGTTCCTTTGAAAGTTCCCGAAATTTAAGAGATTTTTTATGCTCTCCACGCAAAAAGCTTTCCATAATTGTAACCCCTGTAGTGAAAAAAGTGTGAAATAAGCATCGTGGTTGCCATGTGTGGCGATTTTGCCGAATAAAATGTTTTAAATTCTCAAAGTAAAAATAAAAGAATAATAATGATTTTTTTTTTGTTAGTGTATATTCGTGAGGTTATTTTTTTTTAATTATAATATCGTGTGCATGGGAAAACAGAGAAGGAATGAAGTGTTTTATACGCAAAACAATAAGAATTGAAGATTTCCGAGGCTAATATGTAAAATTTTTTAGTTTGGCAAAAAATAAAATGGCTGAAATGCCGAGAAAGTGAGTTCTAGCGGTTTGCACAGTTTCCGGCTTGGCGCAATTTACTCAGAACTTAAGGAAATGGATTTTTGAAAGCAAGTGCAAAGGTTTTATTAGAATACAGCGTTAAATTTTAATGATCCGTGCGGAAATAATGCAGTTATTAAGGGATTTCAAGCGATCTATCTTCAGCATTCTCGCCAACTGAGTACATTGATTTAAGTTGGGGGAATTCCGCCAAATTTCAGATAATTGAAATCTTCGATTATAGTACATCGGAGTAACGATGAATAAAACACGTTATATAGTTGATAATTTAAAAAATGCGGCTGTATTAAGGGATTCCACTTTTCAAATAAATGAGTGCTTTACTTTTTGGCGGTCGAACCATTTCCAAAATTGATTGCTGCTAAGTCAATGCTTCGAATGATTCCCTGAAAAAACTCTTGCAAAATGGCGTATGTTGGCACTTTGGCGAGGCTTAGATTTGAAACTGGATTTTATTTGAAGCTGGTATATATAATAACACTGGTTATAGATTAAAAATGAATGTTGGTATGTGTGTATGAGGTTGAAAAACTCCAGCACCGTTTGACCGATCACCACGAAATTTGGTTCATCTAAGTTTTTTATCATGGAGAAGGTTTTTATGCTATCCGTTTTCCTCTAACTTGCCACGAGGTGGCGCAGCACAACGTCGAATTCTATTCCGTTTAGCCGTTTGCTATGCGAATATCGCCCAACCGATTTCGATAAAATTTGGTACACGCGGATATTAGAACACGGAGAATATTTTTCACTATCCATTTTGCTGTAACTTGCCGCTAAATGGCGCTGTAACGCATCAACTTCTATACCGTTCGAAAGATCGGCATAAAATTTTTTGTACTTACACATTTGAGCACGAAGAATATATTCTAATTGTGTTACTTTTGATGTTACTCACCACTAGATGGCACTGCATTGCATTATTATTTTAACTCGCCACTAGATGACGCTGCAGCAGGCCAAATTCTTGACCATTCAAACGGTCGCTATGAAAATCAGTATGGATAACTATTTGAACAATGAGAATATTTTGGTATTATCCATTTTACTATAACTCGCCACTTGACGGCGCTGTAGCAAATCATTACTTTAATTAACCACTAGATTGCGCTGCAGTGTATCACTTCTTGACTGTGCAACTGATTGCTATGAAAATAGGTATACATAGATATTTGAAAACGAGGAAGAGTTTGGCGCTATCCATTTTCCTATAACTTGCCACTAGATGTCGCATCAATACATGAACTTCAGGACTGTCCAGCCGATCGTCATGAAAATTCGTATACATCGATTTCTGAATGCGAAGAATATTTTCTCCGAATCCGTTTTGCTAAAACTCGCCACTAATTGCGCCTACGCCGCATGGCCTTCTGCACCGTACAAACGATTGCCTTGAAATTCGGCATGCATGATTATTGAACACAATATATCGCGATATCCATTTTGCTATATCTCTTTATTACAAGAAATAGTAATCATAACAAATCGCAATATCAAAAAATCCATTCATTCCCGTGCGAAGAACGGGTACTTCAGCTAGTAGTGAATAAAAATTGAAACTAACAGCGAAATAACAGCGAAAGCGAGTGAAATGATATTTTCTGACATGATAGGTGGTCACTCAACTTAAGCTATAGGTATCTAATTTTTTTAAAAAATTGATTAGATTTTGAGATTTTGCAAAAATCTTTCAAATGCGTAAATTTTTGTTTCAGCATCACGAAATAAAGACTAAAGCGAATGAAATGAAATTTGGTGACATGATAGGCGGTCACTCAACTTAAATTATAGGCATCAAATTTTTCAATAATTCTGATTGGATATTGAGATTTTGCGAAAATTCTACCAAAATGTGTAAATATTTGTTCGCACATGAGTGTAATGACAACTGAAGCGAATGAAATGAAATTAGGCGCATGATAAACGGTCACTCAATTTAATTGCAGGTGTTGAAATTTTTAAAAAAAGTTTAATTCTTAGATTTGGCGAAAATCGCTTCAAAATATGTAAATATTTGTTGCGCATCACGTATTAACGAGTAAAACATACGAAATGAAATTTGGTGACATGATAGCTGGTCACTCAAATTATAGGTGTCGAATTTTTAAAAAAAAATTTGATTAGATGTTGACATTTTGCGAAAATTTATTCAAAATGTGAAAATATTTCTCGATTATTTATAAACCACTGAAGCGAATGAAATAAAATTTAGCATCGTCACAGGCTTAAATCAGACTATAGGTGTAAAAGTACAGGGTTGTCCAAATTAAACTTCCCCAACTCAGAGGCCTGTGCAGGATGTTGTATGGGTCATAATGTGATGAAATTTTGAAAACAGACACTTCAGATCACGCGCTCGTAATTTATAAAAAAAAAATATTAGTACAAAAAGTTGCCGATAGGTGGCGCTGCAGATCAACAAGACGTTCTACAGATGTTCTATATGTGTGCCGTGGTCGAATAGGACATATCAACAGCACGAGAAACAGTTGGCACACTGGCAACACCATGTGGCGATTGGCTAGTGGCGTCCATGACCGTCAAAGCAAAGTCTTGTACGCGTGCAGAATCCACAACATGTCGTCCTCTACCTGGTAAAATTCCCAACTGTCCGGTTCTTTCGAACTTCATCATGTCTCGTAAAGCGCGTGGTGTCATTGGTCCTCGGCGTAAGTTCTTCACCCGACGGAATGCTCTTATCGCAGCACAGGCGTTCTCGTCATTCTGGTAGAAAACTTTCACTAACAGAGCTTTGTCTTTCGAAGTCGTCATTGTGCATCAGCGAGCTGGAAACAACTGCCTGTGCAGCGCCTGTCTTTCACTTTTGTAGGGCTCGTCTTTTGGATACGTTGCGCAGAAGCTTTATTTCTGCAAACCACGTTGTTGCAATATGCAAATTACTAGTGTTACAGCGCCACCTGTCGGCAACTTCTTGTACTAATAATTTTTTTTTAAATAAATCATGAGTGCGTGATCTGAAGTGTCTGTTTTCAAAATTTCACCACATTATGACCTATACAACATCCTGCACAGGCCTCTGAGTTGGGGAAATTTAATTTGGATAACCCTGTACTTTAAAATTGTTCTCATAGATTTTGAGATTTTGTGAAAGTACATGTTTGTTCCATTCCTGAAAAATGGCAATGGAATAGGATGAAACTTGGAATTATGTTAGATGCAAGTTAATTTAAACTCTTGATGCCAATACTGTCTTAAATATTTCATAGATTTTGGGATTTTGTGAAAATTATATAAATGTTTGTTCTCGCATCCCTTAAAAATGAATTAAGGGAATACATTGAAATATGGCACCGTGATCAGCAACGACTAAAACAACAAATGTCGGAATTTTTCTAAAAATTTGAATGAATTTTAAAACTTTTTTAAATGTTTATTTACTTTTCTAGATTTTGTGAAAATTCTGAAAATTTTCTCCGGGCATAAGCTAAAAATATCTAGAGTGAATCAACCAAAATTTAGTTAAAGGGTTGGGAATGACCTCTTGACGTGAAAAATTCATTCCGCCAAAACTTTAATTTTTAAAATAAAGACATTCTCTATTATCAAATTTACTCGTTACTTAATTACTCGCGCACCTTTAATCTTTTAAGGTGACAATGTACCTTCAAATTCGCAAAAATGTGTCATCAAAACGGTTTTTGTTTTCTTGCTGAATATAATTCTACAATTCGTTAGATTTATAATAATCGAAAAAGATATTGATACGATGATTAGAATGGCATTTATGATTGTTTTAAATATGTAAACAAACGACAGCTGACAACTATATAAAGATTTTAAATGCTTTTATCTCAAAACTGATTTTCGAACTATTTTGTAAAGTTGAAAGTGTTCCATGCGCAGTAAATTTTGTTACCTTGCTGAAATTTGATAAAAATATCCTTCATGAAAGATTTAAGATAACTTAGTGCACGTCTTATTACATTTTTTTAAAATAATTTCTTTTTCACTTTTTGCATTGTTTTAGTTGAAATTTTGCTGAAAAAATGACACATGTTTAAGAAAATTAATTTCTCTTTGCTAAATTTTTGATTATAAGTAAAAATTGAACACTAACTTTCGTTGTAGCTGCATAAAGCTAGCTTAAGGAAAAAAAAAGTCAGTTGTCACACATAAAAATTGATGAGCATGGAGCATTTTTTGAAAATATCATTAATTAGTATGTTTTAATTAATTTTTTAAATAATTAAACTGAGATTAACCTGGATCTAACATTTTCACAGTCAGACAACATTATATCCCTATAGTAATTTTGTAGCTGATAAATAATGAATTTTTTTTTTTTTGGTTTGTTTTGGTTCATTGTCGCCTTAACAACACACAGAAGTTATAAGTTTGCTTTCTATACTATTGCTAATATACTAATTCTATTCTTTGAACTCCAATGCTAACCCAAATTCAGGCTTTATGGAAATTTGCATTTTAGAGTAACCTGTCAACGATGGGTACTTCAGCTAGTATACAGGGTTACTGACAACACGACATATTCCTTTTGTGATAGGGGAGCCAAAATGCTACAATTTTCACTCGCATATGTATGGCCTAAAATCAGTAGTTTTCGAGAAAATTGAACTTTTTTATTGAATACCAAAAATTTGACATTCAAGTTCATATTTTAAAAAATCTACTTCTTAAATGGATTTCATTTTGATTTATTTTCTTACCTGAAATTCTAATTAAGCTAACATATTCATAAAAAGTACAAAAGTACTTTAAAATTTCAACTCACGAGGCATTAAATATATATTTTTAATTTTAATTCAATTGTTTCCTTTCAAAAGATCGTATTTTTTAAAATAAATAACATAGCAATAAGCGTACAAATTACAAATAAAGTTTCTCCCATTAATCAACTATCCAAAAATATATTAATGTCCATCCAAAGACTTGTAATTCGTAAAGAAGGGTGTTTTTTTTTAGAGCAGGTAAGAACGCCAAAGGATTTAGTTCCCCCGTTCATTCTTTAGGCTAGTTGGTCAACCACCGAAGTGGATCATTTATTGGACAAAGAAGTTGATTTTTTTTTTTTTTCATCTCGAACAGTAATTTTTTTAAGAGATTTAATTTTAATATGCAATTTTTGAATACTGATCCCGATGTATGTGAAAATCAGTATTGTTTGAAAGAAAAAAAAAACTGAAAGCTATTAAGGTTTTTAATGACTCGGCTGAAAGGGGAGTAAAATTAATCCAAGGATTCAATTTCTGTTTAACTGAGGATGAAGAAAAAAAGCAGTTTTTACTATAGCTAGTATCCGAATGTAGAAAACCTTTTCCAGACTCTTCGAAAGCCACATTATCTAAGCCTTGCCACTTTAACCAAAAATTGTAAATAATAATAATTTATTTTCTTTATCATGTCCTTCCTTTTAGGTTCATAACTTTAATAATCAAATATATCTTAAAGTTAGCCATACTCAATTTTATGACTCCTTTAAACTTATTTTCTGTTAATTCCTTTACTCAAATTTCATTTTTTTTAATCTCAGATTTTTTAAAAATTAAAACCTTTATTTTGTACATAAAAAAGAAAGAAAAACAAAAGAAGAAAAGACAAAATAGAATTTTTTGAATTTTCATAAAAAAGCCAACTTTTAGGATTCTCATCATATCTAGTCCTGAAAAAAGCATAGATATACGCTTTTTTCAGAACTAGATATGATCCGAATGTTACCTCAGAGCGTTTTGAAAATGGGCAAATAATCTAAAGTTGTTTTCACGGTAAATTTTCATCCAATTTTTAAATTTATATATATATATATATATATATGTATAAAAAGGTAATTTGGGTTTTACTAGTTTGGGTATTGTTCAAGCGGGTACTTCCACTGTAAGTTTTACTTTCCTGTCATACTTGCCACGCGCGCTCTGGAGCTATGTTTTATTTATTTTGTTATTTGCCAGACATCAGGCCGCCGATTCTGAGTTCTTTAGATGTACACGTGTCCCCACGCCCTTGTGTCCCCGGATGTGGGTCATGTTGGTAAATATGTGTGGTTCGATCAGAGATAAGAGAGAGGAGGAGTTGTGTCTTTGCAGACCACGTGGTGTGGTAAGCGTAAATACTCCCGCACATCGAAAATCGGGGGACTTCTGCCACTGGAACGGCTTAATGAGTCCACGCTGATTCTTGTACCCGTCTCCCCTCCCCTCTTCTCATTCTAAATTGTAACTTAATTGTAATGTTCAATAAACCATATTACCTGCCTTAACTCTGAAGCTTACTTGAAATATCTGACGTCTCATATATATATATATATATATATATATATATATATATATATATATAATGTTAATAGGAATATTTGCAATTATTACAAAATCCCCATAAATTACATACAAGCTTTAATATCAAACATATTTTATGATATCTCAGTGTCAGGGGCGTAGCCAAGGGGAGGGTTATGGGGGTTATAACCCCCCCATGAGGAATTTTTTGCCATACAAAATGTATATTCTTCACTACATTATCACACCCACGTATGCATATATATGAGTTGTTGTAGTCGTAACCCCCCTCATGAAAAATTTCTGGCTACGCCCCTGCTCAGTGTTATAAATGATTAATATTATAGATGGATTGCAGTGAAGACTGTAATAAAGTGGACGGGATTTGACATCACAACCGCTTGGAGGGTTAAATCTGTAAGTTTTTACATAAAAGTGATGTGTGGCTCATCAAGGCAGGAAGTTTTCTTATGAAACGAGACCAACATTATGTTTCTAAACTCAAATTTATCTATTTTATGATGGAAAAAACTGCTTTTTTGCGAAAAACCGCGGTTTTTTCTAAACTTTAACCTCAATGCGACACGGGTTAATACTATGCAAATGAGCTGAAAGTTTACCAATCTCATTTTTGAGCCTATTGGAAACTTTTTGGGGGGTCAACCCCCCCCCCCAAAAAAAAATCGAAAGTTGATTTCTTGTGACCACCCTAATGCACATATATGAGTAGTAGTAGTCAAAACCCCTCCCCCATGAAAATATTTTCTCTACGCCACTGGTCGATGCCTATTGTTTGATTGACGACATGTGACGATATCAGTTTTTTTTCATTAGCTATAGTGGTTTATATGTAATTTAGAAATATTTATGCATTTTGAAATTATTTTCAAAAAATCTCAAACTCTAATCATTTTTTTTTAATTCGACGTCTACATTTTTAGTTAAGAGACCATGTCACTAAATTTCATTTCATTCGCTTCAGTCATTTTTACTTGATACGCGAACAAAAAAAAAAGTAGCACTAGCAGAATAACAGAATGACAGACCGACAAACTTTTTTTATGGTAGTACTGGATTCACAGGCTCTTGAAACGGATAGAAATCGCAAAATTTTTGGATTCCAAGTAATGGATAGACAAAAGTGTAATTGTTTTTATATAAATACTTAAAATTTTCTCAACATGAAGTATATATTGTTGTGAGTTTGGGAGTTCTTCCGTTTCTGAATGGGACGAGAGCTGATGGGTGTATAGAAAGCTTGAGAAACTATTCAAGATGTGTGGATAAAACTTAAAATTTTATTGCTTGTACGAAATCGTTTAACAATCCGAACATTTCACCAGCACATTTCACATACAGTAATTTTTGTCCATTGAATACCACAGTTTTAACAAAGATCAGAATGACATCTAATATTTTACATAATGATGCCCAACTCTGTCCCTAAGTACACATAGATTACAGTTAGTTGTTAGTCGTTATTCGCTGCAGTGGTTTATACGTAATGGAGAAATATTTACGCATTTCGAAATGATTTTCAAAAAATCTCAAAATCTAATCAATTTTTTTCTTTTTTAAATTCGACGTCTATATTTTAAGTTACAGAACAAAAAAATGACAAACCGACAAACTTTTTTTTTATGGTAGTACTGGATTCACATGTTCTTGAAACGGATAGAAATCGCAAAATTTTTGGATTTCAAGTAATGGACAGACAAAAGTCTAATTGTTTTTATATAAATATTATCAAAATTTTCTAAACATGAAATATATATTGTTGTGAATTTGAGAGTTCCTCCGTTTCTGAATGGGACGAGAGCTAACGGGTGTACAGAAAGCTTGAGAAACTATTCCACATGTCAGGACAAACTTAAAATTTTATTGCTTCTACGAAATCGTTGAACGATCCGCACAGCACAATTCACATAAAGTAATTTTTAAATGACAGTCCATTGAATACCACAATTTTAACAAAACTCAGCATGACAGCTAATATTTTACATAATGATGCAAAATTCTGCCCCTGTGTACAGATAGATTACAGTTAGTTGTTAGTTTTTATTCGAAAACTACAATTAAAACTAATAGTTGTTAGTTGAAGGTCCAACTAACTCGGCTCAACTCTATCAGTTTTAGTTTTCTGTACAACCACAACTAATTTAGTTGAGCAGACTTAGTTGAACCTTAAAACTAACAACTATTAGTTAACAGGTAAATGACAAGTAAACTAACTAAATTAGCTCTAGTTGTTAGTTATTAGTTAAATGTTAGTTTTTGCCCAACTCTGCATGGTACATTCAGGCGTTATCCGATCGAGCAAAAGGTACCCACTTACTGGCCTTCAATTGCCGAGGTGTTGCGTGCGCGGAGGCGATTTCGTGCCGCCACAAAGGTAAGTAAATCTCCATTCATCCTTTATTTTGATCTCAAAATTTTATAGACAAACTACTATAAAGAAAAAGTATGGCATTTTTCCGGATTAGAGACAACTTTATGGAAATGAACGTTCTCAGAAAAGCATTCTTGTTCACTTTACGCGATCTTTCATATTCATTTGACTTCTGACTCTCATAAACCGTGTTTGAATGGTTTGGGTAGGTCCTGCAATGGCCCAGTCGGCTAGCCTTGCTTTTCATAAGACTACCGAAAGTGAAGCGCTGCCGATCTTAGTTAGGGTTTTGGAGGATGACAACCTCTTTCGACTGGACTGCTGAGGGACCGTGTTCAGTAAAGGGAGCTGGTTCTTGTTAAATCTCTCGTGGTTCCAATGTCCTCCATATTCAAACGATACTTGTGGGCGTGCTGATCCAGGTACTAGGCCTATCATCTGGAATAGGTTCAAATTAGACCGCTCATCGGGAGCAACGTTAGACTGCTTACTAGAAGGCTCCATAATGAGGATATAGGCGGCATTTCCGGCCCTCGTAGTGGTCAAGCCTATCGTTGACAAATGACCTGGGCAGTAGACAGAAAATTAAAGCCTTGTTTAAATGGCAACTTTTTAATTTTCTTCCTCAAAAAAAGAGTTTATTCCAGAGTAATCTACAACACTTGGTGGATGTAAACCTCTTTTAAAAAGTGAATAAATCTTGTTTTAGTCACTTTTTAAGGTACGGCAATGTGTTTTAATCTTTCATGGATTCTTTTTTTCCCCACTTTTCCCTTCTCTAACACAATAGAGTTCTTAAACTCTACTTATGTCATGAAGGTTCGCCTCATTAATGCTTTCTTACTTTTTTTTTTTTTTACTTACTCGGCAGCTATCTATAATTTCACTTTCAAGGAAAAGTTTTCCAAGTGATTAACTGTCTCAAAAACAAGCATGAAGAAATGAATATATTTCCTTCGATTCTTTTGAAAAATTTCCTATCCAACAAATCATTATATTTTTCGATGAAAGTAAGATAAAGTATTTTTAAGAAAAAAAAAAAATATTCATTGCTTATAAACGGCAAATATGTTATTTTTGTGATTCTTGATTCATATACACGCGCGTGGGATTCTTAGAAAGCTTTATAAGGAATACTTGCTTTTAAATAAAATTTCGAACAAGTTCCTCAGTTCAACATTAAAAGCCTGAAGCATGATAATTATTTTAAGTTGGCACCTGCAAGATCTAGTAGGATTGAAGAAATCAGTAGTATCAGAGGCGGCCTTACACAGTAATCAAGGTAAGCATCGCATCGGGGAGCCGTCTTCACAGGGGCTCCATTTCGATGATTCCCCCTGATCCGGAGCGTAAAAGGGGCTGCCTTTTTTACGTTTGCAGGAAGACGCCACGTACCTTAGACCGCCCCTGGGTAGTATTAATGTCAGGGTGCATTCATCAATATCCCCTCTAGAAACAAATCGCTTTGTCCCCAGTCTGAAAATGTTCCATTACACACAAACAGTTGTCGTACCAAACGTTTTCGTTTTCCAAACAATTTTAGGGGGTCCACAAGTTTGAATTTTCGGATTTTGTGAACAAAATCATTAAATTCAATATCATTATATAATTATTTGCTTTTATAGTTTATTGAAAATTGTTTTATAGATTGTTTTACAATAATCTAGGAATAATGATTACAATAAAATAAAATATCGACAGTAAAATTATTTAATATTAATAAACTAATAACCTCTTCCACTGTTGCCTGCGCCAGTGTACAAAAGAAACTAGGACGTGCACTTCTTTGGTCAGCTTGCCTTCATCATATTGGAGAAGTCATTTTGTCTCATATATTTGATGGCGTAAAGATTGAAGCTTCAATGTCACTAGATATAACGTTGTTTAAACTGTTTCGGAACTATTTTGATCATCTTGATAATGAGGAATTGAAAATATGTGAATCAAAATCAATAAATGTTCAAGTTAAAAGAATAGTCAGTGATCTTAGAAACTATGCAATATAAACAGCAAAATGTGCCACCAATTCTGGAAAATACAGAGATGATTATATGGAGTTCACAAAGCTTTGCCTATTATATCTAGACTTTCCTAATACTACACAAGAAGTTAAATTAAACCGACCAGGAGCATTGCACAAAGCGCGTGGATGGCGAAACTGCTATACACAATTAAAATTTGTTTTCTTGAACAGCAAATACAGCAACTACCTACTGCCCAGCAAACACACACAGGTTCTCTGAACGTTAATAGACGTTTAGAGAACCTGTGTGTGTTTGCTGGGTGGCACAATAACTTCTGAACAACAGGTTGCTAAACTGAGTGACTTTACCAACTTTATTCTCATATACAGTTCCTGGTGGATAACTTGTGATACTGCAATACATGCCCCTTGGAATGACTTACAAATGTTTCATTCTCTGATAGCGTAAAATGTTGTCCATGCCACTATATCTGAGAGTGCAATCAGAGCTTTTGAAAACTGGTATCTTTCTGAAGAGATTGTACCACTTGCCCTTTGTAGTGACAAGTTCCACCAGAAAAACGAAAAGCCATTGCTAATGCAATGCTGGCTGCAAAATCTGATTCCACCGACACTGCGTTTAAATTACAAGGTCGATATGGCATGGATTTTGGAAAACCGAAATTTCCAAAAAATCTGACTGAAAACACAACTCTTTCTGATTAGTTGGAGCAGATTCCTGATTTTTATTTTATCTGCTTGAATTAGACTCAAGCTTTTTAGTAGAAGATGTTTCAGAATGGTCAACGTCTGCATCCTACACTGCATCATTTGCAAAGTTGAAACCATTGAAAGTTGTCAATGACTGTGCAGAATGAGGGGTCAAGTACTGATTTTATAGAATCAGCGACACTCTAAGATCACTAACGAAATGTTCTGCAAGTTGCTGAACGAAATCTATGGGAAAATAATCTACGAAAACGGCCAAAATTGACCAACTCTTAAATTGAGTGTACTTGTACAAATTGAAATTTAAAAATTAATTGTATATTGTATACAATCTTTTGTTATATCACAAAACAATCTTATTAGCATTATTTCTTTAAAATGTTCACTTATTTATTTTTTACTCATGACGCTTTGTGTTTTAGAATTTCTGTTTTTATTTTACATTCCTGAGACCGGCGGACACCATAGATGTTATTAAAATTTCACTGAATTTATATAACTTTTTAACATTTCGAACAAAAATAACAGAGACAGACAATTTTCATAATTTCTTTTAAAAATATGGTAAATAATTTGATGCACCCTAATTAATGTAAGTATCTTTTTTCATTTTTATTCGACCCCTGTCCGATGGCAAAACCACGGAAAGGAAATTTCTTTCCATTCCAATTTATCGACAATATAAAAAAGGCGCCTCCGAAAATATCCGAAAAACAGTTGTGAATGCAAAAATAATATTTTTATTGACTTGCAATAGTTTTTGTGACTTTAAAAATAGTAAAAAATGTAGTAACTCATCAAATTCAAGATGGCTTAAGGATAGCGTCTAACAAAATGGATAGCCAAAGCAAAAATACATCTGTAAAAAATACTATTATTCATGAATTTTTTTTTTTCAGGTTAAAAGGCGTACTTGCATGTTACAAGTTTTGAAAAAAGGAACGAAAAAAGAAGAAAAATCCGTGTATACTTAGACCAGAAGTGTAAAATCAGAGGAAGGTTTCGTATTACTCTTCCATTCAACTCGAAGGAGGAGAGGCTGCTTGTAAGCATGAGTCAAATGTTTGTTAACTTCAAGAACTCATTATTTTCCCTTTTTTCCGTTCTGGGTTGAAAGTCCTCTGCTTTCGTCCTCGGCTTTTTTGCAAACGGCCCAGTAAAAGACTATCATGAATGTATCTTCCTCTGGGTATTGAGATCACAGATAAAAAAAATTATGACTTTCATGTTTTTTTTTTCGAGACTAGTTTCCCTTTTTATGTGTAATATATATATATATATATATATATATATATATATATATATATATATATATATATATATAATATATAATAGCTTACTTACGTGAAGTGAAATCCCAATCCCAAGATAATCCATTGATAAATTGGAAAAAAAAAAAAAACAGATAGCATAAGTTGCCAATTAACAAGCTAAGACCGAAAAAAGTGTTTAAATAGAGCCTTCAAAGCCAATGAAAGTTTGGAAAATTTTTGGATATAATGCGCCAAATGAGACCAGGTGGGCTTTAGGCCTAACCACATGTATCCACATGATTCGGATATGGAATGGAAAATTGAAATGGTGTGCTCTATCGTCAGGCGCCACCGCACACACATTTCAATTTAATCGAAAAAATATATATATATATATATATATATATATATATATATATACACATACAATAAAAGGGTATTTTGAAAATATTGTTTACCAGATGAATATAGCTAACTTCACGTTTCTAGAGATACTTGACCTTCTCAGATTTACATCCAAAATTTATATTCCTCTTAGAAGAGAAAGTAACTTATTGTTGGCACCCTTCAAAAACTATTAACACCCACAGTGAGGATTTTCGGAAACATGGATTTAACACTCACGTACACGACATGTCAACTCTCCTGTCACTTAGGCTGACATTCTAATCACTGGACTACCACGATGTGGTTTAAGTATTTTATTTTATAGCAGAAGACTGATAGCTTAGCTGTACTGGTCTGCTTTAAATCTTTGAATGTCAACATCGGGTCTTGCAGAGCGTGGAAATTTGCTGATTTCCACAATTCAGAGCATAGTCAAAAAAGTGGTCATTCTCGGATCCTCACCTCTCTCCTACCTGCCGACTTACCTAGAGGGAGGATCAAAGGTTTGGCATCCACATTCGTCACATGTATTCCTATTGTCAAGTATGAATATTATGTTACATTTACATGTTGTACAATAGTTGCACTAATGCTAACACTGAAACGTTATTTCCTCGTCACCTTACGAAGTATATGTATACATAGAGAAAATATAGACTATGAACTACAAAAATAAAGCTCTCAATAAAACATTTAGATAAGCAATGAGAAAAGGGAACGCATAAGAACAATATTATAAAATGACAGGACTAGAAATACAAACACAAAGGCATGAAAAAATGAAGAAGTACAATGGACCTCATTTATAAAAATGCTGTGCCGTCATTTATAAGAGGCTAAAAGAACCCAAATGTGTCCTCCAGCAGGTCCTTGTTGTGTGGCTTTGCGTAAAAGATGTAAGGACGGGATTCTTTTGGATGTTTATTTGCAACGTGCTCTTAGTTGGATGTTGGAAATGTTAAGTAATATTTTTTATATTCTTTTTTTTAACCTACTCTGTAGGTCAGGGGAATTGTTGCCCGTTGAATTCAGAATAAATTTTGTAATTAAAAAAGAAAAATTTACTTAAACGCATCACTGCTGCTTTTCCTGGTTTTAAACTACTTGTTTTGCTTTGTAAATATGACAAGTGAATCTCTTGTCACCAAGCCAGAAACATACAGTTTTATTGTGCCAGTCTCCCTCCGCTTAGCTGTTTTTCAGTGTTTAATGTATTAATTATTTAACTTTTTCTAGACAAGGGCATGTAGGGGGCACTTTAGGGTTTTCTAGCCACTTATAACTAACATGTTTCATATTTAAACGACTCTTTAATAATGATTTAAATTTCAGTTATTTAATTTATGTTTCCACTAATTGGAAATACAGGGTGTCCATAATTAAACTTGAAATTTGCGAGCAGTCTGTAGCAAAAACTATGCAGTGGAATAGCATGAAAATGATGTAATGGCCGAATGAAATGATAGGAATTTTATAGAGAAAAACAAACAAACAATGAGTTCAAAAGCCACCCCTATGTGGCGTATCATAGCTTTATTGAGAACATATAAATTATCTACAAAAGTTTACAAAACATGCTCGATATGATGTCCACCATTGTCTGCTACCATCTGCAGGCCCGCGCCAAGCCTAATCGACACTGTCGTGCAAATGTCTAAAGGGCGCCATATATATATATATATATATATGTAGAACCCGAAGTTTCCATAAGAGCGCAGCTACTGAAAGGGGCTGAGAGATCATTCACCCCTTCCTTTGAGACCCCCCCCAGGAGTGGGAGGTCACGTGGTGTTTTGTTTTTCGTTGGGTGGCGAATTCGGAAGAAGCGAGCCGTTAGAGTGAAGTTGACGGAGAGAGACGTTCGGAGATATTGAACGATGATGGAACTTTTCGTGCATGCCTAGGTGGCTTGTTTTATTGTTTCTTTTCTTCTAAAGAAGTGAATCCTGTGTGGATGATATTTTGTTAACGTACCTAAGTGGTGTAAAAGACTTCTAGTATAACTTTGTAAATAGAAGATTTATTAAATGTGTGTGTGTGTAACTTCGACTCATCATTGAGTAATGTCCTGCTTTTAATTAGTAACGCATAACAGTAATTCGTCAACTCATAGGGTCAGTCTACGACTCTCCACAATTCTGGGGGCTTTCACCGGGATATCGAAAACCCTCTAGTTTTTCGTAATTTTTCGCCGGGACAGAATAAGAATTAGATTCCATAGAACCTGATTAAATTGAAAAGAATAGAATTGGATAAATGTGAAGAATAATATGGAATATTGAACTGATATTTGTTTAAAGTACTTGTGCTTCAAGGAAAGTGTTGTGTGCTCACATATCAGTGGTGGATTACCAGGGCGAGTCTGATCGCCGAAGACTACAAACTGTAAGTACTCAATTTTTGTATCAGTAAACATGTCTTACATCGGAAAACATAGAAAAGAGGATATTATTAAATTAATGCGTGAACTGGATTTAAAGATCCCCGATAACTCAACTATTGCTAAAATGAAACATTATTATTAGTGATGCGAAGTATGATGAAGAATTCACAAAATCTGTTCTCAGTAACATTGCGGCAGACCGCGAAAGCGAAGAAAAGATTGCGCGGGAAAAATTAGAACAGGAGAAATTAGAACGTGAATTCCAATTGGAACAATTAAAATCAAAAAATTATGAGAAGGGTAACAGTACAGAACCTTTTGTAATCCAAAACAAAATAGATCTTACAAAAATAATCAAAAGTTTCGATTCGAAGGATCCAAAAGCAGACATTAGCACGTATCTCGCTCTCTTTGAGAGGCAAGCCACAAGAGTCGAAATTAAAAAAGATGATTGGGTCACACACTTATTCGGATTTTTACCCCTAGACATCGCGCAAATCATAACTCGAGAACCTGAAAATGTTTCAAATGATTATGATCACATTAAAGCAGTATTGCTGAAAAGATTTAAATTAACTGCAGAACAGTTTAGACAAAAGTTATTTTTTCATAAAAAAGAAAGTTCTTGTTCTTGGCGAGAATTCGCTTTCGAACTTAACCATTATTTTGAAGAATGGATTCATGGCGTTAATGTTAAAGATTTCACTGGTCTTTGTGAACTGATAGTTTCTGACCAGATTAAAAGAAGAGTGCCACAAGAGGTTAAAGAACATTTTATAGATAACTGGCATAAGTGGAACACTAGGGAGGAAATAGTGGAAAAGTTAGAAGAATATGAATCAGCTCGTGTTTTATCTAATAAAACATTTCCTAAAATAGTGAATAGAGAAAATGATACGTTTTCTAGCCCCGTGCCAGGGAAAGATAATAGAAATTTTGGAGCTACTAGGAAAAAATGTTATGCTTGTAATAGTTATTCACACAAAATTGCAGAATGTAAATATAGGTTCAGGAACGATAATTTTGATCGTACAGGTGAAGGTAAACGAAAAATTGTTAATCAAATGGTTGTAGAAGAGCCAGGCAAAACAGAAAGTAAAAATAGATCCAGATCTGAAAGGTATGATCGAGCAAAGTATCGTTATAGAAATAAAGCTGAATCGGAGGTAGAGAACAAAACTGTGGAATCATCTGGTAATAAAATTGAGAAATATGTTAATATTTTTAATTTTGATGTGAAAGCGTTAATTGATACTGGTTCCGAAATAACTTTGATTGACCAGAATATTTATGAAAAGATGGGATCTCCTATTTTATCCAGTACAGATATTCATTTGTGTGGTATCGATTCTGAAAGAGTTTCACCCATTGGTTTCTTTAATTCTAAAATAGTGATTGACAGTTGTACAGTATATACTAATGTTTATGTTATGAAGCATATGCGCTTTAGTGCAGTCATTGGAATGGATGTAATATCGAAACTAGAATTTAATTTTGTGCAAGGGAATGTTAACGTAAAAAGTGCAGCCATGATTGACGTAGTCTATCCTACTAAACGAGTTACCTATTTAGGTAAATACCTTTACTCGACACCTAATTTCGAACCAGATGTACTTCCGGTTACTTGTAAACAACAGTCTTTCGGGTTGCAAATGTCAAAGATCGAGACTGATCAGTGTTTGAATATTTCCCCATTCGTTGCATGCTCCCAAAATGCTGAATCTTTTGAAGCATGTGAGAGAGTACCAGATGAACTTCCTATACAAACTGACTTTTTGGCCTTGTTCGTGCAAACACCCCCGGAAGAGATTATTGATGTTAGTCACATAATTAATCCACGTTTGAGAGGAGAAGTGATAAACATTGTTAAGAGTTACAAACCACAAAAAACTAAAAGTACGGACGTTAAAATGAGTATAATTCTGACAGACGAAATTCCTATTTGTCAGCGTCCCCGTAGATTGCCGTATAATGAACAAATAATTGTAGAAAACCAAATTCAGGATTGGCTCGAGGAAAAAATTATTCAGCCAAGTTGTTCTGACTTTGCAGCACCCATAGTCTTAATTAAGAAAAAAGACGGCAGTTCGCGATTGTGTGTCGATTTCCGCAAATTAAATAAGAAAATTGTTAGGGATCATTTCCCACTTCCACTTATCGAAGATGTGTTGGATCGGTTACAGGACGCAGAAGTCTTCAGCACGTTAGATTTGAAAAATGCTTTTTTTCATGTAGACATAGAAAAAAATAGTACAAAGTACACCTCTTTCGTGACTCACGAGGGGCAGTACGAATTTCTAAAAGTTCCCTTCGGGTTCTCAAATAGCCCGTGCGTGTTCCAAAGATACATTTACCATATTTTTAAAGACCTTCTGAAAGACCGCGTCATTCTGATTTACTTAGACGACTTGATCATACCATCCAAAATCGAAGAAGAGGGGATTAAGAAACTGCAACTTGCTTTAAAAACCGCTTCAGAATTCGGATTAGAACTGAACTTGAAAAAATGTCAGTTTCTTAAGCGGAAGATAGAATTCTTGAGTTACATCATAGAACGTGGAACGATCAAACCATCTCCTGCGAAGATAATGGCTGTTCAGAATTTCCCACACCAAAAAACAAGTTTTTTAGGCTTAACAGGGTATTCTCGAAAATTCGTCAAAGACTACGCCAAAATCGCCAAACCCCTTAGTGACTTGCTTAGAGATAGCAAAGAGTTCCGTTTTGGAATAGAGCAAAAGCATGCGTTCGAAGGACTGAAAAAAGCATTAGTGAACGACCCAGTATTACATATTTACAGACAAGGTCAGGAATTAGAACTTCACACGGACGCCAGTAGTTTCGGATTCGGCGCAATTTTACTACAGTTAAGGAAAGAATAATAAAATGCATCCGATACACTACATGAGCAAAAAGACCTCAGAACAGCAGGAAAAGTATTCCAGTTACGAGCTAGAGCTTTTAGCGGTGGTCGAAGCATTGAAAAAATTCAGACCTTACTTGTTAGGCACCAAATTCACAATAGTGACAGACTGTCAAGCGTTCCAGAAAACGATGAGTAGAAAAGAATTGTCTCCGAGATTAGCCAGGTGGTCAATGCTACTGGAAGATTTTGATTATGAGGTACTCCATCGTCCAGGTTCACAGATGAAACACGCTGACGCACTGAGCAGAAACGTCTCAGTATTAGTATCAGAACCTCTGACGGCTGATATGACTCATAAAATTGCAGCTGCACAACGAGAAGATGAACATTGCGAATTGCTAAAGGAATTAGTTGCCTTGGGAAAAGAAGATAACTATTTCATCAAGAATAACGTGCTATACAAATACGAAGCTGGTAGAGAGTTACTCGTAGTACCGCAGAGATGGAGTTACAAGTGATTAAGAAAATTCATAGCAATGGACATTTCGCTACATCTAAAACTTTAGAACTGGTCAAACGAGATTTTCATGTCAATGGTCTGAGAAAGAAAGTCGAAGCTGTTATAACCAACTGTTTAGAATGCATTTTATGTAATAAAAAGCAAGGAAAGGGTGAAGGATACTTGAATCCTATCCCGAAAGAAGAGGTACCCTTGAGTACTTATCATATAGACTTTATCGGACCGTTACCATCTACAAACAAAAATTACAAACATGTTTTAAGTGTAGTGGACGCATTCACAAAATTTGTCTGGTTGTATCCAGTCAAATCAACCAGTACTCATGATGCCCTCGAGAAGCTGAAATTGCAGCAGACGACGTTTGGGAACCCTGAAAGAATTATTTCAGACAGAGGAAGCGTCTTCAGCTCAAAAGAATTTGCTGACTATTGTGAAGCGGAAGGCATCAAACACATTCAAATAACCACAGGAATTCCAAGAGGAAATGGCCAGGTGGAGCGGATTCATAAAACTTTAATACCAGTGCTATCTAAACTATCAATCAAAGACCCGACAAAGTGGTACAAATATGTCAGCTCCGTTCAAAGAATTTTGAACAGTACCACCGCCAGAAGTATCAAAACTAGCCCATTTGAATTATTGACAGGGGTTAGGATGAAGAACAAAGAAGACCTGAAAATTAACGAAGTCTTAAACGAAGAATACCAGAGAAATTTTTTGGAGGAGAGAAATTCCTTAAGGGAAGAGGCTAAAAAAAATATCCTCAAAATGCAACAAGAAAATAAGAAAGGTTATGATAAGAAAAGAAAGAGAGCAGTAGAGTACAAATTAGGCGACTTAGTAGCAATCCAGAGGACACAGTTCGGGACTGGTTTGAAGCTACGACTGAAATATTTTGGCCCCTACAAAATAACGAAGGTCAAAGGACATGACAGATACGACGTCGAAAAAGTGGGACGTCATGAGGGTCCTAACATCACAAGTTCTGCGGCAGATCACATGAAACCGTGGAGCAGACTGTAGAACTTTTCATATTTCTAATGACCTGTAAATAATGTATTTTTCTTTTCTTTTTTTTAAGTGTTTATTTCAGATATCCTTATAGTCCTGGGCGGTGAGGACACCGCAGGTCAGATGGCCGAGCCTGTAGAACCCGAAGTTTCCATAAGAGCGCAGCTGCTGAAAGGGGCTGAGAGATCATTCACCCCTTCCTTTGAGACCCCCCCAGGAGTGGGAGGTCACGTGGTGTTTTGTTTTTCGTTGGCTGGTGAATTCGGAAGAAGCGAGCCGTTAGTTAGAGTGAAGTTGACGGAGAGAGACGTTCGGAGATATTGAACGATGATGGAACTTTTCGTGCATGCCTAGGTGGCTTGTTTTATTGTTTCTTTTCTTCTAAAGAAATGAATCCTGTGTGGATGATATTTTGTTAACGTACCTAAGTGGTGTAAAAGACTTCTAGTATAACTTTGTAAATAGAAGATTTATTAAATGTGTGTGTGTGTAACTTCGACTCATCATTGAGTAATGTCCTGCTTTTAATTAGAAACGCATAACAGTAATTCGTCAACTCATAGGGTCAGTCTACGACTCTCCACATATATATATTAGTTTTTTTGACATAAAAATATGAAAAAAAATGTTTTACTTTTTTTTAATAAACATTTTGTGCGCTGTAAAACATATAGTCAAACACATTTATTGAAGATTTATACATATACTAGCCGCCCCATACCTTACTGTTGTTTATAATCAGTGCAGTGTTGACTAAATTTCTGGACTTATTTCAGTGAAAATCATGTTTCTTTGTTCTAACAGTATTTGTCATTCAATTTGTTTAGGTTAGGGTTGCTATATATTTTGGGTGTCATCATAAAACCCGATGTTGAAATAGCGAATGGCTATAATGTGCTTTAGCCTAATGCATGGGGACATATTTTAGATGGGCGATGAATGCTCCGAGTATTGTAAATTTGATATTTTAAAGCAGTGAAAAGTCCGAAAGATCGGGCATTTTTGTGTATTCATTATAGTTATTTTGCAGTCTAGCTATTGCCTGACATACGCTTGCTCCATTTGACGTCATTCAACTGTTAATTTGGATTTTTCCAAATGCGTAATTGTTATTGCACTAATGTTTACATCTAGCTGTTGCCGTTCGCAGCGTGGAAATATCGTCGATTTTGGTACCGCATACATTAGCGTATTATATAAGTAGATTTATATTATAAATAAAGCAACATTGTAAGTGGAGCGGAATACTCTTCTAAACGTATCTATTGACAAATATACTGCTTAACATGATCATCTTAAAATTAGAAACAGATTAATTTACATTTGCAATAAGTTAAAAAAGCTCAGTGCAAAATTTATATAGCTACAGAGAGACATGTTATGTAGAAAAGTAAATAAAATTTTATTTTAATTATTCATTAAGGATGCCTATTCTCTGCTATCCTCGAGCATATCACTAAAATATTTATCACATCTACATTCATAAAGAAAGCAGTTTAATTTTTTTAAGCTTTAGAGGCCTGAAAAATATCGAAATTTTTAGCTTGAAGAATATTACTAACAACATTATCTTTACTCTGAATGTGTTGTATCACACATTCACCATGCATATGAAATTTTAGAATTTCTTTCCCCAGCGATGTGGCCTGACTTTTAGTGGCGTTATCGAATTTTTTTTCAGTTATTTCAAAGAGGGCATCAAAAATCTCTCGTAACTGAAATTTTAACGGGGTTATTGCATCTATCCGACTTGACCACCTCGTACCTGATAAAGGTTTGAGTGTTAAATTTGGGAAATGTCTTTTTAAAACTGACCAGCGATTAGTTGAAGCGAAAAAAAATTTTGTAAAGCTCTTGAAGATTCGAAAAAAAATTTAGTACAGAATAAATTGCTGTTTGCAGCTTCGTTTACGACAAGGTTCAGGCTGTGATTACAACAGGGCACAAAAAATGCTCTAGGATTAATATCCAAAATTCTTTTTTGTACACCGCTATGTTTGCCTCCCATATTTGAACCATTGTCATAACCTTGGCCGCGTAAATTACTAAAATCTAAACCGTTTTCCTCCAAAATATTTAATAAAAATACTGATATTCCTTCACCGGTCGTATCTGTTGGAGGACAAAATGCTAAAAACCTTTCTTCAATACAAACTTCTCTATCTTCTGAATTGAGATACCTCATACAAATGGATATTTGCTCTTGATGCCTGCGTCAGTTGTACAGTTACGTAGAACTGAAAAATACTTTGCCTGTTTGATCGCATTTAAAATAATTTGTTTTACATTATCCCTCAATAACCCGATCGTTTCATTTTGAATTTTATCCCCAAAGAGTGGTGATGATAGGCATTCATTTCCCACTTTTGTTAACCCTTTAACGCGTAGTGTTCCCGCCTGGGAACACCATCTTTCTGGTAGTTAAGTCGAGCGATGGCAACGGCTGCCCTTTTTTCAGCATTGGGAAAGGGTTGCGCCTCAAAGGAAGCACCACACTCTGACCTGGGAACACCAAACTCTGACTTTTTGACTGTTGCCAGTCACGAAGAATAGATTTGGTTTCTATAAAAATAGTTTCGGGTGACATAGCTCCACGAGAATCCTTTACTTTTTAGCACGTCATTTCCCGTCAAAAAATGGTCACGATTATTTTTAACAGCACTGACATCTGCTGAAAAGTGGAGGAATGCGAGAACAGCTGGATAGATTGCCCAATGCTGAAAAAAGGGCACAGCCAGCTGTCGTTAAAAAAAGGGTCTCTAGATCTGTGGCATGCGATGAACGTTTCGATCGTCCGCCCTCTTTCTGGTAGTTAAGTCGAGCGATGGCAACGGCTGCCCTTTTTTCAGCATTGGGAAAGGGTTGCGCCTCAAAGGGTTAAATAAATCAAATTTAAAGGATTTATTTAAGACATCATGAACTAATAAAACATTTTTCTCGGGTTTTTCGTTAAGGCCAAAATTCGGAAAATGTCAACTTTTTAAATTTGAAACACTTTGTATATTTTTACTTCAAATCTGAAAGATATTGTGAGTTCAATGTGTTTCTCCGTGATACGTTGATCTTTACACAGGAAAACGAAACTATTTCTAGCATTTTAAAGTTCACGCTACTCTAAATTAAGCTATAATAATTCATTAACCATGTATGTATGTAAAAGTTATGGTGACAGGAGTGCTTGTTAGATTTTAAATTTGAAATATAATAATGTTTGTGTGCACGCGACGAATGTTAACGTTAAATCTTGAGGGCAGTATGTCTTCTTATGGTAGGTGGGAGAGAGATAATATTATGGAAATTTGTATCGATTATTATACAATGTATATTATTATCCGGGAATGACCCCCCCCTTTCCGATTATGCTTTTTAAAGCCTGATTCACAGTTCTGGGGATTCCTCTCTGCCAGTGGAGTATGCAGACTTCCTTCAGTGGGGGAGGGGAGGTTTTAGACATAACTTTGTGTTAAAATGCATAATAATTAAGCTAAAAATTCAAACTTTATGGACATTTTGTTTTTAAAAAATTGGGCCCTCACCCCTCCCCCCTGCATGCGCCACTGTTGTCCATGCCCGTGTGACCTAGGGTCGAGTGAAACTGATGGGACGGGGTTGAGAAGACCTTTTTTAGGGTGCTGTAAATACCTGTTCCATAAGATACCTGTAAATGAAATTCAGGGTCCAAGATATAGCCGGAGAATCACAACGTGGCAAGCGGGCCGTGGATTGGACAACCCTGGTTTATACGGCGGCAAGGGCTGATCCAAGGGGAGGGCTCTCGTAGGGGTTCCCCCCCCCTACGAGAGAGATATAGTTATAGATATGATGGGCTTTCTGCCCTGGTATCATTTTACACGAAATTCTGGATCGGCATTCAAACTTTGCGCCCCCTCCGAAAAAAAATTCTGCATCCGCCCTTGCTATACGGACGCACATACCAGGCGCGTAGCCAGAAAAAATTTTCGGGGGGTAATATGAACTTATATGTGTATAAATAGATGGAATTTCTGCACGGCGTTAATCTTGTGATCACTAATCAAAAAATTGCGGGGGGATATATCCCGATACCCCCCCCCAGGCTACGCCCCTGGTACATACGAACATTACCTTTTATGTGCACAATAGGTAACAATAACAGCAAAGTTAGTTACAAAAAAAATCATAAAAGAGACAAATATTGCATATTTATTATGTGATTGCATTAGTCTACCTTCATATATGCATCGGTTTCATGTGTTTTCATATTTAAACATGTCCGAACACGACAATAATTTTCTTATTCAGATCTTGTTTAATAGTACTAGAATTTCACTATCACCATGAATATAATAAAATATTTAATTTAGTTTCCTGAAGGAATTTTTTTCCGTTTAGGGTTTATTAAAAGTGTAGAGTCCGGCGCCTTTTTCACTCGGCGCCGTCGTGCGCCGCACGACCTTGCACATATGGACGGCGCGGGCCTGACCATCTGCGTCCATTGTCTGGAAGCGTAAAATCGTATGTTCGATTGCGGCCCTTCACACATCGCCTGTTGTGTGAAACAACTGCTCCGCCGCCATTTCGCTGACGACAGAATCATCAGCCGGCAGTTTCCTACAGCTTGGCCTCCTAGATCCCCCGACTTGAATCTATGCGACTTTTGTCTGCGGGGATACCCCAAGGCCTTGGTCTACCATAATCCCATCACATCTCTCTCAGACCTTAAAGAAATCATAGAACGCCATGTGCGTAACATTCCCCAGTCCATACTGCTTTCAACAGTCGAACATGCGATTTTACGCTTCCAGATGGTAGCAGACAATGGTGGACATCATATCGAGCATGGTTTGTAAACTTTTGTAGGTTACTTATCAGTGGCGGCCCGTGGTCAAAAATGTTAGTGCAGCCGGAAACATATGACCCCCCCCCCCCCCCTAGCAATGGAAAATCTTTGTTACTGAATTCGAAAGCTGGCGGATTAAGCTCTCATCCAGGAAAAAGAAAGAAATTACATAAAAAATTTAAGAGATCCTATTTTACTTCTATAAAATGGACATAAATTTCAACCAACCGCTCCTATCCTCCAAATTGCATTAATCAGTGTCTGATTTGAAGTTTCCTGAGAATTTTCTTTTGTAATGATAACTTGAGAAGAAAAGAAAGAAGAAAAAAAAAGAAAAAAAAAAGGAAAACTTACTTATTTTTTATAAGTCAAATCAATCCTCTTTTCTTTTAAACTTGCGAATCAGTCAGTGATGTCCTCATAAAAGGGCGTTGTTTTAATTCAGATATCATTCATTTTAAAAGCTCTTTAAAATCCCCCATGTTTAAAGAATTTTCTCGCTCGCCATGTCCTCTTAATGCCAGTTCTTGCTTACTTAAAAACAATACTGCTTTGATGGGTAATTGCATGAAGCGTCTATTCAGGCTTACCTTCTTGATAAATTCAGCAATATAAAGTCGAGAGTTTTCCTTTAATGCGTCAGCAATTTAGCTCCCACTTCTTATCAACTCTTTAAATTTTAAAGAATTTTTAAATGCTCGATTGAGCTTTCATGTGTTTTACGTGCTCGTGTGATGGTGGTTAATCCATCCTATCCAGTACCATTCCAAACGGTCTTTTTTATCTCAACGATTAAACACGGCCAACAAAACATTTTTTTGAAAATAAAAACTGCCCCATAGCCACGAGAATAGTGCATATCATGAGAAATGGAAGCTACGACCATGCTGAGACGAACCTGCTTTTTTCTTATGAATGGACAATTTTGGAGTCTGTCTATTTTCTTTTAGTGGTTGTCGTTTATTATCTTCTTTCCATGTGTTAAACGGAGTTTCAAGCAAGACGCAAACTGGATAATAACGGGGCTCCTTGTTTCTAAACGGTTAAATCATAGATTCCAATAACACATGGACACAGTAACAAATAAGACTAAAAACTTTCAACCTTACCAGACAACAAAAAACAACTATTGTTTCCGTTAGAATGGGCTAGAACAGCGGTTCTCAACCTTTTAACGTCGTGCCCCCCCCCCCAACAAAGGCTAACTTACAGTGGCGCTCCCCCCCCCTCGCATTTTTCAGCATACATTGAGATTTTTAATCTTTAATAATGAACATTTTAAGCGAAAATGGATATTCTTTGAGTAAAAATGCGAATAAATAAGATGATTTAAAAAAAAAATGCATCCTGCTCTATAGTTTGCCCTATTGCTCTATAGTTTTTCTCGTTCCCCCCCTCCCCTGCAAAAGTTCTGCGGGGGGCGCGCCCCCCTCAGGTTGAGAAACGCTGGACTAGAACATATATTCTGTGTCTTTATTCTCTCCCTCACTGATCGTCCGAGCCAATCAGTTCGTCGAATTCACCAGTGCTGCAAAAGACAGAAACCCTTTCTTCGGCTGTGTCTCAGCTAAAACACCCTATGCTATCCTAAGCCGGAGAAACTGCTTACGTACTCGTTACCATGGCAACGGTGCTGCCAATTCCTTAATCAGCGCAGAGGGCTGTACCGAGGCCTCCGAGAGAGGAGAAAGAATCTTTCTCCTCTCTCGGAGGCCTCGGCTGTACCAACGACTTTCGCAGTTGAATTGCGGGAAGATTAAAGGGGTTTTTTCTGAATGAGAGATCCGGCCGTTACTACAATAGGGTTTTTTTTTTTTGGAGATTTTTTTTTTTTAATGTACGATAGGAATTCCATAATTCTAATCTGAATTTAAGAAAGTTAGTAGAATAAATTATTTTAAAGTATGTGCTGATAATTTCAAGTGCAGCCCGGCTGTACTTGCTGTATCCCACGAGCCGCCACTGTTACTTATGCGTTCTCAATAAAGCTATGATACGCCACCTAGGGGTAGTTTTTAAAACTCATTGTTTCTTTTTCCGAGATAAAATTCCCATCATTTCAGTATTTCAGTCCCCATTTTCATGCAATTCCGCAGCATGGTTTTTGCTACAGACTGCTAGCACACTTCAAGTTTAATTATGGACACCCTGTATATATATAGAGTGGGCCCCAAAACACTAACCCAGGTTTTTATTTCTTAAATAATTATGATAGACATGCACAATAAATTACAAAATCACGTAAAAAAAAGACAACATTTTATGCTATCAATTAAAATTTCAAGAAAATAAATCTTTTAGAAGAATCGAAAAGAAAAAAATTTAGATTTTTATACGGCCCCCGTAAAAAAAATTAAAATTAGTAAAATGTTTCCTTTAAATTAATGAGGTGGTGTACAAATTATCAGCCTTTCATCATAGAAAGACTCAGGTTTAAAGTTGAGGAGGGGCTTTACAATACCAATCGTAGCAAAAATATTAGGTAAAGATGCAATTATTGATTTCTTTTATAATTTCTGCACGACCCCTGAAACGCGATCATCCGACGTGAGATTATCTTTTCGATAGGCATTGAAAAATAACTTAAATCAGCATATATTTATTTTGATGTCTCCAACACTTTTAGGATAAAATGCTCAAATTTTGTACACTGGTGTGGAAAACTTAAGCAACAGATGTTCTTTTTGCCATAGTTCCACAGTCAGCAAGCGCCATTACTCTTCAGAGAAATCATCTGAGAGACATGAAATTCAGAAATGAGAGACAGCCTTTCGTATTTAAACGATGACGAAAGCATAGTTGTGCAAAAATGAATACAATGCATACAGTACGGAATCAAACAAAAGAAGGCTTTATTGAACTCAAAGTATCGTTACGCATGATTGTCTATACAAGCGGAAGAACAAGAAGCAGATGTGGATACGTCCTCCCCTTACTGCAATAAATGCTTCGCACAGTCTCTCCATACTCAGCACCAGATTGTCCAACAGTTCTTGAGGTAACAGTGTCCATTCCTCAATCAGCATCTGTTTCAGTTGTTGAGTGTTCCCCAGAGGATGTAATTGTGCCGCAAGGCGTCTCCCCAAAGCATTACACACATGTTCTATAGGATTTAAATCAGAGGAGTACGCTGGCCAATCCATTCGAGGGATATCTTTACTTTCCAGTAATTAATCAACAGCAGAAGTCCGGTGTGACCGTGCATTGTCATCCATAAAAACGAAGGCTGCTCCAATGGCACCTTGGAATAGACACAAATGGGAAAGATCACCTTCTTTCAGATCGCTATAGATGTCGCTATTTTCAATAGCGATATCCGGTTACAGGCCTCTGTTGAAAACGTGGAGCTCAGTCCGCCTATTCAGCGTAATGCCTCTCCAGACGAGAACTCCAAGACCACAGTAACGGTCTCTTTCGGTGAAGGATGAAACCGTATCCCGACCTCTCTCCAAATGAACTGATGTTGAGAATCGCTTCTGGCACTGAAACGACTCTCATCCGTAGAGAGGACACGACTCCATTGATGAGATGCCCAGTTTTTGTGCCCCTTGCATCACTCTAAACGATGGCAAACTTACAAAGGGATTCGGCGTACAGGACGGCGAGCGAAGAGGCTACCTTTGTGAAGGCGTCTGGACATAGTATACCGCGACACTTGTCGCCTCGTTGCTGTACACAGTTGCTGAGCAATGGAGCTTGCTGACTGATTTCGGGCTCTTTTCGCCTGCAGGACGATATATCGGTTATACACAGCAGTTGTTTCCTAGGAGTGGCCACCACCAACCATTCTAACAGCTGTACCTACGGTTTGGAAGGCTTTCCAAGCGCGCGAAACGATACTTTTGTTGATTCCGAACTCTTCAATGACTTTCCGAACTTACACCGGTCACATTACACCCCTCCTCCGGCTTTCCGATCATTCTTCCACATGTGAAGTCGTCCAAGTGATTTCTTCTAGCGATATTTCACGGCTTGCACTTGTAGCGAATGTCTTGATTGCGTCTCCTCCCTTCCTTTTATTTATTTATTTGCCAGGAGAGGACAGCTCGCGTCGCTGAATGTGTCGCTTAGAGCTACATAGACGTCCTTCCCGGAATTTCCCGACACAATTTGGAACCTCATCAGAAGGTGGGGGACTTCTGACTATTGGCACCCCTCGGAAACTGCTAGCGACCGCCGAGAGGACTTTCGGAACCACGAATTTAACGTGCACGTACACCGCATGTACACGGTGGTCTTTAGTGGTATCGAACCCACAACCTTCCGGTTACGAGTCCAACGCCTTAACCACTGGGCTACCACGGCCACCCCGTCTTGAGTTGCATGCGTCGACAGACGGCGTTTTGCGCATGCTCCTGTCACCTGTGACGTTTTGTTCCTGACATTTGCATACGCCTGACCTTTCTACTGAATTGCATGTGCATTGTACTGATCGCAAGAACCCCTTTTCGTCAATTTCATGGCTATCTGATTAATATCGTTACGAATTTTCGGGCAACCCGCTGTTCTGGGGCTTAAAATAGTTCAAAATTCGTATTCTACGCTTCAAATAGATAAATTTTGCTTTTGTTGCATAAAAATCGGTCAATTAGAACCGGAGATACGGAGGTTTCGGTACCCCCTTGTTTTTCTATGGGGTTTCTAGAAATCGCGGGAAATATTCGTCCTGGGACTTCGGTGACTTCACTTTTGGGGACTTATTTTTTAGCGCCAAATTTGGCGATATTTCGCCAAAAGTCAACAAGCTTGGCGACATTTTGGTCATTTGGCACGAGTTTCCCTGTAAAGCTGCTTTTGCTGCATTAAAATCACATAATAACCTAACATTTCTCTTTTATGACGTAATCAAAATTCCCGCTTTATGTAGAATCTTCGTGAAATAGACTTTTCTGGAAGCTACTCGCGGCTTCTGCCTCCTCTATAAGTACTGGCACGCTTCAGAGCCCCAGTTCAGTGCGAGTGGAGCTCCCAGTGTGTGAATGAAGCTCTCTCTGTGTGAGTACGCTTGCTTAGATCTGTGATAGAGCTGTCTTTGAAAAAGTGTGCCTGAATAAGTGAGTTTTATTTTATTAACTACCACCATTAAAAATGTAAGAACATGATGCTCATAGAAAATAAGTTATAATTCATATACATATATTTGTACTAAATTGTTTCATTTGCGTATTTTATTATTAATGCTACTGCTACTGCATCTGATTTTTTCTTTTCCTTTCTTTCTTTTTTTTTTGGGGGGGGGAGGTGGTGTAGGGTGGGGTGTTTGGGGAGAGGGAAGTATTATTTAAGAAGATAAATAATGCACAATTTCCGGAAGTAGTACCTCTTTCCACGTTTGGCAGTATGAAATACATTTGGGGAAGGAGGTAGTTCAAAAGTTTTGTTATGCACTGTTGGCTGTTGTTCATTAATTTAGTGGAAGCGCTTTCAGCTATTTGACTATCAAGTACAAATTCAAAGCCATGGTAATTTTCTTTTTTTTTTTGGGGGGGGGAGGTGACAAGCGTGGAATTGTTTATTTCCACTGTGTCCAAAATGTCAGACATCCAATCAACATTATTACATTAACGTTCTGACTGCCTTTCGTGAATGAGGGAGAAGGGGAAGACCCGATTTGAAGAAGCGAAAATCCCGGATGCTTCACCAAGACAATGCGCCACCACTTTCCGCTTCCTTTGTAAAAGCTTTCTTTACAAAATACGTCAGCGGTTGTACGGATTTACTTAGTGCGCAATATTCGCAGGCGTGGAAGAGAGGGAGAAATGGTGTCCATAGACGTGCGAGTTTTATTAAATGACTTATTTATTATTATGACTTCCCATCCACGACACCATACATGTAATGCATATTGGCCAATTCTGTGCGAGTAAACAGATTCATCAATTTCCGGTAACGTCCCAAGCTGAAATGATCACGCTTATATGTGCGTGCGATCATAGCTCTCTAGCGGTTGCCGTTAGCATTTCCGGACAAAAGTTTTTATGCAAATCTTGTTTTTTTTGGTATGACAGAACAGCATGTTAAGTTTGGCAACGATTTTTGAGACACCCTGTATATGTGTGCGTGCATAGGCGTAGAGTTATATGGGCCCGTGGGGCTCGAGCCCCCCCCAATAAATTGTGAATAGGGGCTGAGCCCACCCAATAATTTATCACTAAATACAGAAAACTAATTTATACTAACATAAAAAAAATGTATTCACGCCATTTACAAACGTTTAAGAAAAACCTTTATTTGTACTTTTAAAATTTTCTTCTTTTGATTTCAATCATGATTTAGTATTCATTGTGACGCCACGTAACACACAATGTTACTATAAGCTGCCCTCGCCAGGCTCTGGTTAATTAAAATCAGATTATGCAATTTAAAGTATGAAATGAAGAAAAGTTCAGATGTGTCTAAATATGATAAGGGAGTGAAGAATATACATTTTGTATGGCAAGAAATTCCTCCTGGTGGGTGGTTATGATCCCCCCTAACCCCCCTCCCTTGGCTACGCCACTGACGTTAACATATGGGGTTGTGGGGCCCGCCCCCCCCCAATAATTTTGAAAACTTTACACTTATGTGTGCGTGCATACTATAATGCGTGTGTAAGCGTTGACTTGATTTTCTCTGACATTTTGCGCACCCTTATAATAAATCCTAGGGGGCTCCCATGTGTATGGATTTCTTATAATACCTTAGCAGTAAAATAACCAAACACCTTTGTAAATATTTAAATGTTAATAAAATGCGTAACGTGTCCCTAGCTTCTTTTCATCAATGAGTCTGTAGAAGCACTATTTTTATTCTAAGGGTTAGTAAGACCCTATATGTATCTCTCTCTCGCTATATATATTTTCCAAAATTGAATTTGGTGAGGTTAGTGTTGTAGTTTATTCTAAGTTTATTTGACCAGCAAATTTTCAGGCATGCATTTCCAAATTCTTGTCAGGAAATGAAAATTATAAGTGAATCTATGCCTACAAAAATCGGAACACACCAAATTTTATCATCTTGAACATTTAGAAAATCCAATATTTAGACCTTGATTTTAACGCGAGTCAGGAATTTAACGGGAAATGATCAGTAAAAAAAAAAGTGCGTTATATTCGGGCTAATACAATATATTCGAATACTCTTTTGAGTGTTGGTTCGCGGTGCCGTATTTAATATTCAAGGCGTTTTTTGAAACGAGTTATACCAAAAAAAAAAAAAAAAAAATGTTGATGCTAAAAATTGAGACCAGCGAGACGAGAGCTTCCTAGAAATTAATTTTCGGCATTTTGATATGCTCCAAAGCAAAGAGACTGAAAAGGAAGACAAAGGATTTAACTTTTAAAGGAGTAAGTATTCAGGCTTTATCAAGTTATAAAATCGTAATTGAGAAGTAAAAAATTAGGAATTTAAACCTTGGTATGAATTTAACATCGATTCTTTCGAACATAATTTGGTTCAAAGAAGTTACTTTTACAATCTCGCGGCCTTCACACCTCTGAAGTGTGGATGCTTTGGTTACAATTTTACTTCTTAAGAGTGACAAGACATTCCTTTTCAGTGGCGGCTCGTGACCTGTTTCAGTACTCGAAAAAAGTAGTGTCAGTTCAAATCGAAAAAATATATATGCATATAGAGCAGCAACCTACCCCCCCCCCCGTCCACACACACAGTGTAAGTATTTAAAATTTTTCAAACGGCAAATGATTATCAAAGTTACTATAGAACTTTTAATTATTTGAGAGAGGGAACTAAACAATTTATTACATTAATATTAAAACGTTTGCTCTATTATTAATCGGAAAGCCACGTTTTTCTTAAGTATGTATGTTCTTTATAGCTGCTCATACATAATTTTTAAATGATCTCTTTGTTTTAAGATCAATATTAACATATAAAATACATTTTCACATCGCATTTCGTAAATCAAGAAGAAAAAAATATATTTGACTGCACTGCAAAGAATATAAGATCGCGCAAATAAAAAATAATTTCCCACAGAACGAAAAATTTTACCAATAGCTACCGATTGACGTAAAATCTTATAAATTTCGACTAAATCCTTTTTACTTGTTCGATTAATATTATTTTAAAATAAAATTTTGTGTAATATAAATGAGTAAATGCTCTGGAGAAAAACATGTTAATGAATTTTCTTCTGAAAATAATTATATATCATTTAAACATTACCCAGAAAACACACACAGGTTCTCTGAACGTCTATTAACGTTCAGAAGACGTTTTCTGAACGTTAATAGACGTTCAGAGAACCTGTGTGTGTTTGCTGGGTATGGAATGGAATAGATGTTGCAAAGCGTCTATTTTGCGATTCTAGCACGGCCACCACCATATTGCCGGCCGGCCGTGGCCACTGCCATGACCATAAACCACCATCGTAAGACCGGTATTGATTTTGATGTGTATAGGACTGATAGTTTTTCTACAGGGCTACGACAAAGATTTCGTTTACATTATGGCGTAGGGGGAGAAATTCTTGAAAGTGCGCTAGCGTTTAAACGGCGCATTCGATTGAGCTTCAATTTGGTATACATGTTTGAATTATTCCTCGATTAAAATTTATTTAAATGCTTGGTAATGATCTTAATCGTAAGTGTTCGGAAAGTCGAGTGGAGTCACTGCAGATTTTTTTTTTTTTATTTATTTATAGGCTTTGGGCCATTAATGACATGTTCCACACCAAAATTTTAGGTACAGTCCACCCAGGTTAAGAAATTTTAACCAACGAGACACTGACATAATTGGGGCTTTCCGCCCCGGGCACCCATTGCGATTGCGCCACTACAACGAGAGATGCAAATTGTGAATCGGTATTGACTTTGGCAGCTTGACCGGATGACAACCATTGTCTAATTAGCCCCACCACAACAAGGCTTGTGGCATAATTAAGGGGGCGGTCCTACACATGCGGCATTTCTCGGGGGCGTTGAAACGATTTTATTTTAAAAAGGTGCCGTTAAAATTCTTGGCCTACGAGTAGTTCGCCGAATTTGCTCGGATCGGCGCTGTACAATCCGATTCGCTTAAAAAAAGAAACACGGTGATGTGAATAACTCTGTACCTTAAAGAGGGGATTATATGTGATTTTTGCATCTACGCCCTTCATATTTACTGTACAGTAAGGTATTTTGGCACCCCCCCCCCCTTGAAATGGCGCCCGGTGCGGTCGACCGTTCTTCCACCCTAGGACCGGCTCTGGTTGTTACCCAGAAAAAGAAGCAATGCTTAAATTGTTTTTTTTTTCTTTTACTTTAAGACTATCTACGGAACCTATGTGCTTTTTTTTTTCTAATTCTGAATGAGTAACTAGTTATTATTTGAACGTGTTGTTACATTTATAAAGATAAAACATTTGCTTAATTTTTACAAAAAGAAATCGTGATTGTGAAGTTGAAATTAAGAAATGTTATCCAATTCGAAGTCAATTTTTTTAGAATTGGAGTTACAGTTAGGTTAGAGTGAGGTGATTATGTTTGATTTTCTCCGAATTTACTTGATGAACGATTATGATATTCTATATTTTTATTTTAGACATCGCATCAAGCTTTAAAAATTTACCTGACTATTTGGAAGGGGAATTATACGCCTAATTGCAGTTTGATTTGTTGTTGGCTTCTTAGCCTTAATCGCATTCAAAGAGCTAGGTACGAGTCACTATTAGCATATGCATTGGCGAAGTCTTAACAGTTAAATAATAATGGAGCACTTAAAAACTAGATTCATATTTTTAAAAAAATAATAATTAAAAAAAATGTTGAAGCCCTTGTCCACGTCAAATTCCTATTTAATTTATCCGGATTTTTTTTTCTCGTTTTAAACAGTTTTGAGTGTGAGATATCCTAAAAAAATGCTATGCGGAACTTACAAATTTTTATTTGGGAGCCATGATCTAGGAAAACGAAATTCCATAGAAAGAGAATATTCGCTATTAATTCTAGAATAGTATGAGGGAAATGTTAAACCTAAAGATGAGTTTTAACTACTTCGTAATGACGTTAAAAAATATTTCTTCAGATTTTGTAACTGTCATAGTTTGTAAACTTTTAACAAGTTGATACAAGAAACAAACAAACAAAAAGAAATCTTTAGACTGATGTCTTTATTAAAGATAAAGTGATTTCTTGCCTCATGTATTTGAGCCTTTTTAATTTTCTGAGTTGTTGAAAATGCACTGGGATATTTTTTTATGGGTCCAAACTAAAATAAGTCATAAGGCTTGAAAATAAATGACCAAAATGATTCAAAGCTCATTTTGTCTTATAGGCTTTGCTTGAGGGTTTTCCAGCGGAAAGGGAAGCAAAGCGCTATAGCAAAGAAGTTTATTGAGTGACTCAGTCATTGAACATGTGTGGTTAGGGAAAAAAACATACGCTTGATCTTTGACCTCGAACGAACGTTTTCTGCTCAGCGCAAAGACCCTACACAGCGTAATTTTTTTGCTTCTGCCTGGAAGCATAAGAGGATAATCACACCAACCGTATCGTTTACTCTCCTTTCAAAACATAGAAAAGATTGGTAAACGTAGTTGGCCTCTCAATAAAGGAAAGCGTTTTATTATCATTAACGCTCCTTAAACATTTAATTTTTTTCTATTTCTATTTATTTCTTTGGCAATAGAAAATGTAATTGTTTGAGTTCTTATTTTCCCCCATAAAATGGAAATGTTGATGTTGCACATAAGTATGATCACCTGCTCATTCACTGAGAGGGCTAAAGGGATCCCCCACTCCCGCCCTGAAGTGGAGAAATAAAAGGGAAACTTTTTTTTAAATTAGAAATGTCATTGAATTAATGAATTAAACTATTTATTTTAAAAATTCTGAAGCGAAGTGTTTGTAAAGAAACTTCAGAAAAAGACAAACTGGGTATTAAACAAATACTCACAATTATCTGTTCTTTTTTTAAGGGTGTGCTTGAAATGCATCTAGGGGTGTATTTTCAGGAGAAACTGGCCAAAATTCATGTTAAATCCCTAGAAAACTTACAAAACTCTCAACAAACTTTAGAATTTTTTTTCACCCGAAGGCGGCATCAGAGATTTCAGATTTTCGAAAGTTTCTTATTTCAGTCATATACGATTAGAGGAAGTCCTAAAATGTTTGTTTAATTTTTAAATAAATATTTTTAACAATAGCTGTTTCTTTAATTGCTAATTTATTTTCACATCTCCTAAAAATTTCAGTTCCGATTTCGGTTAGACTAGATTTTACGATGCATTTTTGAAAAAAAAATATATTGCAGCAAAAAAAAAAAAAAAAAAAAAAAAAAAAAAAAAAAAATAGCTACTGGTTTGGGAATTTAAAAAAAAAAGAAGCATATGCGCAAGCTCGTAAACACATACAGGCACAAAGACAATGCGCTAAAAATCTAAACACACTCCCCGTATGCTTATATACATATATATATATACACTGGCCTCCAAAAGTTAAGGATCAACAGGTTTTTGTGCTTAATTTGCAAATGAATGAATGGAAAAACACCAAATTTGGATGACATGTGCACAAAACAGTTATGTACTGAAGTTAGAAGAAGACATAGAAGTTTGCATAAAAAAAAAAAAAACGCAAATATGATTTACAACAAAAAAAAAGCTATCTCTCTGGAAAAGTCCATTCTTGAAAAAAATAATATATTACAGCTTAGTAAAATGTCATATAAACAAAAAATATGAGTTTTAATAAGTTTTTTGCCCCAGTGGCGGATTAATGTAATTTTTTCGGGGCGAGGGTTAGTTTGAAGATTGACATATACATCCATTTTATGGATGTAAAATAGGATCTTTTACATTAATTTCTTTATTCGAGGGTGGGGGGCGGTCGCCCCCTCCGTCCCCCCTTTAATCCGCCCTTGATATGCCCACCCCTAGCTTGAATGCATTGGCGGCATTGACTTGATGATTGATGCTGTCAATTAAGTTGTCGGTTACCGAAACGGGAAGCGAAGACCAAACACGGAGTAAGCTTTGTTCCAGCTCCCCTAAAGACCTTGGAGATGAGTTAAAGAAGCAACCTATCTATCAAGATAGTCCCAAAGATTCTCTATCGGATTCAGGTCTGGAGATTGAGCTGGCCATTCCATTTGCTCTAAACCAAGACCCTCAAGATATTCCTCAAAAACTATAGCCCGGTGGGGTCGTGCATTATCTTCCATCAGAATGAAATCATTGCCAATTGCACCGGCATATGGGAGAATATATAGAACAAGGATCTCATCGCGATATATCACACCAGTCAGAGTTCCTCCCTGGAACACATGCAGGGCAGTGTGACCACCGAGCGAGATTCCTGCCCAAACCATTATTCCACCACCTCTGTAACTGTGTCTTTCAACACTGTTGGATTGATGGTATCAGGTGTTTTGTTCCCTCCAGATCAGCAGACGTCCTGAATCGCTCTCCAGTGTGAATCTAGACTCGTCTGTAAAGAGTACAGAAGCCGATTGCTGTCCGGTCCAAGAAACGTGTTCTCTTGCCCGAGATAACCGAGCTCTTCTCTACCGTATTATTACATGGAACAAAATATGTGCGCAACTGACTCGATCCGACATATAACGAGGCCGGGGCAGTTGTTTATGTGCCTTATGCTACAATTCGAAAAAATGCCATGGCACAAGTCATACCACCTTTTTCATTTGATTATAGTTCAAGATACACCAATCAAAACTATTTGTAAAACGATGATTTTCGGGAAAGCCTTCCAAATCTCCATATGCCAACACTTCATCTCTCTCTCTACTCGCATATTTGATAGTCCCACTTCCTAAGATTCAACTTTCTATCGTGAACTGCTGCAGTTAACCCCAGGGGCCTGAATCTCGCACACTCTGTTAACCGAAGGTTCGGTTCCGTGACTTCAGATTGACGTCAACCGAGCCCTGCAAGGAAATTTGATTGGATGATGGTTCTCCGATGAGTTCTATGTAACGTCACGAACATTTCGGTGGACCGAGTATGCGAGATTAGAACCCCTTAAGCCTCGCTCCCGTCAAATTTGTGACGTAAGAACTTTAACTGCAACCGAACTTTAACCGTCAACGCTTCGAAAGCAATCTTGGCGGCGAGATCAGTTCCGCTCGAAATCGAGTGTGTAGTTTGTTATCTCTTGTTTTGTGGCCGCATAGAATTTAAATAAAGTAAGCGTGCTAAGATATTTGGTGTATTTTATTGCCTCTAAGCTACACGCTACCCTTAGCAAACGCTGCATGGTGGCAGCGGTGGGATTCAAACCCACGCCTCCGAAGAGACTGGTGCCTCAAACCAGTATCTTCAGAGATAAAGCCCAGGCAGCAGCATTTCAAAAATGGAAAAACATTCTGGTGTCGGAACCAGTTTTGAAAATTTATGATCCTAAAACGTTTTCAATAGTTACTGCTGACTGCTGATGCATCATCCTATGGAACTGGAGTGACTTTGAGACAAGAAGAATGCCAGTCCTTGTGTAATCGCTTATGCTTCAAGAACACTGATACCTACTGAAAGACAGTATGCACAGATTGAAAAGCAAGCCCTTGCTTTAACATGGAGTTGTGAAAAATTTAAAGACTATCTTAGAGGAACTCACTTTCGATTGGAAACAGACCATAAACCTCTCATTCCCATATTTTCGAAAAAGAATCTTGACGATTTCCTACTCGATATTTCACACCCCAGGAAGGGAATTGTATGCAGCAGATGCTCTATCAAAGAAGCCACAGAAAACGAAGGAAGAAAATGATGAATTGACCGGAGAAATATATGCTTATGTGCAGATGATTACATCAACCTTACCAGCATCCTATAATAGACTGCTAGAATTCAAAAAATATCAAGAGACCGATCCTACCTGCCAAGAATTGGGGAAATTTGCTTTAGAAGGCCAAGCAAGAGGAATTTGCCGAGTTCATGCTTACAGTACTGGAATCATAGATTTGAGATATCCATTCAAGACGGACTTTTAATGAAAGGATGTCTTGTGCCCCCTTGCCTGAGAAAGCACATCTTGCAGCAAATTCACGAAGGACACATGGGAATAGCGAGAACAAGAACGTCGGTCTACTGGCCCGGGATAAATATAGAAATTGTAGAAATTGTGAAAAATTGCACCAACTGCATTGAAGAGGCAAGTAATCGCCCTGAACCTTTGAAGCCCCCAGAATTCCCAGAAAGACCGTGGGAAGCTGTTGGCATGGATCTCTTTAAGTTGAAAAACTTCTGGTACCTTATAATATCAAACTACTATTCGAGGTACCCAGAATTTGCAAAACTCGAAAGACCGACTTCATCAGAGATCATTGAACATTAGGGCGGAGAGTAAAAAAAAAAAAAAATTTGATTTTGTTTTTGCTCTAGTGCTAAAAAGTTGTGTACTGGTGGGTAGGTCACATGTGCAAAATTTTAAGGAAAACAAAAAATATCTTCCGGTTCCAAAATGACCATGTTTTTTAACAGATTTTTATTATAAATGCTTTTTTCTATTGTTTTGTACGCAGCTCGTCATTTTGTTTATAAATAAAACTCAGAATTATAAATAAAATGTCAGAACTAGTACTCAGAATGAAAAACAAAAGAAAGTTACCGCAAATAGATTGTAGTTAGTGTAATGCGTGCGCAAACGTAGATGTTCTGCTGATTTCACTGTCCAGTCACAATCAAGGTCTCCTTCATTTAGAGGGGGAATTCCATTACGTATTTTTATTCAAGAGTGTTTCTCTTTGCTTTTGTTCTCGAGCTAATGATTATTTTTTATAATCGTGCATTCTAAATTAGTTAAAACTAGTTAAATATTAATAATACTGTATGATTTAGCAACTATTTGAAAGAAAACAATAAAGCAGAATAGAAGCAGTGTATTTTTCCAGTGTTTGGCGCTCCAACAGAGTGAAGTTGTCATATTTTGCCAACATATAGGTATGTAATGAAATATTATTTGTTGGTGCGAATTGATTTTAAAGAAAAGTTGAACAAAGCCAATCCAAGTACTTCAGAAATCGCAGATAAAGTTGCAGAGAGAATAGAAGAAATTTGGCGCACAGCATCTCTGCCATTTATTTAACGCCAAGGTATAGTACAGATGATTCGATCATACAGTGAAAAATACAAGAACATAAAGAATTTTTTGGTGTGAAAAAACTGACAACCTCAACTTTAGAAACGAAGCTTATAACCTCCCAGAAAGACCCTGAGAAGCTAATAAATGTTCTTGGCCAAATTCTAAAAGAGTTCATGAAATTGAAAAACCTCGTCTTATAGACCAAAGAATACTTAGGCAAATGTTCATAGTTGCAGTTCATAGGTGCAGTTGATTTAAAAGAAACTTTAAAAATGAGAAAGCGAGCCGATAGAAAGCAGAAAGAGACAGAACGAATGATTCTTAAAAGAAACGTTTCTTCATCTTCTACTCAGTCTAGGATCGCTACTCCTGATCAAGATTATGATGAAGATTATCGTAATTCTGATAATGACATGGATTGTTTCAAGCCTTCCTCTCATACAGCCAGTTGGATACAATCTGAAAGGAAAAAAGACACCACTTTCAAACCGATACGCAGCACTTAATAATAATACCTCCAGCTTCATCTGAAACTCCAGTTCTATCACTAGCTATAGCTACTGCTGCGTACTTGCGAGTGGATTTTCTGTTGCCCGTATTCGGCAATTCTGTGATTGACTTATCCTTTCAGATGAAAATAGGGCCCCACCAGTGGCATGGCGCTAACGCTTTGAACTGGGAGAGGGAAGGTGCCTGGTTCGGAACTAGGTCGCGTCCGCCGACCTAACCGTTCGGAGTTTTCCGTGGTTTTCTCCGAAACTTCGCGTAAATACGGCTGGGATCCCTTAAAAAGTTCCCCAAGGAGGGCAATCCCACCTCCGGCCTAGATCCCAAGCGTAGATAATTGGCCGTAACCCACATTTCTATTTCAGATGGAAATGGGCTTCGTCTGTCCACAAAATGTTCCACGGCCATTCATTGTCCATTTCCATGCGAGTTAAATATTCAAAGGTAAAGGTCTCTATTGTGGTAGGTCAGCAGGAAGCAACTCCTGCTCATGGGTAGTTTTGTATGGCAATACAAAATTACCTGCATTGACATGTATAGCAATGCAGGATGTTTCGCAGAATTGTATGCACGTGCTCATAGGCATGTCCAATGTTCGGGCAATTCCAAGTGCAATGCACGGTTGCACACCACAGCTCGACTTCTGCACTGCTGAGGCCACTTCTTCAACATACGTCAAATCATCTCTTTTCCTCCCTCTATCAGATTGCACATCGAAAGAACTTGTCTTTTCGAAATTCAGAATCATTTTCTTCAAACTCACGGCTGTCATCGGAGCAACGCCTTTTTTCATACACAGAGTCTCCGGAACTTTTGCAGAGCTACTGGCACATTCTCGTTCTTGTAAAAAAGCTTTACAAGCAGAGCGCAATCCTTGATTGAGACAGTTACGGAGAACTTCGCAGAAGCGAAATGTGGAAAAGTCGTATACCCGGCGATTTTATTTATAACAAATGCAATGAGTCGTGCGTACGACAGGTATTTACATTTACATATTCTGGCATTTACAGCGCCATCTATAGCTAAAATTTGGAACCACTTCTTTTTTTCTTATGACATATGCTTTCCCCCTTCTTCAATAATGTTCCGTTCATATTTGACGCCATTCTGATCAGTGGTTCTTTTTTTTTATAGTGTTTTGAAATTTTAACTATAATCAATCTGTATTAAAATTTCTTTTAATATTGTAAAAATGAAAAGTATTTCTGATATATGCTTATATGAAATGATTTACTGAACTCGCATTTCCAAGATTATAATTACCCCCCAAAAAGTGAAGTGAGATTCAAGCCCACACTCTCTTTTGAGATCGAGTGGTTTAGATCGCTCAGTCTTAGCTCTGCTGCGAATTCATTCCCTTGTTGTACATACAATGCTAGTGCAGTCTTACAGCATTACATTACAGAGTCAGTCTGTGAAGAGCTTTTTAAATACAATAGCAACTCCAAACAATCCGAATCTAACCAATAAATTGGTATTTTTTTCTTTTGTGTTATTTTAATGTTTTCTATATTTCTGTATAAATTATAAATTTTTGAGGCACTATCTACATATTTCTTTTTTACTTATCTCTGAAATTTTAGCTATATATTTTTTCTTTTTCATTCCACGCTAAGAAGGTTTTTTTTTTTTAATTTAACAAAATTTGTTTGGTTAAACAGTTTGGCAGTTCTCCTTTGTTCATTTGACATAAGTTTGTTTGATTCAACCAAATCGTTTTAACAAAATTCCTTAAAATTAGGACCAACCAGAACCTTTCCACAATCAATTTACGTATGTGTCAATAGGCAGACGAAAGATCACATTTTTCAAAAATAGTTAGTAACCTCCATTTTATTAATACGTTGAACTATGGGTTATATCAAATCTACTTCACCCTGGACACTGTTGGCTTCTTAGCGCTGGTGTTTTTCCGGGGGTCGTCCCAACCCCCCATTTATCTTTTGTGCCCTCGAGTACGCTTGACTGAGTGCAGATTTAACTCCATGACAGTTATTTTTGCAATTCAAACTGGCTAATTCTAACATTCCACGGATACTCAGGAGTACAAAGCCGTTCGAATGAATGAAGCTAGAAATCCCAGACCACCTACACAACAACAAATAATAACTACCGATAAATATATCTTATATCGATAAATATAAGATATATTTATCGATAGGCTGTTTACTCAGTCAGTCGAAAGTTTCTGAAGTAAGTAATCATTTTACCTATTCATTAAAATTTACAGTTTTGTTTTAAATCTTTTATCTATATCTGCATAGTTAACAACTCAATGTCAGATTTTTCAGACAAAGTAAAGCGTCAGAATCACTACCGTCTTGAAAATCCGTGATAAAATATACTCAAAAATGATAGCTCTGATAACGAACTGCTTGTTTGATTGAACAATAGACGCTTGCAATATTTGCACTACTATATATTTAATTCGTTTTGCGCTTATCACGAGTGATCTGTTTTATTTTTTATTTCGATTTTAAATCAAGGTTGTTTGCATGCTTCTCGCAAAAAAATGGCCTCTGCTGCTTAATCAGCTTATGCTTTGTTAAAATAAAAACTGTTCAGGGTTTTTTCTTGGTTCAAATTTTTTACGTGATTCGCTGTGATTGTAATTAGTATTAAATCTTTCTATACACCGAAACAAGAAATAATTCATCAAGTGTGTCCGCACATATAATATAAACTCGAAAACAGCATCAAAAAATAACATGGAATAAGTTTGCTTGATACAGTTTATATTAGTATTATTAACAGTTACTCTCAACATACTTCACATTTTTCATATTCTTACAAAGTATTTTTACCTCTTTTACTTTATCTAATTATGTATTTAGTATGCATAAATTATTTTATAAGAGCGAAACATTATTAAGTCAGAGGTTATTTTTGTGCATACCTACCTAAAACGGCTAACTGTTATTTTGACTTCTCACAAGAAATGCTTCTTTTAACGATACGTATTGGTTTTTGTTGTTGTGTCCACAATAGGACCTAAAGTGGACACGACAAGTGGACTGTGAGGACATAAAGTTGGGACCTAAAGTGGACTGCGTGAACCTAAAGTTGGTCTACACAACCTTGGCGATATCGAGGCAGTTATCCCTATAAAGGTTAGCATGAAGATTGGTAGTTATTGTGTGCAATTTGGTGAGAATGACAAGACACTCAAATATAACAGTGGACAGTGTAATTTTAACAAAACAGAAATAGACAGTGTAATTTCAACAAAATTATTTTGTTAATTTAATAAAATTTCTTTGGTGCTATTTCAACTGGATAATTTTGTTGATTTAACTAAGTTTTTGTTAATTCAACTAAACATTTTTTTTCAATGTACGATTTCTGCAGCTTCGTATATCCCAGACACTGAATTGTGCTATTCTATGGTAAAAATTGAGTGAGAAAGTTATTTTTTGAGTGTTAGTATTTAAACGCTGAGTATGACAATGCACATAACGGCAAAATTTTATGTTAGGATCTGAAATACGGTCCCTCAAGGCTCAATTTAAACTATTAGTTGATATTTTTAAAACTATTATTAGACTCAAGTTAAAATTCATGCTGGTATTTGTTTGCTAGACTAGCATTAAATGCTGTATCCCAGCAAGGAAAAAAAGCATGAACTACCATAAATAGTTGCTAGTTCCAGCAGAGTTACTAGCAAGTCGTGGTGTGTATTGGGACACTTATTATCATGCCAATTTATTTTAACGGCTTTTTAAGTGATGCGCAAACAGATTTCACACATTTTGAAGATATTTCCAAAAAAATCTCAAATTCTATTCAAATTTTTAAAAAATATATACGCCTGTAATTTCCGTTAATTGACCTCATTTAATGATTATAAATTTCATTTAATTTGTTCCAACGGTTGTCCGTGGCGTGCCAACAAAAATTTACACATTTTGAATCAATTTAAACTTCGTCACCTATAGTTTAAGTTGAATGACCAGCTATCTTTTAACGAAATTTCATTTCACTTGCTTCAGCCAGTTTTGGATGATGCGCGGACAGAAAAAGCTTCATGGATATAGCAATATAGAAAAATTGTGAATTGTTAATGACGATACAGGTTAAACGGCAATAAATCCCATTTTTTCAAACGTGCTACTTTTAACACCTGGAGGGATTGGCGTCAAGCAATGTTTCTTCCTAGATCATCTCGTGCATGCTCCCTAAGACTTAGTGTACGCCTTTTGTTGTGGGAAATTTACACGATGGGTATCTGTCTAGGGGTGGTGCCTTGGTCGGTAACTTTTTAAGGTGTTCTAACGAGTATCCACATTACATCTGGGGAAAGCCATCGAAACTCCAGACCATTAGATCGACAGCTGCGCGAACCTTGGACCTCCACACTTCAGTCGTCTACCATGTTCAGTGTCCTATCCACTCGGCCCCTGTAGGACTTAGATCCAGAGATTTTGTGGGTTAACTCATATGGCAAAAATCCTCATCAAGAAAATTATCAACAGCGTGAGGTTAGTATGGCCTAGCATTATTGATCATAAAAAAGAAGTACGGTCTAACCTGTGCTCAAGAATGATGTGCTCGACTCACGACAAATGAACTTTGCTGAGAGCTGCTCTCAGAGAGAAAAACACCACTGGGCGGCGCTGGGCGTAAATGACCTCGGCTAGACCTCTCTAAAATCTTTACATGGATCTTTTTTCTTTCCAGACGCAGAAGGAAAGTTACGAGAAAGCTCTTTAGTCGTTGTCTGCTTAAATTGTTTTGCAATTAATACCAAGTAGTAATCCTGTGCTGTGCATGTGTCATCGATCTTGGGCGACCCTTAGCCGGACTTCCTGATGATAGTACCGCTTGTTAGGAATTGATTCCATTAGCTGGAAACCACTATCGGTGCCACTTGTAACCATTGTCTTGCCTTGAGACTGCTCAGTTTTAAGATTACCATCAGCTCTCTATCGCATTGAATCATCTAAACGGTTGTTATAACTCATTCTCCCAGCCAACAGTCTTAATTTGTAGGTTTAACGCAGTATTCACAACACTGCAGGCGAAAATCTCCGACGCTTAAAAGGGTCAATTCCCACGCTGTACTACAAAGACAACACTAAAGGACATTTATTCCAAGCTGAAGGCTAACACTGAGCTTTTCTTCAAAATATATAAAATATAAATTTTATCATTTGTAGGAAAGGACGTGAGACGAGAAACAGGGCTGTCTCGTCTGGTCTCGCAGCGGTAAACCTCTACCTCGTCTTGCCTCTCGTCTCGTCTCGCAAACACTGTCACGACTCGCGTCTCGCCGAGAAATTGCCTGTCGCGAATATCTCAAAATTAAGGACTGCGATTTTGTTACTATATTTTTAGTAGCGTTAATACTATTTTATTGAAAATTAATATTAATAATAACAATTAGTTATATACATATTACCATATTAGTACACACATATTAGTTACCATATTAACTCATATGTGCATTTGAAGTTACAAAAATTCAGATTTAATCCGTATATATAATGTAAATGACGCCGAAAAAATATTTCATTTTACTTATTTATTTCCGGAGCTGCGCAAATGTAATATGTATGGTTGACGGGAGTTTCATTTGCTTTTGAAATCATATAAAACTTTGAATTTTGTTTAGAAAGATGCAGAACTCAAGACATTTTGCGCAAATAAAATTTTAATCTAATTAAGGTGCCCCAATGTGCGGAATAGTAAATTCATAAAAGTTTCGATTGGGGACGGGATAATTATAGTGAAGCGTGCTTAGTGCTTATACCCCTTCTCGTTTTAGTGTATGAGATATGGGTTTCATATATAATCGGGAATCCTGGTTTAAACTGTGAATTCACACCATCAAAAAGAAGTAGGGATGGACGCGAGACGTGCGAGACGAGAATCGGGGCTGTCTCGTCTCGTCTCGCAGTGGTAAACCTCTGTCTCGTCTCGCGTCTCGTCTCGTCTCGCAAACACTGTGTCTCGTCTCGCGTCTCGCAAAGAAATTACTGTCTCGTCTCACGCGAGACGTCTCGCGAGTCTCGCAAAATTAAGGACTGCGATTTCGTTACCATTTTATACTAACTTATTATTGGGATTTTATTGAAAATTAATATTAATAATAACAATTACTTACATATAGCCACATTAGTAGATATATTAATAACTATATCAGCATATATCGGCATTTGAAGTAAAAGAAATTGAGATTTAATCCGTATATATAATGTCAGACCGAAAATATAGTATTTATTTTTATTTACTAGCTGCGTGCCCATTCTTCGCACTGTAGTAAACGAAAATTTTCCTAACATGAGTAATTTCAATTAATTCCAGTGATGTGGAATCTAAAATAAAAGCAAAATTATTTGACTCTTGATGTAAAGTTTGCGTCATGAGTATTAACCTGGCATCATTGCAATATAATGACTCAAAAAACTACGTCAGTGTCATTCGCGATCAGAAAAGTGAAAAGCTTAGCGGTTTGCAGAGAACTCCCGACTTTCAAAATGTGTTATTTCTACATCATACTGTAGTTCTACATCATACTGTTCAAGTTGTATCATTAAATACCTCAGACACTACATGAAATGGACAACCGTTTATTTTAAAATAGCTGCGCACCCGCTCTTCATACGAGAAGTAGCGAATATTTTACTAAAATCATATCTGCATGAGGCAAAACAGGTTTTTTTTCTTTTTAAGTTCAAGTAATCTCCTCTGTTGAAATGACTGCGGGATATATTAACACAAATTAGAATTACTTATCGTTCAGTTGGTTGTAAGATAACCCTTGAAAAATTATAAACAGAACACTTTTAGTCTTTATTAAATCTCTACTATTTACTTTAACGTCAATTTCAAGTCTCTAAAATATGTTTAATTTTTATATTAATGAAAACAAGATTATATTAACGCTAATTATAATTATTAGCCTAATATTTCCAATAACATTACCGTGTGTGCATTTTTAGATTTCATTATAGTATCTCAGTTGGTTAATAGACGTCTTATTTTTTGTTTATATTTTAAATTATTGAACAGTTAATTTGTTGACGACTATCCGTTTGTACTTTTCCACAATCATTTTTAGCGATAGTACTACAGTCGTTATGGTCGCCCTGTTTACAGAAAAATTAAATCATAATTCCCCTAATGTATATCCAGTGTGGATTTTTAAAAAAAATGAAAAGACATCTAACAGGCGAAGGTAATTTTAGAATAGGAACCCAACTGCAAGATAAAATGATCGGGAGGAAAAAAAAATTATAAAAGTTTTGCAAGCCGAAGGAAGGGAAAACATGATAGTATAAACGAAAAGAGAAATAGTTTTTAAAAAAATTGCTTGCATTTCTTTCCGTCCGATATTAATATATAAGAATAAAAAATGTCATTTTAATCTCTTTAAAATAGGCCAACAATAGGGATTTAACCGCCCCTAGAAAGTTGTTACCAGGGTGGGCGCCCCCCCCCCCTACGCACGCCGCAACGTGCGGGAAAGTTTGAGGATAATATCGGTACAAGAATATTTCAACCAAGGATATTCAACCATATTTCAACCTACTCAGACTAAGCATCAATGCGAATGCAAGTTGCTCTACTTCTAATCTCTCTCTGATATACCCGAAACCCGATTATCACAGGGGCAAGGGGGGGGCGGTAGTCCGGTGCCCCTGAAGAAAAAGGGGGCCCATATATATCCCGATTATCTAAATTATAAATTCATATGTACTGAAATAGTAACTGTGGGGAAAAAACTGAATTTCCTCTATAATATAGGTATTACCTAATTGTCTATCACTAGATCAAGTTAGAGATATTTTTTGGGGGTGATAAATACGATTTGATTAAAGTACAAAAACTACAGTTAACTGAAATGCAATTATCGAGTACAACAGCGGTCAAAACTGGGTTAAAATGCTTAAAAAAGGGGGTGCTCAGTAAAGGGGCTTAATGCGTAAAAAAGGGGATAGTAAGGGGGGCCCCAAACTTAATGCCCCGGGCCCCGTCTAAAAGTGGTCAGATTTGAACATACCGTACCGCCTTTCCTATTTACTTATTATTTCTCTTTCAACTCTTCTCTGTTTTCTTTTTTTTTTTTCGCCTCTTTCTTTATCCTCGCTTTTGTGTGTTTTGTATATCTCTCGTCTGTTCTAATTTTAAATGTTACGTGTTTGTACGTATTGTAGAGTGCTGATAGTATACCAGGACCGAAAACGAAGGAGACGCAAGTTAAACGGTAGAGGCTTCAGGCAAATTGTCGCTTTTCAGATCGTATTTATGCGAGACGGAAAAAAATGCGAGACAAGACTCTGTCTCGTCTCGCGTCTCGTCCCGCAAAATATTTTCTTTCTCGTCTCGCAAAAAAATGCCTGTCTCGTCTCGCGTCTCGTCTCGCGAGACGATGCGAGAACGCGAGACAATGCGAGAATTCTCGCGTCTCGCGTCCATCCCTAAAAAGAAGAGAAAATAGAGAAGACTTGTGACCAGGGTTGTTTCTTAACATGGATCTTTGAATGATCCGCTGAGACCCAGAGTTGGATTAGAGAAATAGATCAGTAGATCATTCATTTACGTTCGCATAGTTTGGCTTATGGTGAAAGAAGCATTTTTAATAACTGATGAAACATTTCATTTATAAATATTAATTTATTTAAGAGAAGACTATGAAATATCCATAAGATTTAATTACATACGTATTCATCCATTTTGATGAAATGTAGCTAATATTATAAGTAAACAAAAAATCACAATTATTAAGTACACAGTTAGAACATAAAATTCAAAGTAAGCATACTTGCATCAACAATTTCAAAAAATGTAATAATTATAGACAGACATTCTAAAAAAGTTTGAAATTATTTGCTTGAAAACATAATGATAGCACATTTGAATGATATACTCATAATTTTGGATTATGCTTAAATATGAATTAGACATTAAAACTCAACTGCAATTCAAACCTCATTTTTATCTATTTAAATATTTAAAAAAACATTAACTAACAGAACTATGAACTATGAAATCTAATATTTATGTTGATATCAGTGATCAGTTTTTTGGGGGGGCGGGAGGCTAATTAAACAAATAATCTAAAAAAGAGTTCTCTAACAAGATGATTGATTTCCATTGGTTTTTATTTACAAGCAACGATTACTCTGCGCAAATTAATAAATGAATGGTTTATATAAAAAAAAAGTTATTCTGTAATTATTATATACAAGTTTGCACATGGAGGTTTTTTTTCCCAATAAAATTATTATCTAGATAGACATATAACAATATGTATACAGTGGAATCCACTTATACGACCGACAATACACACACACGTGTGGGGTGTCATAAGAACTTTCTCCAGATTTAATCAAACATGTTAAGTGGAAAACGTCTTAAACGGAAAAGCACTAAGCATAAATGATAAAAACATAAACATATTCCTTTTATGAAGGATAATTGGAGTATTATAGTTTTATCGTTTCTCAAGATGAAATTTCAAAAGTACGAATAGGAGTGTCATATAATAGGCACCCCTAGACATGTGTGTCAAATAATAGCTATCACCGACTTAGCGTCCATATGAGCTAATGATACAAATGGGTTGTAAATATTAAAATAAAAATAATTCTTAAATGTAGTTTGCTCAGATGTATGTAAGTAATTGTAAAATTCAATTTAGGAAATCTTAAAAAAGCTTTGCAGTGCGAAACTCAACCACGGTCAAAAATGGGTTAAAATGCTCGTGATAGTAAAAGGGGCTCGAAAGTTAGTGCCCCTGGGCCCCATCTAAATATGGTCAGGCTTTGGATTTACCGTACCACCTTTCCTCTGTTTACTTCTTATTTTTTTGTCTTCTGCTCTTTCACTGTTTTCTTTCTTTTTTCCAGTTTCTTTCTTTACCCTCTCCTTTGTGTGTTTTGTATATCCCTCGTGCCGTCCTAATTTTAAATGTTACGTGTTTGTGTGTATTGTAGAGTGCTGTAGTATACCATGAACTATAGCAAAGGAGACGCAAGGTAAACGATAATGGCTTCAGGCAAAGTGTACCCTGCCTTCTGAGGATGGCGTACCTCCTCAAATACAGCGCTGCAATTCTGGCTGAAAAGTAATTCGTATCGCAAATTTATGACAGACGAAAAATTCTCGCGAGAAATCTCGCGCGAGACAAGACTGTCTCGTCTCGCAAAAAAATTGCCCGTCTTGTCTCGCATCTTGTCTCGCAATGCGAGACGAGAACGCGAGACAATGCGAGATTGCTCGCATCTCGCGTCCATCCCTAATCATATTTACTGGTGGCAATTTTTAATTATGGTGAAAAAGGAGTTGATAACTTTGATTCTGAACACGAATGCGTGTTTAGTTGATTAGCCAGATAACAACAAAATGTGCCTACACGACGTAGAATCGAAACTAACACGACGACACAGCACATAGCCATTTGAGATTTACAATCTGATGTAGCTAAGATTTTAAACGCGTAATAACAGTGATAGTTGGATTGGTTGACCAACTATCCTAAACAATGAACGTTAGTGCCTCCTTTGACGTGTTTACCTGCGCTAAGTAAAACTTAGTAAACCTTAGTATAGTATGAGCTATGAAAATAAATCCAAAAAATTGTGATAACTTGAATGGTTTACCAACGATCCTACAGAATGAACGGGGTTGCATCCTTTGACGTTTTTACCTGCGGTAAGTAAAACTTACTCCCCTTTATGAACTACATGTCTTTAGATGGACATTAATACGTTTTTGGAAAGCTGGTTAATGGGACAAACTGTATTTCTAATTTGTACGCTTACTGCAATAGTATTTTTTTTTTTTTGAGATAAACAACATTTTTAAAAGGAAAATGTAAAATAAAACAACTGCATGTAAAACGCGTGAATTAAAATCTTGAGGTATATTTGTACTTCTGCATGATTACGTTAGATTAGTTAGAGTGTCAGCTACGAAAATACATGTAATAACGGTGATAGCTTGAACAGCTGACCAATGATTCTAAAGAATGAACGGGACTGCATCCTTTGGCGTTTTTACTTGCGCTAAGTAAAACTCAGCCTTCTTTACGAATTGCATGCTTTAGATAGACATTAACACGTTTTTGGATATCTGATTAATGGGGAAAATTTCATTTGTAATTAGTACGCTTGCTGCCATCGTATTTTTTGAAATAAATAACATCTTTTGAAAGGAAACGTGTGATTTAAAAAATTTAAAAAATAGATATAATGACTCGTGAATTTAAATTTTAAAGTAGTTTCGTACTTCTTATGATTGCGTTAGCTTAATTAGAGTTTCAGCAATGAAAATTAATTAAAACGAAACCCATTTTATAAATAGATTTTTAAAAACTTGCTTTTGATTGTCAAATTTTGGGTTAGTCAAGAAAATGTTTAAAATTCAACTTTGTCGAAAGCTTAATTTTCGGCCATATATATGGGAGTTATATCATTTTCGCTCCGCTTTTGCGTCATAACAGGAATACGTCGAGTAACCCGTAACCCTGTCTATAACTGATATTTATAAAGAAATGCTCAAATATAGGATTGATTGCTCATAAAGAAAATAACTGTTACAGATTAGGCAGTGATTAAAAATACTCTTCTTCGATACACAATGAGGGGCTATTTAAAGATCTATGCCGGGAAACAACGATAGGTGCAGAAAGAAAACCCCTGTCTTTGTGACAATGTTAGAGACCAGATTTACTATTCGTTGCGCAATAGTGTATATCCAAATGAAATTGGATTGGAAAGTTTATTTTAATCGATGCATTCGGCACGATTTATTTGTTTACATGCACCATAAATTAAGCAAGAGATATTTTCTCTTAGTGATCTCTGTCACCATACTATGCACGCCAAACATCTCGTGTGAAGAGTTTTACTTTAAAATCACCCGGATGTCACAATAGCAGCATCCTTCTGACATGGAAATGTTTTCCTCATTCTTTTCGAAAATATATTGCAACCAAAAATCAGAAATATTGATCCATAATTGGTTCTTTCTCATTTCTCATTAATACTTGTTTCTCATAAGATCATTAAATAAGAATATTAAACAGAAAATTATTTGATAATTTCTGAAAACAGGATGTCTCAAGAAAGAAACCATGCTTTTAGCAACTATGCTTATTGTATTAACTTATATGCTGGCATGAAATATGAAGAGAGTGAAATTTGACTGTAGTCCTTTATATCAGAAGCGTTAAGTTTTCAAAATTATTGGGGGGGCCGGGCCCCACAACCACATATATTCACGTCAGTGGCGTAGCCAAGGGGGGGGGTTAGGAGGGTCATAACCGCCCCCCATGAGGAATTTTTTGCCATACAAAATGTATACATTCTTCACTCCCTTATCATACACCCATATACATATATGTGAGTTGCAGAAGGCGTAACCCCCCCCCCATGAAAAATTTCATTCAGAAAAAAAAATCATTTTCGATGAGATAGTGCATTTTAGACATATCTGAACGTTTCTTCATTTCATACTTCACATTGCATAATCCGATTTTAATTAACCAGAGCCTGGCGAGGGCAGCTTATAGTAACATTATGTGTTAAGTGGCGTCACAATGAATACTAAATCATGATTGAAATCAAAAGGAGAAAATTTTTAAAAGTACAAGTAAACGTTTTTTTTTAAACGTTTGTAAATGGCGTGAATACTTTTTTTTTTACGTTAGTATAAATTAGTTTTCTGTATTTAGTGGTAAATTATTGGGTGGGCTCAGCCCCTATTCACAATTTATTGGGGGGGCTCGAGCCCCACGGGCCCATATAACTCTACGCCTATGCTTTATATACATTAAAAACAAGTTACGTACTCATGAAAAGATACACCTAAACACATATATGCATTAAGAGACGAATTTATTTTTAGTACATTTTTCTCTTGTTGCAACTGATATCAAATATAGATTAATGAATACTGAAACTTTCAGTTAATAAAAACGTTTTTGGGTTCAGGTATGGGCAAACTAAATGTTCATTACTTCTTTTTAATAAAATGCCAACAGTATAATTAGAATTTAAACAAAAACTTTAATGTTTAGTAAAACTGAATAATATTTTAGTGCAGCAATTTTTAAATTTATCAACAAACTGACACAAAAAACGAATTGAGAGTAAGAAAATTTACAACTAAAGGAATAAAATATGATCTTTTGAACACAGATATAAAACCTAACCATACGTTTCATAAGAAAAATTACTTAAATGTATACTTTGCTTTGTAAATATGACATGTGACTTGCCTGACACCAAACCGGAAACCTATAACTACCGTATTAGCCAGAATTTAACACGACCCCGAAATTTTTCATCATGATAATCAGAAAAATCCTATATTTAGACCTCGAATTTAGTGCAAGTCAGGTTTTATATAGGCAATGATCAGTCTAAAAACACAACGTTATATTCGGGCCTACGGAATATTGCGTCAATTTCCCTCTGATGAGGTTTGGCTATTTATCTGTGTTTATTTTGTTAATCGTTTCTATTTTTCTAAACATGGACCTGCTGGAGGAACTTTCATGGGTTTATAACTAATTTTTCTTATATACATGTAATGGGGCAGCCCGATCGGGCACCTGCTTTGAGCCCTGAACGAGGCACGCTCTCAATTTCGTTAAGTCGTGCAAATGTGGTGCTTGGAAATATGACCAATTGTTACTCGTTGGAGTTTGGCTGGATCTTTACAGAAGTCCGTGGGGCGCTGGGGAAGGCCTAATCCTCGTGGCTGTGCGACTAACTACGTGAAATAAATACTCCTGGTTTAGAACATATTTTTTTTTTAACAGCATTTCACAAAGATTTATGTGGCTACAGAGGTCACGCAAAATCCACTGTCGCGACGGTGTTTATACTTTTATTGCCTAAGGTCACAAGATTTATAAGCTAAGCACATGTTCAACTTCCCCTTACCCCCCCCCCTCGAGTCCTTCATCCTTCAAAAATAAGTAACATACCGTTAATGTCTTTGACAGACTTATGTTTAGCAGATATAAGCACTGAATGTATTAAAATCCAATAAAGCAACACAAGCAGCAGATATATGTGATACCCCAGATTTCTTATATCGTTACATGCCAATGTTCCTTTTTTGGAAATTTTTATGCAAGATTGCGAAAAGATAGCTTGCTATTATTTGAATTTCTTTTATCATGTCTTTGAGTTTATCCTTCGGTAATACAATAGAGGAACTTTGGGGTGAATTTGAATTTTTGGGAATTTTATAGAATTTTCTTTCTTGTGTACTGTAAAAATTGTAAAAAAAGTCGAATTTTAGAAATTTTCCTGGCTGAAAGGCTTAAATTTTTACGTTTGAAAAATAACTTGTTTGATTATTTGAAAAATAAATAATATATCAAAAAATCAACCAAACTTTCAGTAACAAGCAGTATTTTTTTCAAACTGATATATACAACGGTTTAGTTTTAAAAAGATATTAAACATGATGTTTGATATTCCAAAATAGGACCATTGACATGTAAAAGGTTAAATCAAGAAAAGTTCGTAAAAGTTGTGTTTTATTTTATTATCGCACAAAACCTAGACATATGCGCTGCGCACCCAAGTGGGAGGAAGGGTTGAGATAAACCTCTCCCAGATCTAACGCGTTTGAAGTTTTAGTTTTATTTGCATCTAATTAGCATTAGCAATCCCATTAACCAATTAATTCCCTCTAAAAATAAATTATCATATAATTAGCACTATTTATTTTCTCGGTTAATTTATCTTTACTACTATAATGTGAGGGTGAAATCCTCCCTCTCAAAAAAAAAAGAATCTTTCTGGGTGCGTTAATGAGCATGGGGCCCCTTGATAACATTTACTACAGGCCCCGCGCTGTCTTAATCCGGCACTGCTTCCAAGTCATTGTCAAAGTTTTACAAAATATGAAAATTTCGGTTCTTTGGTCATTCCTTCTGGAGGTTAAATCATTTCCGTTTGATATTCATTCATCATGTGTTACGTTTTTTTGAAAATTTATATTTTACGAAACAATATTTTATTACTTCAAAACAATTGCTACGAAGCAATACTTTATTCCATACTTTGTTCTTCATATGAACAGCTGTAAGAATTAAAATGTTCTAATAATTTTACTAGTTGAACTGCTGCTGGAAAATCCACTACTATCATCTGCGCAGGCTATGATCTTTTTAACGATTTCCTTTCTACAATTCCTATAAAGGGGTATAATCCCCTGATCTATTTGCTGTAGTATTCAGAGGCAAAAAATAAAGTGCTATATTTTTTTAGTCTTATGGGCGGGACAGTTATTTATATAAAGAATAGCTTTTCTTTTCGTCATAATTATCTCATTGTCAAATGACACTAACCAGTATTGAAAGAAATCGGCAGTCATCCAAGCCTTTGAGTTCGCTTCGTATTTAACTGAAAGAGATTTTACACCTCTGAAGCATCGTGAATGTTTGGATTTTCCGATTACAAAAGAGGAACCCAAATTACAGATGGGCTGAATTCTGCAAGAAACAGGGGAAGGAGAAAAAAGCGCTAATGGGTCGTCTCCCATGAAGATTTTTGTAAAGACTGGATACAACAATGTAATTTTTAACTGATCCCTCGCCCCACGTGGATACAGAAAGAGGGTGAACGAGGAACTTTCATAAATATGAGGGTAGATATTTTTTATGGAAAAGACGAGTTCACGTCCAAGGTTGGGTGGCGGAACCAGCAGCAGGGGTTGCCAAATATTTTAAAATTTTTTATATTTCTATAACTCATAACAATTTTATGGCATTTTTGTCTTTAACAACATTTTTGTCTTTAACCACCATAAAATTAAATCAAATTGTCCGAAAATTTTATAAATATGGAAGACTTGCTTCGTTCTTCGGTGGTGACTATTTTGCCAAGATTAGATCACATGATTAAAAATAGTCCTACCCTTCCCATTTATACTTGATCCTTTCATATGCGTTATTAGAAGTAAGTGCGTTTTCTCAGAAGATACCTTTCAAGTGGTTACACTTAATGGACAGACTATAGTTAATATTTGAATTTACCCAAATAATTGAATTTATTTTTTTTTAAGTTTGTTACATGTTTAAAATTTTCACATTATTCTAAGTGCCGCCCATAGTAGATGTAGTGGCTTAAGAACCATTCTATCCACGACAGACTTTTTTTTGAAGTGTAAGGGTACAAAGAATGCATACTTCTCTGTAAATAATAAGGGAAAAGATTGCTTTATACTGTACTTATTACAGCTAATGCTTGTAGAGCGATTCAGCCCCTTTGTGTCCAAGTACGAAACAGTGCCCGATTTTACACAAAGCTTTCCTGATGATTGGAATCTGAAGATGAGAGGATGACTTATTCTACCTTTTACGAATACTTCTTCAAAATGTTCAAACCTTATTCTAAACGAAGGTTCATTTGTGAAGAAACAGTCAATCCCTTCAAAGAATCACCAGTATAATAGGATAAACCTCCGAGAGCAGTTCGCTTTTTTGGTTTTGGCAGTTTTGGCTCTCGGAATCTTCTGCTGTCAAACGAAACCCCAGCTCAGGGTTATGGGCCAGCAGCGCTGGAACTTTTTTTTTTTTTAATTTACATTGTTTTACATGTGGAAATATTTTAAATTTTAATCAGGAACAATACCTATTGAAGATTTCTCTCTTTTCATGGTTTAGAAAAGATGAGAAGATGTTTCATGGAGGCAATTAATGAAGACCCTTTGGAAACTTCCGGAGAAGAATTCATTGACCCGGAGTTTATCAATGCTCACAACAACATATCACGAGTAGAACGACATCTATTGGTATGTGTCGGTGCGACTGAAAACATCCCAATTCTCTAAAGAAACCAGTACCTCTGTCATATCATGTCCTGAGCATCATAAGTCCTTCCTGCTAATAATTCCAAATCAGATCACCTGAACCAAATCCATTGATAGATGTAAAAGACATAATACATGCTCAGCATAATTCTCAGTGTAGTGTCTTCAGCGGATGATAAAAATTACCCGGAGAAGAAGATAAATAAGAAAACAGAAGAACAAGAGAACAGAAAATCACGAGTATTAGAAAGAGCTGAATAAACAGCAGATTAAATTACAGGAAATAGTATAGAGAGAAAAGAGAAACGAAATGATGCAGTCAAAGTAGAAAAAACCAGAGCCAAGAAACCAAGGAAAGCACATGAAATCTCAAGAGAAGATGAAAAACAAGAGTAGGAACCACAAGACCAGTCAGATGGAAACAATGAAATTTTAGTTTAAAATATATATCAACCCATCTTGAAATTTATATTTTATTTATTCATTTATTTTTTGTAATGTTACCCAATATTATTCAAAATAATACTGTTCAAAATTTTACTAAGGTGTCAATATTTTGTTTTCTTAACTGCCAATAAGTGAATATGCATGTCAATAATTGGCTCTTATCCATGTCAGTAACTGGTTCATTCATGTCAGTAATATGGGGGGGAAATTAATGCTGAATTTCTGCTTATAATATGGAAAAAATTTTTAATTTTATTAATTTGGATCTTATTTGGATATTAATGGAATCGGTAGTGCAGATCTCGGCCATAAAGAAAAACTTTGAAACATAAATAATGCTTTTCAAATAAGAAAGTTAAAACGAAAATAACTCGAAAATTTCCTTAAAGTGTCAATAAGATGCCTTTATCCTCTCTCTCTCTATATATATATATATAACATAATAAATCAAAAGCCTTCTGAAATCCCAAATTTCTAAAACCGCGGAGTTGAGAACAATGGAAACTCGCTTTCAACGACCGCAACTACTACACAGTCCCTTGCAATTCCTTTGTAATCTTATAAACGGTCCCGGGCCTAGTCAATCTAGCTTCTTAAAACTCACAACAGTCCTTGAAAAACAGCTGCCCAGATTTTGGGATCGACCAATAATTGCAATGTGGGCGGGTCATGTGACACGACCTCAAAAGTTAATAAAAGGGCTGACGCAGCCCGGGAGAAAATCTTTTCGCGTGGCCGCAACTGCCAAGAAAACATGCATCAAATTGTATAATAAAAAATTATGTAACCGCACTTGTGATTCCGAGTCCGTTTCATCGACAGCTATAGCGTGGCCTAGGATAATCACCTCCCGCCAGGTCAGCGAAGACTCCCCGTTGCCTAGGATGTCATATATATATATATATATATATATATATATATATATATATATATATATATATATATATATATATATATATATATATATATATATATATACCGGGTGATTCAAAATAGATGTTAAGGCAATTATTTTTTAAACTGTAAGTGATCGAAACGTACTTCCAATTAGTAAAGTTCGTCAAATTAAGAGTAGCTTACAGATAAGGAATTTTTTTTTACTGGGGGTTGTATACATATTAAAATACGAAATTTAATTTTTATACGTTCTTTCCTTTCCTACCTTTTATATTTAGAACCAACTATGAGTTAATAAAAGTTAAATCCCATTGTTTGGAAAAGCAATCAAACGGGTTCAAATGTACGAAATTAACAGGTACAGTTTTACCTAAAATGATCGTTACTGCTTGATGAAATTAGCGATAAGTTAGTCTTTTATTGGGGTCATCCACTACTTACATCACGCTTTTAAGGAAGGAATTTTAAAGTGTAAAAGAGAACGACAAAATAATGGTGTAGGTTACAATGGTGTGGTAACTTTTACAAGAAACTGACAAACATGCGTTTTAGGAAAATTCTAGCTAAATTAGGATTTGAGGAGTCAACTGTGTCTATCAAGTGGCAATTAGCATAAATTAACTTCATCTGAAAAGTAATTACATTTTTCTCACTTTTGAGACATCCCCTTAATGCTTGGCGACAAATGCCAAAGTTTTCAAGTTGATATATCTCGGAAACTATTTCACTTAGAGACACGATATTTGTTTTATTAATTTTCTTAGGCAAAGACCAACATTCTTCTAAATATAAAGGGTAGGAAAGGAGGGACCATATAAAAATTACATTTCGTATTTTAATATGTGTACAACCCCCTGTCAAAAATGCTATATCTGAAAGCTACTCTTAATTTGACGAATTTTTCTAATTAGAAGTATGTTCCGATCACTTACAGTTTAAAAAATAATCGCCTTAACATCTATTTTGAATCACCCGGTATATATTATAAAACAGCTAAACTTACGTAGTACGGCTATCCTATTAATCCTTCGAGCAAGTGATAGCACATAACAAAAATAACAATTGAAAAAAAATATACATATATATAGGATAGAAGAATAGGATATATATATCCCGTTATTCACAGCCGTAAGATCACAAGCTTTAGCCATGTTCTTAGTCCCCAAGATTGGGGGGGAGGGGGCACAAACAGAGAAAAGTGACCGAACTAGAATAAAAGTGATTCTAATGTTACAAAAGTTATTCTACTTTTATAAAACAAAAATATTTTTAACGATTACACATTGTCTAAAATAGGCACCAATAAGTAATGTGATATTACATTAACAGTGTTTGGATTTTTGCATTTATGAATGTGTTTTAGCATTAGCTCAAAAGTTATAGACTCTGAGCTGAAATGAAGGAATCGTACGTTCTTTTAGCATATATTCTAAGATTTATATGAAGAAAAACAGACAATATGGGAAAAAAAAAAAAAGGAGTGTGAGAAAGAGAGAGACAGAGAAAAATTGATGAAACTACTTTCAAATACTTTTAGATACTTTTACAGGGTTTTCATTACAGAAAAAAAAATGGGTGAGAATTTCTCACCCTTTCCCCGAAAGATTGAGATTTTTATAAAATGGGTGAGAATTTTTCACTAATAGATTTGGGATGGGTAAATATCCAGTGGGTAGGGTATTTATTCCTCTGTCGGGTAAATATCCAAAATCAAGGTATTTATGATTTTTAGTTATTTTTATTGAGTGTAACTGTACCTCCAAATCTAAATCAAGCGCACTTAGATGCAATAAAAGTAACCCAGTTTAAGATCCCCCCAGGATCAGAATGTGTTCCCAGGAACCCCTGTCCCCTTTCTTTTTTTTTTCTTTCACAGACTTTAGTTCTTGAGAATCCACTTTTACACTCTGTGTTCTTCATTTTTCTTTTTTTCTTTCAGAAACCGATTTGTAGGGTGCGCGATTTTCTCGCAGTAATAATTTTTTAATGCGAAAAAGGGAAAAAAAAAGCGAGATTCTCGCGTTCTCGCGCTCTAGTGAAAACACTGCAGTTTTAAAGTGTTCGATTAGAAATACACAAGAAGAAATTGTATAATTATGAAATAAAGAATATAATAAATTAAAAGCAGACTGTGTTTCCGTCAGTCATTTTTGTTCCCTACTCTCTCATTGAATTTTATCTATAGATTCTATCTGCCTCTGGCTTTTATAAATTATAAATTGATACTGAAGTTTTTCTTTGAGTCAGTTGTAATAGATAAATAAATAAAATGGATTAATAAAAAGATTTTGAGCACTGAAAATAAAAATTGTAGGTGCGAGTCTTAAAATAAAATATCCTTTAAAAACTTGTTTTCAAAGAAAACATGCTGCATCAAAAGTTAAAATTTTATTAATTTAAATTTAATCTTTTACAGATTTAGAAAATTTAGAATGTGCTCTTGAAGAAAACTTAATTCACATTTTATAGTAAGATTCCTTCTTCAAATATTATTTTTTTGATTACCTTTATTTCTTTATTTAGAAATGCGCAGTTGAAATGACACGATTCTAATAATCATCTAAATTATCTTTTAAGTTACCGGCATACATTTGCAATGTGAGGGAAAAGGATTCTTGGATCTAAAGTTTTTTTTTTCCACGAAAATTATAGTTCTTTTTTTAAGAAAAAGAGAAAAGCAAAATTTACCGTGCCAGTTAACGCAACAGTATGCAATATCAAATATGCAATGATTTTAAACTCAATCTTTTAAAAAAAATAACTTCTATATGTATTTTAATTCTAGAGAAAGAAAGGGGGAGGGGACTTTCCTTCTTATAAAATAATAATAAAAATAAAGAGAGAGGGAGAGCGAAATGAGCAGTATATAGATGTTTGTTTGCTATGATTAAGGCAAAGCTACAGGAGGGCTATCTTCTCGATGGGGGATGCCTTGATAAAAGGACTTTTTAAGGGGTTCGAACGCGTATTCACGTTACATCTGGAAGAAACCGCCCAAAACTCCAGACCGTTAGATAGACAGCCGCGTGAGAAGCCAGAATCCTGGACCTGCACACTTCAGCGTTTGCCTAATGTTCAGTGTCTTATCACTCGGCTATATAAATATTATTTAGCTTTACAGAGGGATTGTAAATGAGTCTTGTGTTTACGTAGGTTATCCAAAAGGTTCTCTCCTTCTGGTTTCTTTACCGACGCAGAATCACAAAAAGAAAGTTTTAAAACATTAAAGAGAGTTTCGAAAGTCTCCCTCAAGGGAACCCCCGTAAAACAAAAAGCAACCTCCATAAAACAATGGTGAGATGTATGAGCTCAAGTTGAAAAGTAGGGGTCTACGCCTACAGTCACTGACCTATACCTACACCATTGCTTACGGACATCGAAATAAATAGTAGTCTACAAACATGTTACTCGAATATTTAGATGGTGATTGATCAACTGAATCCCTCCCCTTTCCGTAACACACAAACACATACACTTAAAGGCCCGTTCAGATGGTGCGGGCAAATGTCGGAACTCCTGGAAGTAAGGGGAGTTTTTTAATGGCCACTCTTACTTGTACGACATTGTAATCGGAAAATCTACGATCTTTTAATGATCAGTCGGGATCCACCGACAAAAGCTAACCCGCGAAACCACGCCTCTCACACAATGGAGAGACGGGACAGTAGATTTCTCGAAGGAGGGAATTGGAGAATACACTGATTTACCACTGGAGTTTGTGACATCGCCCACATAGTAAACAAGCCTCTACACACTGTCTTCCGGGGACCAAGGACGTAGGTACATAAGGGCTAGTAGACACCATTGCAAAATTTTATACTTTCGCTGCTAAGCAGCAGAACATTTCTATTTAAACTAATAGCTGTAAAGATCTAGAGAACAACCCAGAGCTCTTCGCTGGAGGTCCCTATGTCGTCACTTCGCTGGGGCTGGAGGTCTATTGTGTACGATAAAAAGCCATTTCAGCTCATCAAAATTCAATAAAACTGTATGAGTTCTCAAGGACGAAAAATTCGTGTGTTTTCAACTTCTACCATTGAAGAGGGGCCTTAAGGATCTGTACTACATCCCTCTCACCGTCGGCGGATCTAGAGGGAGGGGCACGTGCTCCCCTGCAAAACATTTGATAGAGCAAACAATAATTGACAATACTTAATAAAAGATTGACTTATTTTGTAAATTGAAATGCATTGTGCTCCCTGTCAATCATAGAATCCTGCTAAATTTTTAGGGGACTTCTGACCACCAACTGCACCCCCCTCGCTACATTACTGCTCTAACATGTTTCCTCTTGAGCCATTCGATATAGTCACTGTCGACATATTCTCGCACACACACACATCCGTAAGCCCAATGCCCCGGGCAACCACCTATAGGTGAATACAGCACTGACACAATCATCGTACTACCACTGATACTTCTGTTTGAATTTGTTCAGTAATATGACACTAAGACCAACCTAAATCCGATAACTGCTAAAAATGGACTCTCCTACGCCCAAGTATCATAATAAAAGCAATCCTAAGTGTCAATAATTCTAACACTAACTGCATTCACTTCATTCTAAACCTTAAAATATCACTCAAAGATTAGAATTTTCATATTACACCATGCAGTAGCGCAAGATATCAACCATTGGTCCTGAAATTAGCACCATGCTCATTTGTCAAGTTTATTCATAGGTTAAAATGAGCCACTGCAGCTTCATGCTTCGCTGTCATAGAATCGGAAAGCCTAATATTCAGCGTAATTGTGTACTAAAATAAAACTATTTTGATCACTCCGAGAGAGATTTCATCATTCTAATCGTGAACTTTCAATCGATGATAAAATAACATGTTCTTTCACTGTAGCTTCAGGGTTTGCCTTTTTTATCATACTGGATGCCATTTGTAATCGGATGTCGTTACTGTTGACCGTGGATTCTTCAGGGATGTACTCCGTTCCCAAAATTAAGAATATTCAAAGAATTTTTCCCTTCGAAGTCTTAATTTCTTGACTCCAATATTCAGATTATTAGAATGTTCAGTCTGCGGAATTTCGGATAACCGAACGAGCACTGTATTTCATATTTATCAGATTTATTCAGATTTATCATATACGCATCGTGAAAAGAAACTTAACATAAAACTATTTAAATTTTTGAAAATTGAAATGTATTTTTATATTCTCATTATAAACTTTCTCAACCTCACTTTTTGAGATGAAATCTATGGAATGGGGGGTGGGGGTAAAGATAACAATAGGGGAGAGCCGGGTTCCTTCGGATGTAGGCTGGTTCTTATAGATCGATTATTTTATTTGCTATTAATCGTTCGAGGTTCTGTAAGTTCACAATAAATGGTGCCACTGCATGACATCAACGAATGAATTTGAATAAAGAAGAGCAAGGTAAGTTAATTAAATAAATATGGCCATTTTTGGTGCCTGAAAGCAAAATTGTTAAAACCTTTATTAAAACATTTACTTAATAGTGGTTTAACATATTTGAAGGCTGCAATATGTCATGACAACGTATATTATTACAGTATATTTTGTAAATAATTTTATGTCCTTTGCTCTTGTTCTTATTAGTGCAATTTTACAAATGGCGTAGAGATGAGTCGATTCGAACAAACATTCTGAAACAGCCTCATTGCTCTAAACCGAAATTTCGGGACAAAACAGTGTTCATTCTAAAATCTAAAGAGCATTTCAGGACATGCATTACATATATATTTTAACATATTTATAAAGGCTTTATTTAGAGTAGTTAAGGCTGGTACATTCGAGAAAGGGGCTTATCCCATCTATTGGTACTTGAAAGTGTAAAAGGAAATATTATTATTATTATTTTGAAATTTAGTATTATTTTAATTTAGGCTATTTATTATTTATGGTGGAAAAGTATTACTGTATGGAGACAAAGAATACTAAATCAGTTGTTTAAGATGCAATGCAAAAAATTCTTGGACATTTTTTTTCCATATCCACGAGACGTTTCACGAGTTCCAGAAACTTCCGTTAAAGCTCTGACAAAACCAAGAGTTAGGCACTGCAAAAAGGCAAAATTCATGCATGGCTTTTGTTGTGGAATCTTTTAAATATTCGATAACTATTTTTCTGTTTTAACTTTTTCAGTTTATTTTTGCTTGGCTTAAATATATAGATGCTTAGTAATGCTCTAGTTGATGTTTCGTTGAATAAAATGTTCTAGTTAGATGACATGATATTATTAAAAATGTGCAAAAGAACCCCACCTAGTGGAATCAAAGCAGTACTCTATAAAAGAAAGTTTAGACAAACGAAAGCATAAAGGCACCTAAAATATTTTGCAAAAATATTAACGTTTATTTCAATGTCAACTTATTTATGTCTGAAAATGTTAGTTTCGTCCCAAACCCACTCTCCCCTACATGTCATTTGCTACGAAAGAGAAAAACGAATGCATTTAAAGATAATTTTTGACTATAGAGTAAAAATCATTAATAAAAAATAATTAAAATCTAGTATTGTTTTTAGTAAGAAACAGAATTTTAAAAACTTGTAAAATTAAAATTATACTGTTTTTGGATAAAGCCGATTGACTGCATTAGGGTCCTAGTCCTATAGGGGAATGCCCTCCATGTGGGCTTTCTAAGGGATCCTAGCCCGTATTTACGCGAGGTTTCGGAGAAAACCACGGGAAATTCCGAACGGCTAAGTCGACGGGCGCGACCAGGGTTTGAACCTGGCCCCTCCTGCCTTCTAGTTTCGAGAGCAAAACATCTCAGCCACTGGTGGGGCTAAAATCATACTGTATTTTAAAATATATTATAATAACTATAATGATACTTATATTTTACTTTATTGAACATAAGTATTAAGTATCTGCTGTGTATGTGTGAATTAAAATTCATCCTTTCGAAAGTGGTAGACGTGTACAGAATTTGGGTGGATTTGTATCAAACTCTAAAAATGCCATTATAAAATTAATAATATTGCATATGTAAAAATATGCATAAATTCTTGAATTTCTTAATTATAGCTATACCAATATTTGAGTTATTATTTTAAATAAAGCATTGCACTTTATCAAATATAGAAGTCATCAAACAAATAAGTAGTACCATACACAGCATAAACAATCAATTGCTGTTAATTTTTTGCATGTTTGTTTAAAGTGAAAACATGCTCCGTCTACTCAAACAATCTAAAAATGTGACCAAAATATTTAGTGTTATCATGCTTTTGCTGAATTATATTATCCAAATCACTACTGAATTTAGGTTATACAGGGTGTCCAGTGCTAACGGTGCCCAATGGCTATATCCTAATAGTCCGGGAGTAAGCTGGCATTTTTGATGACCAACAACAAAAAATCTGAAATCTCGTCCTATAGTTCATTTAGTTATAACAGAAGTGAACGTCAGCTGGCGCATTTGCGGTGGGTGCAGCCGCCCCAGTCACCCAAACATGCAAAATAGTTTTTTAAAAAAATTAATAAAAAATTTAATACTTTGTACATGTGTTTATCACGTTGTATACAAATGAAAAAAAAAAAGTCAGCTTTTAATGTTACATGGTGCGTCTCACAGCGCGTCTATGAGTCGGCTGAAGATACCTAAAATTTTTTTTTTTACTCTCAATTATATATTTAAAATACATAACAATGAGAAAAATATAGGGGAAGGTGTCCCAAAACAACCCTAGCGGGAAAAACGATCCACGTATGTTTTCTTAGATACAGGTCGCGCTACTTATCGGATAAAACATAAACTAGTTGTGCCAAGTCAAGAAGAAGCAAAGGCGGGATTTAAGCGATCGGTGTATTACGTTTGAGTATACTTCCATAAAAACTGGGTTTTATCATATATATTACGAGGTAAGCACTAACTTTCTTATTTACACTTATGTCCATAAATTAAGGATAATGAAGTTCAGGCAAAGAAAGAGAAAGAAGCAAAACAAATTTGACTTATTTGTAAAGTCTATTTGTTAAACAAAAAGTAAAGAGCAAAAAAGATGCTATATGTTTGACATAATTAATAAAAATTGCAAGTTTTACTCCCTTGACCAAATTTCAAAAAAGAACCTATTTACAAAAAACAGTATAACATGGTTAGTAGGATGGTTAATACGGAGTATGTCTCCCGGACGATGCAATACAGGCCTGACAACGCCTAGGCATGCTGAGTATCAAATTATCAATCTGATCTTGGGGAATATTACACCACTCATCAAGCAATGCACTCCGAAGTTCCGGTAGACAGGTGGAAGGGGGTTGACGGGCTGCAATTCGTCGGCCAAGCATATCCCACACATGCTCTATTGGATTCAAGTCCGGTGAGTATGCTGGCCAATGCATACGGGTGATATCCTCCGATTGAAGGCATTCGTCTACAATGTTTGCACGGTGAGGACGGGCGTTGTCATCCATAAACACAAATTCAGCACCCATGGCGCCCCGAAACAAAAGTACATGTTGTTCCAGAATGACATCCCGATAGATGTGGCCTGTCATCGTTACACTCTGAACATGCAGGTCAGTTCTGGAACCAAGAATAATTCCTCCCCAAACGAGCCATCCTGCACCACCGTAACGGTGTCTTTCAGTGGTGTTCTCTTGGTGGTAACGGGTACCTGGCGCTCTCCAGATGAATGTCCGGCGAGAATCAGACTCCAAACTAAACCTGGACTCGTCGGAAAACATCACACAAGACCACTGTTGCGGTGTCCACAATGCATGCTCTCTACTCCAGGTTAATCGCAGGCGACAGTGAGTTGCGGTAAGTGGAACACATCTGACAGGCCTACGAGCATATAGACCAATGTGCCCTAAGCGTCTGTACACGGTCTGCCTTGAAACTGTCGTACCGGTAGCTGAAGAGAGCTGACGAGACAGGTCTGATGCTGTACTCCGTCTGTTTCTTTTGGCAGTAACTTCCAAATAGCGGTCCTCATTCGGCGTTGTAACTCGGGGGCGACCTGTACTGTAACGTCTACTCACATTACCATCATCTTGGAATCGTTGCCAAAGCCTGGAGATGACACTCTGGGCGATTCCAAGTTCCTCGGATACTTCCAGCTGGGTACGTCCACATTCCAGTCGTCCGATAATTCTGCCAAGTAAAACATCATCCAAGTGCCTCCTTTGTGCCATAACTATGCGGTTTTTGCACTGAAAGGCTTTCACAGCGCTTGTGAACAATTTTACTTCTTTGCCACCATTCCTTATATACCCCTCTCTTACACTCTCGTTATTGTGACGTACCATCCACGCCATCTGGTGGTTTCCTGTAATTTGCATATTCTTCTTCAAGATGTGTGTGAGCATTCCACAGGTGAAATTTTTATTTTAGAGATCAATTTCTGTGTGATTCTGAATTATCCTTAATTTATGGACATGAGTGTATTTAGAAATACACTATTTACAGATGTATGACTTGGCTGACTGAACAGAGTATGTTTTTAGATGTGCATTGCACTTATTTAGTTTAGGTATCTCGGCGAGTTTAAGTATAATGAACTAAAGTGGGCAGCCATACTGCCGGGTTAAAGGATCCATCGACTCAAGAAACTCCAGTACTGGGCCCTAGTCATCATGACAGCCCTTCAGAAGTTCTCAAAATGCATGACTCCCCATTAAATTATTTAATTCATTTCGGCGTTTATTGTAGGCCACAATTTTTTAATTATAATTTTGAAATATTCCATTTATAGTTTGTGACACTTTTTCATTTTAAAATTTTCATAAAACAAATTATGCATACTGTATGATTGTAAAACTTATTTTATTTCATTATGTATAGTCATAATTACTTTTACATCTTCTATTCTGCCGATAAAGAACAATTTGCAATTATTTTCAAATGAATGATCATTTTGCCCGTGCGTGACGGTAAAATGATCCTTTGAACTCTTCAAAATTCTATATTTATTTTCATGGGCGCCCATAGGAATTTTTCTAGGGGGGGGGGCAAACTCCAAAATATTTTTCTAGAGAGGGGCAAATTTCAAACTTTTAACAAATTTAGTTATGGTTTTGCCATTTGTATACATCATGACACATTAACCTAAAACTCTAGGGGGGGGGGACAAGTGCCCTACCTTGCCCCCCCTTATGGGCGCCCATGTTTATTTTTATTATTATTATTATTTTTTTTTGGTTACACAATTTGGGCTTAAAATATCATTAAAATATGTTTGTGATGCAAAATATAGGGTGAAATATTGTGGCAAAGGGTCAAAGTTTTATTTAACATTTATGTTATTTTGTACAAGTTTTCCCCTTAAGGGAATCATTTTGGGCCCCCTTCCCCTATATGTAAACATCGAAGAAAATTTCGCTTAAATTCGTATTTATTTCGTAAAAACAAAAATTTCGTACCTCAAGTTATGTGTAATTTATTTTTTGCTCAGCTGTTCAACACGAGTTACCTGAAAGACGTCCGCTGAATTTTTCGCGGTGTAAAAGTGATCAGCTGATGCAAGTGAAATGCAACAGGCACCTGTAGGTGTAGCAAGACGCTGTAACTTTCAATCGGCAGCTTAGGACTTTTCCACCACGAAACACTCAGAGGACCATTTTTTCATAAAACTGATAAAGTTAACTATCACCTCACCAAATTTCAGCTTTTTTATTGTTGTTTTACTTAACGGGTATTCTTTACATGTTGACGTACAATCCACCGCTATACAGCCGAATGCAGATCATCATCGGCAGCTGACGTATAATCCACCACTATAAAGTCAGCTGACTATTTTTTTTTCATTTGCGTACAACGTGATAAACACATGTACAAAATATCAACTGTTTTATTATACGTATTTTTTTAAAACTATTTTACATGTTTGGGTGGCCGGGGCGTCTACACTCACCGCTACGCTATCAGCTGATGTTCATTTTCTTTACTTACAATATGAAATGAATCAAAGTAAAAAAATCTCAGATTTTTTGCGATGATGACCCCAAAATGGCAGCTGGCTCCCGGACTATAAACCGTTTGTAAGAAACACATAGTTCCAACTGCAAAAATGCTTTAAATTGTATAATCTATTATATCAGAAACAATCAAAGTCAATAAATCAATTTCTATAAAAATTACGAAATTTAAATTTTTATACGGTCCTCCGGTCCTATCAGCTATATTTAGAAAAAAATTTCTTTATACAATTTCATGCACAATAAAAAAAAGGGGGGTGGGGTCGTCCTTCTACGACCAAACTTCACCGATTTATGAAGTAGCAAATATTTTGACTTAAGTCACTTTTCCATATTAAAAAATGTCCCGTTATCGTAAACCGTTAAGGGACCATATGAATATATTGAAATTTTAAATTATAGGCTTCAATTTCATTTTCTGGTATAATGCGGAAAAAGAAGCAAAACTAATTTTTGAATGCTGATCTTGAAGCAGAGGGTTATAGTAAAGCTCTATTAAAATAGATCTGGGTCATACTTACTAAATCGTATATGTGTAGCATGCACATGTGTAACATAGTGTGCTACGCAACGCAAAGTACAGGAAGAGCTTTCTACACGGGTGCATATTTGGATTGCAGTCGAAGATAGTTATTTAACGCCAGTTAATTAAAAAAAACCTTTAAAAAATTCTATTTTCAGTATATAAGCTATATATTTATGTTAATTTATTGGATACACATAGTTAAACGTTTATCTTCTTTATTGCAAGCTATATTCATAAAATAGTTATTGAAATTGTTAATAAATATTACAAAGCTTAAAGCGACATACATTAATTTTTTCAAATTCATTTTGTATACATCCCCTATTTCGCAGCTCGAAAGTGCTCTAACTTTAAGCAATTGTAACTTGGTGAATTTTGGTCGTAGAAGGGAGAATTAATTTTTTATTGTGCATGAAATTGCATAAAGAAAATGTTTCTAAATATAACTGATAGGACCGGGGGACCGTATAAAAATTTAAATTTCGTAATTTTTATGGGAATTGATTTATTAACTTCAATTTTTCTGGTATAATATATTATACAATTTAAAGCATTTTTGCAATTGGAACTCTGTGTCTTTGGCTAACGGTTTAGGAAATAGCCATTAGGCACCGTTAACACTGGACACCCTGTATATTAAATACATAACGCTACCCCGATATTGCAAAAACTACAGTTTGGTTTATAGTGAAGGTTTTCACATACGGAAGGAATATTCTTGAAAAATTAGACACAAAAGAGGCCTTTTAATAAAATTATTGAATACCGATCAGCGATTACGAGGTTTTTATAAGAAAGTGGTAAAAATCCATGTTGCATTATAGAGATAGTTAAGGGTCTGTATTTGAATGATTGGAAAATATTAATTAACTTTATCATTACTAACTTATACAGATATATGATTATATTATTGTGATAATTGCATTTTATTATCATTATTGAATATCATGAACTAACTTTTTGTCAAATATGGATTTACACCACTTTCGAAGAAAATGTCTCAATTACAGTCTTCATGTAATCAAAGTAATAAACATTTGCTAGAAATGTTTCACGAAACTGCATAAGGCGCTGCTATAGCGTAAATATTTTTTACTAGGCGAGGTGCATTACTAGTCCGATGACAAAGTATTCTCAAATATTGTACCTTTATCTACAAATTTCAAATCAAGCAGTGTTCTACAAATAAATCTTATGCTTTTTTTAATTTTCCATTTGTGTTCTAAAATATGAGAGCAAACATGTTCTATGTGTAAACTTAGTTCCCTTATTATAATTATTCAACAGAGAAAAAAATTGTTATATAAAAAGTGTTTTTAAACAACAACTATTAAAATGTACTACGAGTACTCGCATACATTTCAAGAAGTTATTTCTTTTTCAATAACATTCTATTTTACGTCATACAAAAAATTATGTAAAGGCATTTACTTCCTTTTTATAGTAGTGTATTCAGATGTCGAAAAAGAAACCGCATATACCAAACTGTTATTATATCAACAATTAATTAAAAAAAATAACATTTTTTACTCTTAATCATAATATAAAAGTTGCATATAAATAATCTCTTTGGAATAAACCAGTCTTAAAGTTCGTGACAACGCCCTGCTTGCATATTGCACCACTAACTTTAAACGCCGAAACACTATCTTGCCAAGCAAAACCATTACGTAATATATAATGCGCCAATTCTTGGGTAAATAAAAATTTAAACTACAGACTAGTAATGTAAAACATTACAAAAACTCAACTTTGATTTTACATAATCAGTTGTTTTGTTTTATCGTAACTTTAAAAATGTAAGTCATCTGCTGAAAATCATTCTGAAATTCATTCACTTCTTTGCTCAAGCACTGTAGCAACCTGATGACCAATGAAGAAGCCATTACAAAGAGGTTTTTGCTTTAAGTAACCATTTGGGTTATTTTACCCTAAAAGAATTTTTAAAAATATTTTCTTCTAAATTGTCCTGGTTTCTTAAAATATCGCAGCAGAAACTGGCCGAATAAAAGTGTGACCTCATTTAACATACCGTTTCTTTTACAAATGACAGTTTAAATTAACCACCAGAAATGCAAAAACAATGCAAAAATCAATTTGTATCTTTATAAATAATCATCTGCTTTATTTGAAAGAATTATTCGAATTCATTTGCTTGCCTTTTGCATTGGTTTCCTAAAATACCGCAACAGAAACTTCCCCGGGCCAAAGTGTGACATTACATAACATACAGATTCTTTTTTATAAACAACAGTTAAGACTCATGAACAATCATCTAAAATCAATACAAAAAGGAATTCGTTTCTAAATAATCACCCGATTTATTCGAGCGTCATTTCAAAAGCATTCGAAACGTGCTCCTACTTTGCTCAAGTGCTGCAGAATAAGCCGTTTCCAATTAACTATCGCACCCATTCCATAATGTCTCCAAAAAATAGTACTTCTTCCGGATTTCGCAGAACTTTTAAGAAAAGTTTGATTACTGGGAAACATCACGCATCCCGGCAATGAGAACGAGAAAGCACCCACCTGTTGATTGAGTCTGGCCTCTCGAGGAGAATCCGAGGAGGAGAAGAGATAGCACGGAAAGGCTCCGCAACATCTTCAGCTTTTAAAATGCCGCTTCTCCGCACAGTTAGATCATTGGGTGCAGAGCAGAATGATGAGGAGCTCCTTTTAAATCACTGAGGATCTTCAGAACGTCTGCGCCAAATTCTTTGCTTGGCGAGAAATGGTAGTTTTGCTCTGAGTGGTCGGCTCTTTTAATTAATTTAAGCAAGTGCGCATGGCAGAGATTGAGTTCAAATGAATAAGAAGCTTTCAATTTCACTTTAAAATCTTTCACAAATGCAGACTAATTAACACGACACGAAATAGAAAGCAATACGAAGAGTAACGTGCTTATCATCCTGCTTTAAGGTCTATTCTCGTAAAAAGTCGTCGATGAGATGAAGGTTAACATCCTTTTAAAATGAGTTTTATACTGAATGATTTTTGAGGAAAGGATTTTAGTTTTTATTCAAGTTTGGTTGCTATAACAAATGGTGCGCTGTTTTTCACAGATTCGTCTAGAAATGTTTTTTCAAGCGTCAAAATCTTTGGCAGAATATAATGTTAGTAATTCATATAAAAAAATTCCATTCCATAACATTGATCTTTTCTTTCAAAAACTTTGTTCATACTACAAAATTGCAATGTGAAACATTTTGCATAAGTGTAAACACATTATAACATTATATATTCACATGGCTTCCTTCAAAATATAACTGTCAGTTTTCATACACCTAAGAACGGTTGTTTGGAACATAAATGGTATTTTGCTTATAACTACTTTTATGAAAAACTTTTTGCTTGCGTTGGAATGAAAGTAATAAAGAAACGTATCAATGCAACTATTTATGTAGAAAATATTATTCATTAATAAATAAAAACGGAATATAAAAATAAAAATATTGGTTATGATCTTCCTGCTGGATCTAACTTGCCATTCCGAAAATTTAATTATGTTGCTTCAGATTTTCAGATTTATAAAAATTAATTTATCAACACACGAGTAATAACTCATTCCTTTAAACAGCATTAGTGGGACGGGACATTTACTAAATTGAGAAACAATCACAACAATAACAATTCTATGTTTATTAGAGTGACGCAAAAAAACGACTATTTTTTTTTTAGTCTCGAGTGAAAAAAATGTTAGTTTTTGATGTTTTAAGAACCCCCTCCAAAGGACAGCTCAAAAAAAAAAATTTAAGAAGTCGCTCCAAATTTTTTTTAATTTCAAAATTTCTCAAAATTCGATTTTTTTTTTAATTTTTTTTCTCGTTACGGTATAATTTTATAGACCAAAAAAAATAAGTTTCTGAAAGTTTCAGTTCAAAATTTAAATTCTGAAAGGTCGTTCACATTTTTTAAAATTTATTAGTGCATTACTTTACATTTTTTCAAGCGACCTTTTAATATTCAAATTAAAATTTCATACATTTTTTTCTTTTATTTAGTACAATAATCGATAAGAATACACCACGAGATGAACTAAAAATCAATAAAACCTGTTAAAATTTAAAATTTGGTTTCAAAATTAATAACAAAGCTTATTGAAATATTATTAAAATGTTGTAGTTGATTAAATAAAATTATTAAATTAAAAACAAATTATGGTTTCTATATTGTGCTTGATTTTTAGTTCATCTCGTAGTGTATTTTTATCGATTATTGTACTAAATAAAAGAAAAATATGTATGGAATTTTAATTTGATTATTAAAAGGTCGCTCGAAAAAATCTAAAGTAATGCACTAATAAATTTTAAAAAATTGTGAGCAACCTTTCAGAATTTAAATTTTGAACTGAAACTTTCAGAAACTTTTTTTTTGTCTATAAAATTATACCGTAACGAGGAAAAAGAATTCGATTTTTGACAACTTTTGAAATTTAAAAAGTTTGGAGCGACCTCTTAAATTTTTTTTTTTGAGCTGTCCTTTGGAGGGGCCTCGTAAAACATCAAAAACTAACATTTTTTCACTCGAGACTAAAAAAAAAAAAATAGTCGGTTTTTTTGCGTCACCCTAATGTATACCATACGCATATACCAGCTGTCACTCGTTGAGGCCTGTGCGGATGCTCCTTTTCTCTTTTTAAATTTTAAATGTGCACACAAATCGAGCGCGAAATTCAAAATGTAATTAAATTTAAAAAATTCAAATACAGTAAAACTCGCTTAAGACGCTCTTCAACGGACCAGCTTGAAAGAACGTTTTAACCTGGAAAGCGTCTTAAGCGGGAAAGCGTCTTAAGGTGAATTGGGAAAGAACAAAATCCAAGTGCTTATAAAAAATACGTATGTATTGTTCTTCATTTAGAAATTACATAAGATACTTATTATACTGCATAGATAATATTGTACAAATGAAAAGTACAATACACACCGAACTTCACATTTCTTCATTTGCTCAATATATTACGCGCTGAACTTCACATTTCTATCAACAAAATTGATAATTTTTTTTCGGAAAATTATCAATTTTGTTGACGTAGGTCAACATTTCCCCTGTATGTTCCAAAGAGGATAGTACTTTCCGCAGCTCACTTACATAATACAAGCCAGTAGTAACGGTAGGTATAGCTGTCAGTTCCGTTTCTTCGTCCTCTTCTTGTTCGACGGCATCCTCTTTCACAATCCCTTAAAGTGGCATCTACGATTATTTCTTCCAAAGTCCGAATGCTGCAGGTCACGAAGTGATCGTCCACCGTTGTATAATCAGGGAAATTCTCCAATGATTGAAAGTCCTCATCTTCTGGAAGCGAAGTGTCAGCCTGAATTGAATTGTCCGACACATCAAACGCAGCTTTCCGAAAACAGTTTTTTATTACATCTGGTTTAATTTCGTCCCAAGCTGCACTGATGTAATTTATGGAACTGATTTTACTTTTTACACCCCCTTCAGAAGTGGAGAGAATTTTGATGAATTGGATTTTTAGCTCCGGGAGACATTCACGGTCAAGAGAGAGAAAACCCGGACTATGTCGATATTGCAATCTTTCTGCATTCCTGTGTAAAGATGGGCATAAAACCTGACAGTAGCATTTGAGAGATAGGTAAGAGTTAAAGAGAGGGGTGTTGGATGAATGGATACTTATCAAGGGGTATTAGAGCGTTAGGGTACTGTGACTAACCTCGGGGGAGGATTGCAATACCTTTCAAAAACGAAAAAAAAAAGCTTCATCAGAAATACGAGAATAGCGTCTTAACCGACGACACAAAGCAGAACAAAAGCGTCTTATCAGGTGGCTTTTACATTGATTAATATAGGAAATGTTCAGGGACTGACGGAAAAAAGCGTTTTAAGCGGGAAAGCGTCTTAAGCGGGAGCGTCTTAAGCGATTTTTACTGTACTTCCAATGTGAAAATTGCGTTAAAATGTGTACAAGCGTACAAAACTATGTGAAAATGTGAGAATATCATAAATAAATGTGCGATACTCTTACAGACTTAAAAAAAAAAAAAAAAATTAGGAGAGGAGGGCTGGAGATATAGCGCTTCCGATTCTGTCCTTGGATCCTGCCCTTGCCTTGCATGTCTTTGTGTTGTGTACTTTATGGACGATCAGACGGTCATTTCTCCAGCACTCTATACTGATGAAAGAAACAAGCAAGTTTCCAAGAAGGTAAGTTAAACAGCAACTTTGTACCTAGTACTTAAAAAGATTATTTCTAAAAATATGCATGTGAAAACATGAAAATTGTTTAGATTTCAATAAACCTCACTAAAATGCTAAAATTTAGTTTAAGTAAACCGAAGGGACAAATTTTTGGTTCTTAGAAAATTTTAATTGAACAAAGTATCGATTTAATAAATGTCTACCATAGAATGACTATATTGGGGGGGGATGTATATATTTTTGGGTATACAGATGTATATATTTTTGGGTTTTGTTCAGTACTTATTTTTCATTTTATCTTATTTTTTAAATTCAGATTACTGTTACAAGGCCACCATTTTTTAAGAAAATGAACCCCCCCCCCGGGAGGGGATTGATCGTTTATATTTTATGTTGTTTTGAATTAACAATTTTTATTGTATTGCATTTAAACATGCCTTCAAAATAACATACAGTTACACCAAAAATGAATATAAAGTGATTTAACATTTTGACAAACTAGAATGCCAAATCAATGGGAACCATTAGTTTTATGACTGCAGTTTTAATTCATAATCTTGAAATGAATAAACTAATTTGAAATAGTTACAAGATTTTTTCTGATACAAATGGTGTAAATTAGCACAAACCCGAGAGAAATACACCACAGTAAGTAAAATGGAAATAATTCTATGTTCTTTGGGACGAACGGTACCATTTGATTCACGGACCGGAACTGGTCCACAGTCCGGGGGTTAGGGATAGAGCTGAAGCAAACCGCATGTATTCGGTACTAAGATACGGATAATCACTCAGACTCGAAGTAACGAATTGTTACTTTTCGGTTGATATCGTTACTCGATCCGAAGCTGTTTCGGATAGAGCAGCTTCGAACTTCGAATACAGACTGCCAGGCGAGGCGAACTAGAGGGGAAACGGGTTCCAGTAATCGAGTACTAATATCTTCTGTTATTTGTTACTGGGGTTACTGGATATCGGATCGCGGTTTCAAGGGGGAAAATGACTTTCGAGTTTGCATTTCGGATCGACCAGGTTCGAACTTCGAATACAAGACTGCGGGAGGGAGAAAATGAATTTCGGTATTTGAGTAATAGTATGTTCCGTTCCGTTACTAGATACCGGAAGTATTATGGATTCTCGCTGTTGGGAGGGAAAAATCAGTTTCGGTATTTGAGTAGTAGTATGTTCTGGTTGCAATTCGTTTGTGCAGCGCCGAATAGTATCGTTTTGATGAGGTTTGGAAGAATCCGTATGTTTCGTTACAGTTATGGAGATGGATATAGTATCTGCTGCTCTATTGATATGGGTCGTACAATGGGGGGATACGATCCGATGTATAGTATGTTCTTATGCGCAGTTGAACTTTTTTTTGCGGGGGGGGGAGGGAAGGGGGTGTTCTTATAATTGTAGAGGAGCAATACATATAAGAGAAGCATGATAGTAAGGGGTGCTAATTTCGGGCTTTCTAACATTTTAGTACTAAATAGTGGTGCAATCAGAATTCTTTCTTTCAGGGTGGTTCCGAAGCAGGATTGCGAACTTAACTTTTTATTTTTTTTTAGCTAGAATCGAAATATGAGTAATAAATAACAAATTATTTAAATACACCTTTTAAAAAAAATATTTTTATAAAGTAAACGAATTCACACATTTTTATTATTTAAAATATTATTTGGAACTAAAAAAAAATATTTAGCATGGAAACCTAAACACATTTTTTAAGTAATTGTTTAAAAAATATATAAAAAATTGGGAGTGACCTAGGATTTCTATGCCGACTCCTGCGTAAGCCACTGGTATTAAAATAATTCAATAAAGTTCAGCATGTTTCTAAAATGTCGGCGTTTAGGGGGCTATCTGCCCTATTTTATGGTACATTTTATTCCGTGAACTCATGGAATACGCATAGTCCGGTGCAACCATTCTTTCTGTATGAAAGGAGTGATAATTTTTGTTTAAAGAATGCTCTCATATATGCACCCACAGAAGGGGCTAACCCCTTTCATCCCAAATGTGCAGAAATAGAACTGGAAATATCTTAAAAATAGATAATTCTCACTGAATTAGACAATTTTAAGTTAAAATATGGTAATTTTTAATTTACTTCGAAAAATGATCCAGCAAAAGAAGTTTTTGATATGAAATAAAAACTCACAAATAATAAAGATATTATGCTTGTAGAGACGCAAAGTAGTTGATATGATACTGAGATCCCCAGCACTGTGAATTTTATATATGTGGCCCAATCCCTGGATCTCAGTATTAGAGAACCCGCAACCCAGAAAAAACACGAGTCACAAGCTTTCCTTTACACTTTTTATGATAAGAATGAACAGGTTAAACCAGCGTTCAGAATTTAAAAAAGGGGGGGGGGGTTGAGAAAAGAAAAGAATGGCATATGTCTTTGGAAGATTTCTATGTGCACTCAGTAATTCGGATAATTTAGCATTGTATAAAACAATAAATGTGTATAAAAACTATCTGTAAATCAGAGAAAATAAGCTCTAAATACAACTTTGTACAACGTCGCTAAAAAAAATTCTTTTTGGTTAGGTTTTGTTATGGGTTTATGTATGGGCGGTATATACCCATAACAACACTGTCCCGGATGTGTTGTTATGGGGCACTATATAACACCCTATTACCGATTCTATCAGTAGTAACGAAAGTAACGAGTAACGAATACTTAGTAACGAATAGCGAACATTTAAGTAACAAATACATACGGATACTCATTTTGTCGTTACTTTTACAGCACTAGTTAGGGACCATTGCTCTAACTGACATAAATATTCACTGATTACTACAAATTTGATGTTATCTCTATATACCCCAGCTAGGAATCTATTGAAAATTGCCTATGTCATAAATGGATCTTTTACAGGAGCATCCAAAAGAATTTTTCAGGAATGCAACAAACATGTACTCAATCTTCGCAAAATCTCAAAATCTATAAAAAAAATTTTGAAGCAATGGCGGATTAATGCAGTTTTGTCGGGGGAGGGGGCGGTTGTTTTGTCGGTGGTGGCATTAGTTAGAATATTGACACATACATCCATTTTATGAAAGTAAAATAGGATCTTTTACGTGTTGTAAGTTTGAAATATTAAATGAAGGGTGAAAGTACGCCAGAAAAGCAGATATTTTTTTTTCTGGCACGCAGAAACAGTTAAAATAACGATAAAAATAAGCAATGAATAATTGTGATAATGTATGGAAGAAAATTACACTTCATTTACTTTAATTCTAAGAGCTTTGATAAAATCCCATTTGCCATCGCTGCATAAAATTATAATTGTACGTCTAAACGGCTTGATTCTGTGATAAAATCAAACCGACAAAAGGTTTTTTTTTTTTTCTCTTTTATTGCATATGCTGGCGACTTTTTCAGAGTCGATTTTCTTCATAAATGCCTTTAGTTCTCAAGTGCATACAAAATAAACGTCATAATCGTTCTAAAACTTACAAAAGCAATATATAGTTTCACTAAAAATTCTTACTATGCGAAAAGTAATTTTATGATTATTTTTTAAATCCTCATTTTCATTTATTAATTGAAAAAAAATTCATTTAAAATTTAAATTTCAAATTAAGTGATACCCTAAATTATCTCATTTTGTGAAAATAAGTTTTGAGAACTTGTATAAGAAATATGTAAGTCAGCAAACTTAAATAAATGTACTTCTACATTTTTTAAACATCAGATATCGTTATTATACTCACAGTCTATGCACATTACATTATACTAAACTGGCCTGAGTTCAACTGCGTCATACATTATGCAACAAATTACTTTAAAAATACATACTACTATCCTGAGATTTACTAAGGTAGGAAAAACTCTTTCCTCTAAAATAAATGACTGCATAAAAATGATTTTAAACTCAAAAACTCTCTTCTATTTAACCGTTTCCCACATTTTTAAAAAAGAATTGTTTATTCGGTCTACGAACAATCTTATTTAAGTCGTCAATCTTATATAAGTTGCAAGAGAAATTAGTTTCGAAAATAAAATTACTTCCAACTCATATTTCCAAACTGCATTTCGTAATAGTATTTTAGTTCATCTAGCTTGTCTTCTCAACTTCCGTTTGAAAAAGATTTCGTAACGATCAAAATGCATAAAAGAGTCGACGGGAAATTCATCTGGCGAAATTTTCTAAAATGTGACTGTCAAGAGTAGAGAGCTTGAAAGAATAATGCAGCTGGTGTCTATAGTAAATTTAAGTTTAGCGCCAAACAATTGATAAATTGGTGAAAACATAGACCTATTCCTAAGAATAGAACTTTCTCCTAGCTTCTGAAGTTCAGCATTTTTTCTTCATTAAACTCGATTAAAAGTTTTGTTTGTTTGTTTGTGGGATTACGGCAGTTTAGCTACGCGTAAGCTCTAGGCCAATGGGTGGAGTGTCCTCCATGGGGGGTCTTTCTAAGAAGTCCTAACCCGTATTTACTCTAATTTACGGAGAAAACCACGGAAAACTCCGAAAGTTTAGATAGGCGGGCGAGACCTGGTGTCGAACCAGGCACCTTCCGTTCCCCAGGTCAGAGCGCTAACTCAATTAAAAGTGAGGTGTATCTATTTTTTTATGTGATTTTTTTCAGATGTATCCTAGTACTCCTCATAAATCCTGTAAATTTAGCACGGAACATGTTGAAAAATATTTGAAAAATTATTAGATCTATTTATAAATGATTGTTTGAAATATTTGAGCACCAAGTACTTTTTCCTTTGGTTCTACGTTAATAAAATCTGGATTATTAAAAAAAAAAAGAAAGAAAAGAAAGAAAGAAAAGGGTATTCAGTATGAGACTTATGTCAGTTATTGAGCAAAAACGAATATTCGCACAATCTATTGGGATTATAGATTGTACTTTTGGATTGTATTGTGTTTTTATAGGAAACGCAATCTACATTTATTTTTAAATATGAATAGGCACATTTTCTCCTTTAAAATAAATTGAAATGTATTACTTTACTACTGTTCTTTGGATACAACGGGGAGAAGAGTACGGTTGATCATCCTCAAATAAGAATTATAATATGAAGAAAAGTACAAACAGTCGTCAAAATCGGAGCAATCTAAATGAAAAAAATATCTAGCAACCTATTTTATGCTTTAAGCTGTTGTTTTTGAAAATCATGCAATTTATATCAGAGGGGGGAAATTTACTACAGGAAAGAGAAAAAAATTCAGAATACATCTTTCAACAGCTGAACCATGCCCTTGAACAAACGATCAAACTATAAAAGTTATGAAACTTCCTGAAATATCTCAAACATTTTTCTTCTCCCAGGCCATATTGCTGTTCAGTAAAATTTGCTTTGTGAATATTTGGTTACGGATCTATTTTTTCTGAATATTTCGTAACTTCATAAGTTCATTGTTTGTAAGAATGCACAGCATAGCTTCTGAAGAGACATTTCAATTTTTTTTATCTTCGAAATAAATTGTTCATTTTGGATTATTTCGTCATTTGCTTCTAGAAATATCTCAGCCTGAATGAAGTTTCATGATCTATTAAAGTAATGAATTAATTGTAAATCCATTTATTTTTCGGTGGACAAAAATAAATTTCCAAATAAAATAAAAAAGTTATTGTTTGTTAACCCTTTAACGCGCTTTGGTGATCCCGCTCTGGGAACACCAAACTCTGACGTTTTGACTGTTGCCAGTCACGAAGAATAGATTTGATTTCTATAAAAAATAGTTTCGGGGGACACAGCTCCACGAGAATCCTTTACTTTTTAGCACGTCATTTCCCGTATAAAAATTGTCACGATTATTTTTAACAGCACTGACATCTGCTGAAAAATGGAAGAATGCGAAAACAGCTGGATAGATTGCCCAATGCTGGAAAAAGGGCAGCCGTTGCCATCGCTCGACTTAACTACCAGCATAGGATTCTGTCGTCAAAAAAGGGTCTCTAGATCTGTGGCACGCGATGAACGTTCCGATCGTCCGCCATCTTGCTGGTAGTTAAGTCGAGCGATGGCAACGGCTGCCCCTTTTTTTCAGCATTGGGAAAGGGTTGCGCCTCAAAGGGTTAAATCATTTATTATCGGATGCATGTAGTTTCCTCAGAGTGATTTAAAAAACTCTAGTTTTTAACACTTTCCAATAAGGTGTAAAAGTGTTTATGATTTGGGCTTGTCTGCAGGAGAAAAAGTGGATTGAGCAAAAAAATTATTGTGACATCATTGAATTTTAGTGCTGCCATCTGACCTAAGAATTTCATGTTACTCTTAATCTGCGTCCTCGCTTCCGCGACTGATATCGAACTGTGGACCCAAGGAGATTAAATATTTATATATTTAAATATCGGTACATTTTATATAAATTTAAACTTACAAATCTAGCATTTATTTCATTTTTTTTTGTTTCTAATCTTTGCAATTATAAATATTCATTCATTTTGAATCATAAATGCAAGAGATTGCATAAAAAATTAGTAATTACATAAATACTTCAAAAGGGGCTCCAGGAAATTTTTTGCGGGGGAGCCACGGACTTCTGCGGTACGCCACTGGTTAAAGGGGATATAATTTGGGACGGAATCTTTAGGATGCTTAAAATAGGATTAGAAACCGTTCAGAAAAGTTTGATAAATCGAACACCTATTATTCAAAAACACTGAACACTATCTTTGTTTGAAGAGAAAACTTCTTTAGGCGCGTTGGGCACTTTTAGGATGGAGAAGAACCGCTGAATTCGCCTGACCATCACGCTGCTGCGTGACCGTCATGCTCTGATACATATGGGGGAAAACTAGATTCGGGGAAAAGTGGGTACGTCCTCTCTGAGACTTCTTCCTCTTTCTTTGAATTTTAGTGCTGCCACACCTCTTATCATACGTAACTTCAAACTGCTTCCGCGACTGCTATCGAACCGTAGACCCAAGGCCCGGCAGACGAGCCGACCCGTCAGACGAACCCGGCCCCGGAGACGGGTTCGACTGGAGATGAAAAGACAAAAGTTTGAAGTGATTGTTGTTTCAGTTTCGGAATGGAAACTTTTATGTATCTAAATAAATAAAATTAGGCTTTGCCTGTACACTTCTTGGTATTAAAAAATTTGAGATTTCAATCCGTTTTAAGCATTTGGGACCCCAGTGCGACCGTCAAAAAGAGAAAGAAAAGTTTGTCGTTCTGTCAGTGTCGCTTTTTTATTAGCACATCATGTAAAACTGACTGAAGCGAATGAAATAAAATTTGATGACATGATAGGTGGTCACTCAACTTAAACTATAAGCGTCAAATTTTCAAAAAATTCATTAAATGTTGACATTTTCCGAAAATTGTTTCAAACTGAGTAAATTTTTATTCGCACATCACGTAATAATGACTAAAGCCACAGAAATGAAATTTGGTGACATGATAAGTGATCACTCAACTTAAGTTATAGGCGGCGGATTAAAAAAAATTTTTGATTCGATTTTTTGAGATTTTTCAGAGAATCGTTTCAAAATGCGTAAATTTTTGTTTTAGTATACATAAAAGCTGCATATGGTTTGCATATTGTTGCGGAATTACTCTGCTACTCCTGGGGTTCGTCGTTCTAAAGTCCAGTTGGTGTAAAAAGTTCAAGTAAAAAGTCACTTGTCAGGATGGAATACAAACTTTATTTCTTCTAGAACTTCGTAGAACAATCAGCTGCACACAATTCACAAGCACAATCTAGCAGTAACGTGCTTTTAACAATCCGCTTGGATCAGAAGCTCTCACAAATGCTGTATTTCTCACACAAAATAAGTCACTTTTACAGGCTAAAATTCCGTGGAAATATTCAAGGGATATAGTACACTATCCCTTAAGACACAGCAATGAAGAATTTACACACAGCACTTTAAAAACAGCTTCACAAAGCAAGCTAAAACACAGCTTCTATAGCACTATCAGTTCACACAAAACAAGCGTACTCAGAGCTCTTCACACATTGAATGTTCAACTCGCAACTGACTCCTTCGGGGCGATGCCCGCTTCTATAAATAGCCGACGCAGGAGGTACAAGAGGTTTCCAGAAAAGTCAATTTCTCGAGGGTTCTACATAAAGCGTGAATTTTGATTACGTCATAGAAGAGAAATGTTAGGTTATTATGCGTTTTTAATGCAGGAAAAACAACTTCCAGGCCCCATTGGGAAAATCGCGCCAAATGACCAAAAAGTCGCCAAGCTTGGCGACTTTTGGCGAAATATCGCCAAATTTGGTGCCAAAAATAAGTCCTCAAAAGTGAAGAGATCTAAGCTCTAGGACTAATATTTCTCGAGATTTCTAGAAGCCCATAGAAAAACATATGGGAAAGCGAAACCTCCGTATCTCCGGTTCTAATTGGCCGATTTTTATGCAACAAAAAGCAAAAGTTATCTATTTGAAGCGTAGAATACGAATTTTAAACCATTCTAAGCCCCAGAGCAGCGGGTTGCCCCGAAAATTCGTAACAATATATAGTGTATACTTTCAATATTAAAAAATATACACTTTTTATGTACAAATTGTATGCAATCTATATATTTTTGAAAAAAAGGTGCAGACTCTTTCTACCTGGGTAGGTGCTATAATTTTCAATTATTTATTTAAAAAACTACTCAATTCGGATAGCTATTGTGCTATCCGAATATAGCTCGGATAGCTATTTATAGTTATTGTGCAATAAAGTTTGATAATGTGGAGAGTTATTAATTATATTCTGTACATTATTTGAATTATATGTGCTATACTACAGTGCATTTGAATTTGAATTATAAATCCATCATTCATTAGAAATAAATAGGACTACTGTTCATTACAGCTTGTGTACATAATTATTGATACTTAATAAATTCACGTACGTAATTATTAGTTAAATCGAATAAAATCCAACACGTGGTGAAAAATGTGTATTGCTGATGTATACCGTACGCATATACCAACTGTGTCACGTTGCAGCCTGTGCGCGCACTCCCTCTCTCTTTTTAACTTTTAAATGTGCACACAAATAGAGCGCGAAATTCGAAATGTAATTAAATTTTAAGAATTTCAAACATTTTCAATGCTAACCCACTGAAAATTGCGTTAAACTGTGTACAAACGTACAAAAATATGTGAAAATGTGAGAATATCATTAATAAATGTGCGATACCCTTGCAGCCTTAAAAAAAAAAAAGAAATTAAAAAAATTTTTACAAAGAATTTCAAATGTATAAAAATGTGAATAAACGTCCATAAGTGTTTATTTTTTGTTAATAATAATACAATAATGTGTGAAAACCTGTTCAACTGCATAAATATGAATTTGAGGAAGCTTGACAAGAAGTTTTCACTTCTGACGTGTAGTCCGACGACTAACTTTTTTTTACCATTAGTTAAAACATCCAAATCCAAATACTCGCGCACTCTTTAACTACTCGTAATGCTTGAAAATCAGTAAATATAATTCACCTCCATTATTTCATAACAGTTCGCAATAATCAATCTTTTCTTTTTAAACGAAAACACTATTACCACGGACGCGTATAAGGGGGGGGGGGGTTATGAGGTCTCGAAACGCCCTCCCTTAGTCTATGCAAAGACGGTAATTTTACCGCATATCCACCTTTTGTATCCATTCCTCAAAATAGTATACGTAAAAATCCTTTTAAATTTCATATACATTTTGAAAATTTTATAATAATTTTAAAAAATTATATTAACTTTCAAAAACTATAATTTAATGAGTAATAAAGACAATTAACTATAAAGAAGTTAAAAAATTGTAATATAATTTAATTTTTTACAAAATATTTATAGTAAAATTTACTACAATCAAATTTTTATAGTAAGAATGGATCCCCCCCCCCCAATAGCTGCACACTCTCCATGTGGAAAGCTGTAACTACGCCCGTGAGGATTACAAAAAGTTAAGACTAAAATTCTTAACTAAGAATTGAATAATGATTAAATGCTCCGGATGAGTAATAAAACTTTTGTTGAATTGACATAATTTCCAAAATACATTCGCTTCGAAACCCCTCGTCTCTAAATATTTCGTGTCAACAGATTTGAGCAAGAAGATTTCTTTCCAGTAATTGCACTGGAGAAACTAAGGATTTTTCAAGTCCGCCCAGTAATTGAAGTAGATGGTCACTCGAAGTTCGTCATTCGAAAATGAATACGGGAAACAGTGCCATTAGTCACACGTAAACGCTATTATAAATGGCCTGTCTCTGAATCTAAATAATGAGAGAAATGCTAATTTCTCAGGTAATAAAAACATTGGAATAGTTTTGAATGAGGAGTTTGGCAATACACTGTTTTCGCCGAGATCAGCTTCTAGAGAAAACAATCGATCAAAGTTAATGGCAATGCAATTCGCTCTAAATCAGCAGTGTTAAATTATGTCAGTGTGTTATATTCACACATGCATGTGCATAGAATATGGACCTTTCTTTAAAAAAAGCTTCACATTTTCAGAATTCTGTATCGACGTCCTACTATTCACATGTGCATACAATGCACATTTCTTTTTTTTCCGCAATTTGATAATTTTGTATCTACTTCCTACTAATCATACTTATCACTGATTTATATAATGTAAGCCCGATATTTCAAAGTTTCATTCCACCTCATCCCACCCCCTTTTTAATAGTATCGCAGTTTGTTCTAAAGGAGTTAGTTCCGGGCAGTTAGTTCCATCAATATTTTGACATTATTGTCATTCATACCATGTGGTCTCTCCGTCTGGCTAGCTTCATTTAAAACTTTTAATATTATAGTAGGGGAGCCCGTGATGTTAATTGGGTAGTTACTCGAGCGTCGTCAGGACGTATTAGATTTTGTAATTTAGATAATAAGAAGAATAAAAAGTTACATAATGTTTCCTTTCAGTGGTGGGGGAAGCATATACAGACCTTAAAAGATGAAAAAAAAAACCAGTTACATGGAGATACTCGAGCGCGTCAGATATTGATAGTTTAGATGCTCCAGCGTGTCTTTGAAACCAAAGGTATGTTCATCTGCCGACTTGCATTGTGGGGGTGGCCATCCGGAAGGGCAGAAAATAGAAAAAAAATGTATTTTGTGGAGCGCGTCAGATATTCAGAGGGGATGTTAAGTGAACCCTAAAAATGCTCCCATTCAAAAGACTGACGTTTCGGAAGTGACGCAAGCTCGTAGGGAATTTTTGAAAATGCAAAAAAAAAAAAAAAAAAAAAAAAAAAAAAAAAAAAAAAAATCGCCATATTGAAATACTCGAGCGTGTCAGATTTTGATACAGAAGGTTTAGCTTGATGTTCCAGTCATGGTAGCCTAAAATCTGACGATTATTTTGAGGGGTATCATTAATCTGACGGCTAGAAAAAATTATGAATTTTTTTTTCAATGTCCATAAAATGTGACGAATAAAAGCACGTAAAATTATTTAAATATTTACACTTTAATTTATTTAGAAAATAATATAAAAATAAAATACATCTGTTGAAAAAATTATTTTCAATCTTCGTCGTCATCCGAAGAATTATCATACTCCAAATCTAATAATTCAATTTGACCTCCAATATTGTCTGCAGTTTTCGTATCTGTAACAGGAAATCGTTATAGCCGTTAATACAATTTTATTGATTTCATGAATAACATGTTATCAAAGTATTAAAAAGAAACATACCTAAATCTGAAGTTTCGTCAATAACTGGTGTTATGACATCGTATGCATCAGGTAACTGATTGCCAACAAACCAAGTCATTTGAAATTTTCCATCAACATTTGTCCGCCCGTAATCTGTTGGTGACATGTCAATCATAGTTTTATTGTGTGCATTTCTCCACAAGCACGCAATATACTTCATTCGCAATAAGTGCTGCTGTGCTCAGATTGGCAAGGAGGCAAGCAACAAGCATCGTATTTACGTTCAGTGAGAAAGGCTGCGACGTATCTGACACTTTGTAGGTCTTATTAAAGATTTCTATTCTTGAAAGGTTGACATCAGCTAATTTTTTCAAACCATACAAGTGGCAGATAAAAGATTGTAAAATGTCAAAAGAATCTTCTATATTATGATCCTCTGACCCTACATCGGCAAATGTCTTCTGAAAAACATTTGAACCCATAAAAGTTTGCAGAGGTTTTTTTTTTTTTTTGCCTCGTCTGTAAAGTGCGGGATTGTAATCGCATCCTGTTAAGCGCTTGAAGAGCTGGTAGCGCTAGCAAAATTATTGGGCCGAGCTTAGCATAAAGAGCAGATACGTCAATATAACGGCGTACACTGTGAACTACAAGATCCATCCAACCTATCCATTTAACCGATGCTTGGAGATGCCCCATATTTACCAACATGATGAAAACAATATCTGTGTCTCAAGTTCTGATTGTAACTGTAGAATCTTCTTTTATTTGACTTGCCAAAAATACAATTTTTGTATCTGCTTTTTCATGATCAGGACATGAGAGTTCATATCGATTGTTCAGGTAACTTTATTATCGGTAACTGAATATACATAACACATATCATGATTAAGATGAATTGTTTCGTTACTAATAATAGTAGCCATCTCCTGATCAGCTCAATGATGAATTAAAAACTTCACAAAAGCTTCTTTGAATTTGATATTTCTTAATTCTTTCTGAAAATTTTCTGTTCTCGTTTATTGAGGACCAGAGATGTAGAACTCCTTGTCATCTACACTAACTCGAAGAGCATGCTCGTTATCTTTGATCGAGCTATTTTTGAACGCTCTAATCTTCATTGACGATCTTTATTGCTTTGGTTCGTATTTTTATTGCTTTGGATCGTATTTTTATTACTTTGGCTCGTGGAATTCGGCAGATTATATTTTTTTCGTGATTCATGCATCATTTCATTCAAAATAACAAAAATTCAACCACGCTCGAGAATGTCACGACAACGGTTTTTTTTTTTTTTTTTTTTTTTTTTTTGCAATTTTGTAAACCTCCCACTCCCTTACTTTAGATTCAAATCGACAGATTTTCTGAATGTACACTTTTTAGCTAGTAATTAACCTACCTTATCTTAATCTGACGCGCTTCAGTATTTCTGACGATCAATTTTTTTTTACTAATCTGATGAGCTGCCCTAGACGCACGTCCCTACATACAAGACTTATATATGGTGGAGGTACTCAACATGATGCAAGGTACCCCCCTATGTTCATCTGACGCGCTCGAGTAAATCCCCAAAAACACCATGGGCTCCCCTACTATTAGAAAATTGATAACCAGTTTCATTTTATTTCCTTCTTTCAGTGTTTATAATAGTTTTTCCTTCCTATTAAATCTAGATTGCTCTTTTAACCATAACTTAGATTCCCTATGCTATACGGAAAGCTATTGCTAAAAATGCGTTTCAGAAACGTTAATCTATTCCTAAGAAATCAAGATTAACGTGTATTACAGTCGACGTTCGTTTTTACGAACAATGTAAACAAACACAATCCATTCATTTCCCTCACCCCATTCACTATTCAATTCAGAGAGTCTTAGTTTAGAGGGTTGCACACCCGCAACAGTGAAGGTGTGCGTGAGGTGAAACCACCGAACTGGATGAAAATATTGTTGCAGAAATACTATGCTTGTTTCCGGGGTTCGTCGTTATAAAGTCCAGTGTGTAGAAAGTTCTAATAAAAAGTCCATTGGTCAGGATGGAACACAACTTTATTGCTTCTAGAACTTCGTAGAAAATCAGCTGTACAAAATTCACAAGCACAATTAAACAATAACGTGCTTTTAACAGTCCGCTTAGATCAGAAGCTCTCACAAATGCTGTATTTCTCACACAAAATAAAACACTTTCACTGGCAAAAAATCAGTGAAAATATACGAGAGATAACACTAACAGTCTCTCAAGACTCAGCGATCAAGAATTTACACGCAGCACTTAAATTCAAAGCTTCATAAACAGCGCGAAACACCGCTTCTATCACAGAGTAAAGCAAGCGTACTCACTCACAGCTTGATCAACACTACGGGTGCTCACTCACACTGAACTGGGGCTTCTGAAGCGCGCCGGAATTTGTAGAGGAGGCAGAAGCTGAGGGTAGCTTCCAGAAAAGTCTATTTCTCGAAGATTCTACATTAAGCGGGAATTGTGATTACGTCAAAGAAGAGAAATGTTAGGTTATTATGCGTTTTTAATGCGGAAAAACCAATTTCTAGGCCCCATAGGGAAAATCGCGCCAAATGACCAAAATGTCGCCAAGCTTGACGACTTTTGGCGAAATATCGCCAAATTTGGCGCCAAAAATAAGTCCCCAAAAGTGAAGTGATCGAAGCCCTAGGACCAATATTCCTCGAGATTTCTAGAAACCCATAGAAAAACAATGGGGAAACCAAAACTTCCGTATCTCCGGTTCTAGCTGACCGATTTTGATGCAACAAAAAGCAAAATTTATCTATTTGAAGCGTAGAATACGAATTTTGAACTATTTTAAGCCCCAGAACAGTGGGTTGCCCCGAAAATTCGTAACATTATGTAGACAAAGAATGATGTGTGAACTGAATGAAAATATGAACATATGTTTACTCTGGGGTCCAGCAGTGGCCTAGTCGCTAAGCTCTGTTCCCGTGAGAATACAAACAGTATAGCAGCACCGGCTTGGCCAGTGCTTCGGAGGGTGAACTCCTTTCTCAGCTGGACTTCTGTGGGACCCTATACGCTAATGGGAGCAGGTACACGTAAAATTTGTTCGTGGCTCCAATGTCCTCCATGTTCAAACCATACCTCTGAATGTGCCGATCTCAGGTGCTAGATCTATCTCTCATCTACAATTGTCTCGAAATCAGGAGACCACTCATAGGGGCTGCTTAGTAGGTGCTGTCATAATGAAATGATTAACATCTGCTGCCCTCGTTGGAATCAAGCCTCCAGTAAACCGCTGACCCGGCCATTAGAAAGAAAAAAAAAATAACCGCTCTACGTGACTTCACTCTGAGTGATTCACTTTGGATGCACATCAAAAGTGACACAGTGTAAATTCCGCTTAAGATTTGTACCTGAAGACGTGATACCAAAATGTAAAGTAGGATGAGGAACGCGCCGTTATCTTACACTACATCTCCATTTTCGATTTAAGCGTGCTTATCAGTATCCAAGCTTATCGTAAATAAACTATAACACGCATGATTTTTAACATTAGGAGTTGTATTTTGAAAGCATTTTACGAAGTAGAAAATATAACTTACGGTAGTCGGGTTATTCCTTGCTCTGTGAAGTTCAAAATTTACAAACACAGATTAAAGAAGTGCATTTGAGTTGCCATTACTCACAAAACTACAATTGTGGGGTTCATAACCCAAAACTAGTGTCTTAAGAATTGTCTTGATAGGAACTGCTAGCTACGATTGCGTCGGAGATAGGCTGAGCTCGTCATCACCCGATTTGTGTTCTTACCCCACTTTTTCCTGATCTTGAAATACTGCTTCATTTATGAAGAGTAGACAGTTTGATAAAAATATACATAAAATATATACGTATTCATAAAATTTATGTTTTCTTTTACGGACTATTTCAGTGTTCTTACAGAAGCACACAAAACTAGTCTCGATCTACGGCGTGTTTTAGATGCATTTTAAAGGCATTTACCCATTTCAATATGATAAAATTAGTTACATTATTGAGGTTCATGACAACATGCTCTCCATAGAAAAAGATAGGCTTAGCACTTGTAACTATTTAACAGCGGCTCGCAAAATTATATTTGCAGACTATGGTCTAAAGGGATGATTAAAAGAAATACCGTAGTGAAGTTCTTTCATTTGCTTTAATTATTCGTTATGCAGTTATACAGATTGGGACAAAAATCTTTAACTCATTTTAAAATTCACTTACACTGCGGCTTACACTGCAATGTTTCTTACGATGAAAAAAAAAATTGTTTGAACTAATAAAAAAGTAGTTCCAAATTGTGCTCAGATGGCGTTGTGTGTTAAAAACATTTTTTAAAATAGCATCTAAAACTCAAGTCAATGAGACTGCTATATTTAAACATTCGTAGACTTTCTAACACGAAACACTTCCAAACGGTAATCTGTAGTATCGAAGACGCAAAGAACGTTTGTAATCCAGTCTCTTCCTCAATCTATATTAACGAATAGAGGGCAGGGTTGAAGTAGGTTACTTTTTGGGTTGCTTCGAACTACACACAACATATACTGGGTGTCCAGTGCTAACGCTGTCCAATGGCTATTTCCTAAACCGTTAGTCAGAGACACATAGTTCCAATTGCAAAAATGCTTTAAATTGTATAATCTATTATATGACAAAAAATCGAAGTCAATAAATCAAATAGAAAAATTTTCTTTATCCAATTTCATGCACAATAAAAAAAAATCGTCCTTCTACGACCAAAATTCGCCAAGTTACAGCTGCTTAAAATTAGAGCACTTTTTGAGCTGCGAAATAGGGGTTGTATACAAAATGAATTTTAGAAAAATGAATGTACATGGTTTTGAGCCTTGTAATATTGATTAGCAATTTCTTTAACTATTTTACGATTGTAGATTGCAATAAAGGAGATTAACGTTTAATTATGTGTATTCAATAAATTGACATAAAAATATAGCCTCTACTGAAAATAGAAATTTTTAAGATTTTTTTAAATGAGCTTGTGTTAAATAACATAAAATAAAAAAACAAGGGAATTAAGCTTTGCATTAAACATTAAAGCAGAATATCAAACATTTTAATATACGAATATGTGCAATGTTAGAAACTTAAAATAATATTACAAATTCTATTACCGTAACATTTGCTCAAAGTAGCTTCCTTCGGCTGCAATGCAAACATGCACCCGTTTCAAAAACTCTTCCTCTACTTTGCGTAGAATACTCGGTGTTACACATCTGCATGCTACACATATACGATTTAGTAAGTTTGGTGGACTTGTTGATTCTTTTTGATATACTTTATTTTTCAAGAAGCCCCAGAGAAAGTAATCTAAGGTATTCAAGTCTGGTGATCTTGGAGGCCACTCAACAGGACCACCATACCCAATTATATTATTTCCGAATGTTTCTGTTAGAACAGTACAAGGCTTTAGTGATTTATGTGCTGGAGCACCATCATGATGAAACCACATTTGTGACAGATCTCGTAGTGAAACACACTCTAAGAAGTCAGTCACTGAGCCCTCTAAAATCTGTGCATATCCTTTGAATGTTAAAGCGACATCGAAAGAAAATGGCCCAATTAAGGTCTCTGTCCAAATGCCACTTGATGTCTATTCGGGCGAATTATATGCGGGTTTTTCAGAGACAATAGTGGCTATTTTGTGTATTTATAACACCCCGTCTTGTAAACTGACACTCATCGATAAACATAATGTCACTAACGAACGACATATTATCATTTTGATTATTCAAAATGAAATTGCAGAAATCAAATCTACGTTCTTTGTGTACAGGTAATAAATCTTGTACTTAAAATATTCCATACTTGCGATTTAGACTAACCACATGCTTCGCTAATGCTTTTTACACTAAACTGTTGATGAGCGAGAGCATATCGTGTGGCATCTTCCACATGCACGTGCTTTGTTAAATCCATGATGCTTCTTGATCTTTTACGATTTAGAACGCGACCAGTTTCTCTTAAAAGCGTCACTACGTTGATATTGCACTAGCAGATGGGTGATTGTCATTCAGAAATTTTATAGCATACTGCTTCGCAGCCTCTCGCTTATTCCGATGAAATTCTCCGTAAAGTAACACCACTTCAGTGTATTCATTAGTATTACACATCATCTTTCGTTTTTTATACTCAATAAGCTACGAATTCAAATATCATGAACTTTAGACAAACAGTAACGAAGTAACTTAAACAACAGTTTTTCAACTCCAGTAAAGTATTAAAATTTAATGTTTATCGTCTGTTGCCATATCATCACGAAAACTGAATCTCAAGCAATTATCGTTAGCCAACCTTTTACCTGAGACACGATATTTCATTTCAATTTATTCAAATACACTCAAAAATTTGTTAAAAGTTTAGATGTTCTATCTTTTTAATAAATTTCTCATTGTTTCGACAAAAGATTTTTTTATTTACACAACTTGCTAAAATTCTGTTACTTCATTTAGATAAAAGAATTTCGAAAGACCCCGGATAAATTTTTCTACAGCCTCTCTATAACCTTCTGCTTATTCTAAAATTAGTTTTTTTTTTTCTCCGCATCATGCCAGAAAATTAAATCAAAACCTATAATTTAAAATTTCAATATTTATACAGTCCCCTAACGGTTCAAAATAACGGGGCATTTTTGAACGTGGAAAAGTGACTGAAGTCAAAATGTTTGTTGCTTCATAACTCGGTGAATTTTTGTCGTATAAGAACGATTTTTATTACTGTGCATGAAATTGTATAAAGAAACTTTTTCTAACTATAACTGATAGGACCGGGGACCGTACGAAAATTTAAATTTCGTTAATTTTATAGGAATTTATTTATTGACTTCAATTGTTTCTGGTATAATAGATTATACAATTTAAAGCATTTTTGCAACTGCAACTATGCGTCACTGACTAACGGTTTAGGAAATAGCCATTGGACAGCGTTAGCAGTGGATACCCTGTATATTAACATATGGTAGTAATTTGCATAACTCTATCAGAGACAAAACTTGTAAAAAGCGATGGAGCATTGTAGTGCAAACCACACTGAAGTACGAAATTTATATTAATTGGATAATAAATATTGATTCCATACCAATTTAATATGTATGATCAATTTTATAATAAATTTTAAAATGTAGCAGGGGTTTTTGTAATATGTACGAATAGAAAACTGTTTCACGCAGAGTTTGGAGCGTGCGCCATGATTTGACTACCCCTGCCGTAGGTAAGAGCATTTTCTTACTTTCGAAGGAGATTTTCTTAAGAAAAAAAAAATTACAACTCTAACGGTCTTCATATACAGAATATTTTTTTTCTTATTTCTTCCTGTAATTTTCTAAAATACTGGTGTACTTTTATTTTTTCTAAACAAAATGTAAGTACAGCTGATGCTTATTATTTTAAATATATAACAAACAAGATAGTTTTTTGCTGTATTATTAGCTAAGTGTCTGTTTTTCGAAGGGGGTAATAGATACTAAATGGGGGAAGGGTGTGAAATACTAGAGATACGACAACGAAGGAGACTAATCACCCTGCCCATACTTAGCCCGCCTTTTTTTTTCCTAAGTTAGGGGTTGCTCACTAATGCCAGCCCATCTGTAATATCACTTCAGAGGCAATTTTTTCGTCCGCCTAACAGGGTTTTTTTTTTTTTCCCCAATCCCCACGGTTATAGAATTCCGATTGTTTTGAAACGAAAGGTGATTCGAGACACATTCAACATTTTATTATATCAATATTAACTGTTGATAAAGGAAAAGGAAAAGAAAATATATTTTGTTCTCCGTTCCCCTTACTCAATCAGCTGGGGTAACACTTACATACAGAAAAATGATTGCTTTTAAAAGCAAGCTGGGCAATAGTAATTAGTTAAGCTCTATTTTAGTTCTTTTTTTTTTTCCACATATAAATTGTACAAAATAAGCACTATCTATTTTTCTGCACTTTCTCAGATTTAAACGTTATTAACTTTCTTGCACAGCAGATAAACTTTTCCTTGGAAAACAAAGTAAAGAACAAATCTATCAACCCTAGGGTATATGCAATAGTTTTAATCCATTTTCACTAAAAATAATGACAAAGACTCTGAGAACAAAGGAACAGAGTTTCGCCCCAAGTGTTCGGTTGTCTACACATTTCGTATTTTTTTCAATTAAATCTGTCGTTTTAATGCAAAAAATCTTATACTGTTTAAATAAACAAATAAGCCTTGACAAAAAATAAGGTACAATTGACAGAATCTTAACTTTATTCTTCTGTTAATAATATTTTATTTCACGAATTCCTTCATTCGCTATGCTTCTCTCATTGACGAAAAACTCAAAACCACCTCGCGTGGTATAAAAAGCTGCTTGTCCACTCAGCGGCTGACTTGTAGTTATCCAAAAGAAATACTAAAGGTAACTCGAAGGCGGGCCGAAATCAAAAATTATTGAACGTAGATACGCGACTCGTTAATTCTCTCCCAGACAGCACATAAGCTTAAATCAAGCTTGACATTTCTTTGAATTTGACGTATTAATACAAGCTTGACAGTTCAATTCATTTTAAGCTTGCAGCAAGCTTGCCTAAGTCATTTGAACTGTCAAGCTGGAATACAGATTGATTACTGCTTGAAAGGGAAAGCGTGCGGTGATGGCGCCATCTGTGATAGAGAATGGACATTAATTGTCTAGCGTTTTCTCAAATTTGCTCATATTAAATAAAGAAAAGTTCGTAAAAGTTATGTTTTATTTTATTATCGCACAAAACCTGGACATTAGAACACGCAAGGGGAAGGAATGAATGGGATAAGCCCCTCTGAAGTGTAACACGAGGGGAGTTTTAGCTTTATATACATCTAATTAAAATTAGTAATTCCATTAACTAATTAATTAGCCCTAAAAATAAATTTTAATATAATTAACACAATTTAGTTAGTTAATATACTTCACTTTATGGGTGGTAGAATCAGGAGCAATCCGGCCGCCACAAAATAATTAATCAGTCATAAATGTACTTGGCCATAGAATTTTTAAAAAAGATTCTATATTTCCAAATATGGAAATTCTTCAAAATAAAATACAATTATACTACGAAATTGATTTCAAAATCAGTCGTTTGTCTCGATTTTGGCCAGCAGTATTGCCCAACATCAGTGTTGTGATATTGAAAGTTTTAAAACGTGGCCTGCTTTTAAGTTTATATTATGCTTATTTCCCTATTAGTAGAGTCTATAAATCACACATAACATTATTTAAATTTTGATTCATCCCATGGAAAAATAAAAGAAACTTATCGGCATCGGCCACTGATCGATCTGGCCAGAAAACGGCGTGACAACCGTAACAGTCACTTCAAACTTTAGTCATAGCAGCGCGAGGATTATTGGCGGAACGGTTAGCACGCTGGACTCCCAGCACATAGTTCCCGAGTTCGCACGCGCACGTTTGATGGAAACAGATTAAAATAACTTAAAATTTCAGCATAGAGGGGGGGGGGGGAAATGCGTGGAAAAATAAAGTATGTGGGCGAGTTCGCCGACGGTCGCATTTAGATTTTTTTTTTTTTTTGGAAAATTTTTTAAGCTTGAGATTAAGCTTGCTATGTCAAGCTTAATGAAAGCTGAGCAAGTGTAAACTAGAACACTTGATTCAAGCTTGCATTAAGCGTACACGCTTAAAATTTTCAAGCTTAATTCAAGTTTATTGACTTGATAAATCAAGCTTGCTGCAAGTTTGATGCAAGTTTGCTGTGCTGTCTGGGCTCGATGAATCAGGCGTTATTTTAGCAGAATGACAGAAAAAAAATCGCGCTTGTGGCCCGAACAATGCAAAATAACAGGATAAAGATTATCGCAATGTTTTCAGTTATTATTCCTAAACGACATGACCCAGTAGCGGAGCAATTCTATAAGTTTGAGGGGGGGGGGCACTCAGTATATATCTGTCAGTGCTGAAATCTAAAAAGTCATCATATTGTACTGATCTGTTATTATTTTCTCCCTTCTTCCAAGGGTATGGGGGGAAAGCCCCTGAGCCCCCCCCCCCCTCCTTTCCTATGACCGATCACAACCATTTCACTTCCGTATCATCTACATCATGGCAAAAAATTTAGTTAAGTCATGGCCAAATTTAGTTAAGACCGCATAAGAGGTCTCGGAGGAATAAGCGAACAAATATCCCAAAATTCAGTCACCTTCGGCTACGCTCAGCAGCAAAAAGCACTTAATTTTATGGGGCATCTAGAAAAAACAAAGGTTCTTGAATTCAATCTTAAATTGTTAAAACTGTCAAGCACCATAATGATTTTCAGTTGGCACGTGCGGGATCTGGTAGTGTGCCGAACTGGGCGAAATGTTGAGTCAACAGTAACCCCCTTTTTGGGCCTCTTGCACGTGCGCTTGAGGGAGGTATTTTTGTGTTCTCAGACTCATGTTTTTTCCCATTTCTGTTCTTCGCTATGTAACCCAGAAGTAAGACGTCCTTTTTGTATGGTCTGATTAAAATTAATTATGTGTGAAAATTAGTGTTTTTTAGCGAGTCCCGATGCATTCATTGTAGAATCTTATTGGAATGTATTACGAGCCGAACATCCCTGAACCCGGACAGAAGGTAAGAGCAATTTTATACTTTAATTTCGAAACTTTGCTCTTATTCCGAAACAGAAACTCAGAAATTCGTAACATGGCATCCCAGCCCGGGATGTTCGGTTTTAATGAAAAGATTTGAAATGATGTTCGGATTTAAAGTATTATGAAAAGTTTTGAGTGCTTTTAGTCGCCAGTGATTTCGAAAAATTAGATTGTTATTTTGAACTTTTGAACACTTATTTGAACTCTCAATTTTCGAACAAGAACAGTTTTGGGGGCTCACTAAAAACAAAACAGAAAATATGGCTGATGAAAATCTGGAAATTCTTAAAAAACGAAGAACGGCTTTACGGTCGGCAGTCACTAAGCAAATTAATAAAATTGAAAATACGCTGAATCAAGACGAAGTGATTGTCGAAGAGTTAGAAGAATTTCTCGAGACGTTAACTGGGAGATTTAAATCTTTAAAAACCACGGATAGTGAAATAGAATTGCTTTTAAAACCAGAAGAATTAGAAAAAGAATTTGAAGCTGCTGAAAAATATGCTGAAAATGTAATATTGTGGAAAACGCGTGCTAGCAAGAAAATAAGGGAAATAAACGCGGAACTCTTAAATTTTAAAACAATACCAGAAGTAAACATTAGAAGTGAGTCATATTAAATAAAAAATGATAATATAAGAAATTCAGTACGCGTAAAATTACCCAAATTAAGTGTACCAAGCAAGCTTTGGCGGAAATATTAACGAATGGCTCTCCTTTTGGAGCAGTTTCGAGTCGGCTATACATAATAATAGTACATTAAGTAAAGTGAATAAATTCAATTACTTACGATCTCAATTGCATTCTACGGCTTTAAGAACAGTTGAGGGTTTCCCGATTTCGGAAAACAATTACGACGCTGCAATTGAGCTTCTTAAAAACCGATTCGGGAATACAGATATGTTGATTCATAATCACATGAGTAACCTTTTAGAAATTAAGCCGCTCAGAAACTCGTCAGATATTTATGCTTTTCGGAAATATTTCGACAAATTATCTGTCGAGATTAGAAGTTTAGAAAGTCTTGGTACAGATATTGAACAAATATCTGCTGTTCTCTGTACTACTATTTTGAAAACAATTCCTCAAGATCTTCTGATAGAATTAAATTAATCTGAAAACGAAAAGGGATATAATAATATTAGAGAACTAATTAATTTTTTCTCTAACTGTTTAAAAACAAGTGAAAAATCTTCATTAGTGACAAACACAGTCAGTGAAAGCGGTAGAAAAAATCATGCTGTATTTGATAAGAAAAATAGCGATTTTGACTCGGGTAAGAAGAAATATCTTTTTACGGGAAATGATCTTGTATCAACTAACACTAAAGAAGATCCGAAGATACTGAAATGCCTGTTCTGTGATTCACAAAAACATTCGGCAGTAAATTGTGAGCTTGCGTTAAGTTTATCTATGGAAGAAAGAAAAAATCAATTAATGCAGAAAGGTGCTTGCTTTAAATGTCTAGAAATAGGAAAACATAAATCAAGATTTTGTAGAAAATACGTAACTTGCGAAAATTGCAAAGGAAAACAACATAATGTTCTATTTTGTTTTAAGATGAAACCTAATGAGGAGACAAATAAAGAAAAGACAGAAATGTCGGAAGCTACCCTTTTTTCGAACGAGCGCTTGCCGAACACAATTTATTTACAAACTTTGTGTGTTTATATACGAAATAACGGTTTTGAATATGTAGTGCGAGCTATTTTAAATACCGCCTCTTCAAAATCTTACATTTCAAAATTCGTAGCTAATAAGATTGGCTTAGAAAGTTTTGGAAAAGTTAAAATTACTCATGGGCTTTTTGGGGGTACTGAAACAACAATGGATCATAATTGTTTTAGGATCAGTTTAAGGGGTTTAAATTAAAATAAAAACGTAAAAATTGAGGTCATGGAGCAAGAGAAAATTTGTGCTAGTGTTCCTAAGATTAAAGATATTAAATGTATCAGGGAGTTGAGAGAGAAAAATATTTTTTTGGGCGATATCTGTCCAGAAAGTAGAAAATGTTTATATGAACGAGATTCAAACGAAATTAATCTTTTGTTAGGAGCGAATATTGTGGGTAGTTTGCTTAAGGGCAGAAAGGAAAATCTTAACTGCGGTTTAGTTGCACTGCAAACAACAGTAGGTTGGACTACTATGGGTAAAATTAATGACGATGAAAGGGATAGTTCTCTTTTGGTCCTTTCGTTATACGTTAATGAAGCAAAAATCACGGATTTATGGCAGTTAGATTCTTTAGGCATTAAGGACCCCGCTGAAAAGCAAACTAAAAAAGAAATACACGAATTAACTTTAAAACATTTTACAGAAACTGTAAGTAGAGAAGACGATGGCAGATGCAAAGTTTGCATTCCTTGGTTAAATGGGCATCCTCCTATCCCAGATAATAGAGATTTAGCAGAAAAACGTTTAAAAAATAATGTTAATAATCTTAAATCTCAAGGTTTAGTAAAAGACTATGACAAGTTTTTAATGAATGGGAAGAAGAAGGGATTGTAGAAAAGGTGACATGGGAAGTAAAGCCGTCGCTTAGCGCTAATGTCCATTATCTCCCGCACAGAGCTGTAATAAAACCAAACTCTACGACCAAAATTAGACCAGTATTTGATGGTTCAGCTCATACTAAAAATTCTGCTTACTTAAATGATTGCATCGAGAAAGGGCCTAATTTAATTGAATTAATTCCTTCCGTTTTAAATCGGTTTACGATGAGTAAAATAGGTGTAGTAGCAGACATTCGCAAGGCTTTTTTGCAGATATCTCTAAATGAAAAAGACAGAGATTATTTACGTTTTCTCTGGTGGAAAGACGGTGATCCCGAGAACCTTGAAACGTATAAACATTGTCGAGTGGTTTTCGGTATTAGTTGCAGTCCTTTCCTTTTGGCTGCCACCCTTGCGCATCATTTAGATCAAACTCCTGAAAATCTTAAACCTGTTGCTCTAAAACTTAAAGAATCCTTTTATGTCGATAATTGTGTAACTAGTCTAGAGTCATTGGAAGAGTTAGAATATTTTCGTACTGAATCACAAAAACTTTTGGCATCAGCAAAATTTGACTTACGAGGTTGGTGTTATAATTGCGAAAAATTGGAATTAGATAATGATGAGAAAGGTAATTCCAATGATGAGAATGGGAATAAAATTCCGGTACTTGGCCTATTATGGAATACCAAAAAGGGGACACTATCGTGTGATTTTCGGAATTTTAAGGTTGAGAATGAGGCCATCACGAAAAGAGCGATTTTGTCCTTGACATTCCTCGAAGATTGTCTAGCATTCCATCAAATATGGGAAAGTTATCGCTACACACATTCTGCGATGCGAGTAAAACTACTTACGCTACCTGTGTTTTCTTAAGAAATGATTTGCGGAATCAGGTCACTTGTCAACTAATTCAGGCCCGTTCTAGAGTAGCCCCTCTTAAAGACATTTCTATTCCACGCCTTGAGCTTATGGCGTGTTGTATTGGAGCTAGACTAACCAATAGCATTATGAGGGATTTGAAATTAGAAAATATTGATACATAACTATTGGTCCGATTCAATGGATGCATTGTATTGGGTAAAACGGGAAGGACCTTGGGCAGTCTTTGTTGAAAATCGGGTTAAGGAAATCCGGAAACTCACATCCAATACTTTGTGGTATTTCGTTCCGGGACATATGAATCCAGCAGATTTACCGTCACGCGGTTGCGGTGCTAAAGCTCTTGTTAGATCTCAATAGTGGCTAGGACCTACATGGCTTTTAGATTCCAAAGAAAACTGGCCTGCATCTAAACTTTCGCCTAACATGGATATAGTAAATGCGGAAAAGAAGAAATCGATAGTAACCGCTACTAATTTAGAGAATGATATCCCCAAATTCTATAGTCGCTATTCCTCATACACTAAAATATTACGCGTTACTGGTTGGATTTTGCGCTTTTGTCAAAATTCGAAAAGGGGTAGTGACGACAGAATATTCGGTCAGTTAACCAATGACGAACTGAAGAAAGCAGAAATCGTCATTATGAAACTAGTTCAAAAGGAATCATTTGAGAATAATGATAAAAGATTGAAATGCCTACGTACCTTTACAGATTCAGAAGATATTATAAGAATAAAAACGAAAATTTTCAATAGAGATGATAAATTCAATTTCAGATTACCAATCCTTTTGCCTTCTAATCACCATGTTGTGCAGCAACTCATATTTTCCAAACACATAGAATTCGGTCATTGTGGTGTACCATTTTTGATGTCGGTCTTAAGAGAAAACTTTTGGGTATTAAAGAGCCGTAAGACTATTAAGAATGTTATTAATAAATGCACCATTTGTAAAAAAATTTCTTCGAAACCGACTGAAGTAGAAGAAAGCGACTTACCTTTCAACAGAGTTAGAAATGCGGCCATTTTTGAAATTGTAGGTGTGGACCTTGCCGGACCTTTGTATTTAAAAGAAAAATCCAAGGTCTGGATTCTATTAATCACTTGTGCAGTTTTTCGAGCAGTTCATTTAGAACTTTTAACTTCCATTTCGACAGACAGTTTCATTCTTGGACTGACACGATTTATTGCCAGACGTGGCCGTCCCTCCGTCATATATTCTGACCGTGGTACAAATTTTGTTGGCTGTCAAAATTTGTTGCAAGCTATTGATTTTGAAAAAATCAAAGCTGTTCCTAAACTTTGTCGAATAGAATGGCAATTCATACCACCTTCCGCTCCATGGTGGGGTGGTTTTTGGGAAAGACTTGTTGGAATTCTGAAACGAATATTAAGACGAGTGCTAGGAAAAGCATCGCTGAATTTTAAAGAATTGTCGACAGTGCTCTGCGATTGTGAAAGCATAGTCAATGCACGACCTTTAACTTATGTCACGGACAGTAACGAAAATCTAAGTCCATTGACTCCAGCTATGTTTTTTCAAGAAATCGCAGAAATAGGAATACCTGAACTTGATTGCTTGGATCAGAAGAAAATAAATAAGCGTTACCAATATCGAGTTAGAGTTAAAAAAAAATTAAGATCAAGATTCCGCAATGAATATCTAGGTGCGTTACACAATTCTTTCTCTTCTGGAAAGAACAAAAAACCTTTGCGTGTTGGTGATGTGGTCCTAATTTGGACTGATAAGTGTAATCGTGCTAACTGGCCTCTTGGGAAAATACTTGAGGTCTATTCCAGCAAGGACGGAGTCGTACGAGTTGCCAAACTGAAAACAGCTTCAGGAATTTTAGTTCGGCCAGTGCGAAAGCTTTGCCCTCTGGAGTTGAACGATGGGCAAGGTGACTGTGACGCTACAGCCCTACAGAATCGTGTGACAACTAGTAGGGGACGACTCGTGCGCCCAACTGAACGACTTCAAGTGGAATGATGTCTTGGGTTGAGTTCTGTCCCCTTATGACCTCAAAAGGGGGGGAATGTGCCGAACTCAACAGTAGTCCGTCAACAGTAGTCCAACTTGAGTCACAGTAACCCGCTTTTTGGGACTCTTGCACGTGTGCTTGAGGGAGGCATTTTTGTGTTCTCAGACTCTTATGTTTTTTCCCATTTCATTTCTTCGCTATGTAACCCAGAAGTAAGACGTCTTTTTTGTATGGTCTGATTAAAATTAATTATGTGTGAAAATTAGTGTTTTTTAGCGAGTCCCGATGCATTCATTGTAGAATCTTATTGGAATGTATTACGAGCCGAACATCCCTGAACCCGGACAGAAGGTAAGAGCAATTTTATACTTTAATTTCGAAATTTTGCTCTTATTCCGAAACAGAAACTCAGAAATTCGTAACAGGTAGAAAGGAAATAAATACAGTCAACTAGCAATAACTCGAAGTCTGAAGAAACCGACCAAACACTTCAAGTTATCAGAAGTTCGAGTTATCGGTATTGGGAAATTCCATATGAACATGGACATGACCATTAAAAAAAATTTCTTAATAAATTGTGTGAGAAATTATTTCAAATTGTTGTATCTCTGTTGACAACAGTTTATTTTGGGCAAAGTTTCTTTATCAAAATAACAACACTTCAAAGTCAGGCATCAGAAGATTTTGCTCTACGCACCGTTAAATTTCAGCGAAAAGATATTGTTGCAGAAAACTCTGCTAGATTCTTGGGTTCGTCGTTTTAAAGTCCAGTGTTTGTAGAAAGTTCTAATAAAAAGTCCACTTGTCAGGATGGAACACCTGACAAGTGGACAAATTTTATTGCTTCTAGAATTTCGCCGAACAATCAGCTGTACAAAATTCACAGGCACTAACGGCCAGTAACTTCCTTATAACAGTCCGCTCAGTACAGAAGCTTTCACAGATGCAGTATTTCTCACACGAAATAAAACACTTCCACAGGCAAAAATTCAGTGGAAATTTACGAAGGAAATCATAAACAATCCATCAGGACTCAGCAAGCAGAATTTGCACAGAACGACTGAAATAATAAATGTCAGATCTTTTTTTAAATTCAATAAATTTTAAAACTTTTCTTGAGATGTTTGTTTGCTTTTTTAGATTTTATGAAAACTGCGCGAAATTTTTTGAAGCATAATATTACATATCTATGGCAAATCAGACAAAATTGAGTTACAGGTTAGGAATAACCTTTTGCGTTGTAAAGCTCATTTATCCAAAATAAAAAACTTAATTTTGTGGAAAAAACCCTATGTCGTCTATTTAACTCATCACTATGTTTTGCGGCTTCACCATGGCAGAGTGGTTAAGTCACTCAAAATGGTAGACAGAAGATGCCTGGTTCAAAACCAGGTAGCGTCCGCCGACCTAACCTTTAGGAGTTTTCCGTAATATTCTCCGAAACTTAGCGTAAACTGGGTTAGGACCCTTTAGAAAGACCCTCGTGGAGGGCACCCCTCCTTGTGTTGTCCTTCTGACTTGGATTTATAAGTGGGTGTCCGTCCAAGCACGCAAATCCGAAAAACATGTTACACAAACAAGATACAAACTGTCTATAATGACCGTTTTTGTGCAATTTCACTTTACAGCAGGTGCATTTCACCAGCCCGCACGAGAATTTCGTTAGTACCGCATCCATTTACGCATTTACGGACAGTTCAAATTTGCGGGAACATCAGTTAGCTAGCCCACACACCATGGAGATTGGGAATTTTGCATATGCCAATCGTTAATACTTCATTAATACCGGTTAGTACGGAGAGATTTTTATTAGTGTCGCATCCTTTACGGATTTTACGAATAATTCAAGTTTTCAGGGCTCGTGACATTATAGACAAATAAAAAATCTATTGGTAGCTTAAAAAGAAAAGAAAATTAATATAAATTGAGATAGAGTATGGTAAAGTATAAATAACAAGTGTTCAGTTTAATGTTTTACAGTCTTTCATTAGGAATAATATATTACTTTTATAGCTAGCATAAAAGAATTTCATGAAATCTAAGTTGCTAATAATTTCTTAAAGATTATAATATTGCAATTTCTAGAGATAGGGAATTTTATGGGAGAAGCGAGAAAACCTGACGAATAATCACCATAAATTACAAGAAACACGTGTCCCAACATATATCAATAAAAAGTGGTTTCTCAAGAAATCAAATACCAAGCATTCCTGATTCAGCTAGTACACTTTAATCGATGTTTTAAAGCAAACGTTTCTAAACTCCGGCGGCCTACTGAGTATGTAGATTTCCAAACTCCATGGTGGGTGGGCTTGCAAAATGATGTCTCCGGCGATTCTAGCTGTCTGTAAATCCATAAGGGTTGCAGTACTAACGAAAATCTCTCGGTCTTAATGGATACTAACCAGTGGCGTTTTCTCAGGGTGTGCAAGTCTTGTGTTAACGCCCATTGAAAAACGGAGGGGAAAATCTTATAATTTTATCGAATGAATTATGAGAATCCCAATGTTCCCCCTCCCCCCCTCCCCGTTGGCCTGAAATTAACGCAACATTTAAACGAAAATAGATATGTTTTGGAGTAAAAATAATAAGTGAGATGATTTTTTAAAACATGCATTATCACTTGCCCTTTACTGTTTTTTTCGCGCTCCCCCAGCAAACGCTCCCCGCTACCTAGGGGGGAGGGGCACCCCACAGGTTGGGAAACGCTACTTTGAAGAACGGCTGCCTGTACAGCATAATGTGTTTGGGTGCTCTAGTAAAATAACTCTTTATGCTATATGAAATTTTCAATAGATTGCTAGGTGTGGTACATAGATATATATAAATTTGTAGTAATCAATGTATATTTACGTCAGTTAGTATACGGATAGACAGAGAGAGGCAAACCGAAATCTTTGTAGGAAAGGGTTTGCCTCCCACTGTAGGATTTTTGTAGGAAAGTGTTTCGTTCAAAAACGAAGTATGATTTTTTAAACTTCTAAATCCTTGTAAAAAAAATTGTCCTAAAGCAATGGAAGTGCTAACTAGAATGCAGAAAAGTAATAACAGCCATTGGTAAGGGAGCACGAACACACAGCTCTGCCCTCACAAGCAAAAAGCGGATACGTTTTCTTTATCTGTCGGCCTTATCAGTTATTAGTTTTTATTCGACAATTACTACTAAAACTATTAGTTGTAGCTGTAAGGTTCAGCTAGCTCGGCTCAACTGAATTAGTTGTAGTTGAACAGAAAACTAAAACTGGTGTAGTTGAGCCGAGTTAGTTGGATCTTCAACTAACAACTACTTTAGTTGAGCATTTAGTTGTGTTCAGTTAAAACTAACTTGGTTTTTAGTTGAATATTTGGTTCAACTAATATTTTAGTTAATGATGCCCATCTCTGCCGCACAGTATCCCCAACCAGAGTCCTTTGTATTTTTGTCGGAAGATTCTCCCCTTCTAATTCTTCTGTCCTTTATGATGTTGACATGTGGCTTGACCGGCCAAAAGCAATTCCTTTTTATTTAATACTGCTAATTTCCGTGATTAATATGATAATGGATATTAACTGGATTACAAAATTTTGTATTCTCAAAATAAAAACATCTGCCTCATTTACTCCAAAATAAAAGAATTTGGGGGAAAGCCAACATTTGATTAAATACCATCCTCATATTCGCTACAAAACAAAATAAGTTTATGCCCAATATTTAAGTAAGAATTATTGTTCTGAGAGGGGGGGGGGGAGGAAATTCTTTTTTTCCGATTCGCGTGTTTACCGTTCGCGTTTTTTCCCTACATTCATCAACTGAATAAAATTCATTCAAACCATTTTTAACACACATTCCATTTGTTTTTAAATTCTGTTGTTATTGACATTGTTTCATTATTCACTGAATGTATTATAAACTATCACTGAAATTACAGTAATAATTTATAGATAGTGATGGATAGCTAGATCAATAGTTTACTAAATGCTCCAGAAGTGAGCCGAGAAGGCTCAGCATTCTATTTATTGTGTTATTCTATTAATATTTATACTGCATGCTTTTATTTGTGCACCCTCTCAAAGAAAAAAAAAAAAAGAAAAAGAAAGAAATAGTGAAACCCAAATTTTTCTTATTTTATTTTTATGAATTAGCAATTAGTTTTAAAATCACATACCGAAACAAATATGGGAAATTAGTATTGTATGTTACATTATTAACTATTAACGAAGAACTATGTTTTATATGTGACACCTACGTCGTAAACGTAATAAATAACGTTTCCCATTTTCGTCACTTTCATTTGCGGCTATATTCTATTTCATAGAGATAGTGTTATTTCAATAAATCACGTCAATTTTCTAATCATTTTAAACTGCTTTATATGAATTTTTAAGGGAGAAAGAAAGAAAAAATGGAAATTCCAGAGCACCGAGCTGGATTCGATCCGGATCTTCGTCTCCGCACGGAACCACGGCGCCACAGAGAACACAAATGAATTGCCAAATAATTAGTATTTAACAATGGGTCAAATGTTTAAATGGAATTTTCTCGAAAATAAGCGAGAGTTGGCGGCTAATATTTTAGCATTTTACTTAACTATGGGTCCCCTATAACCCACCAACATTTCATCAAAATCGGTGACCCCAACGTCTGAGCCTCCCCTTGTAAGAGTAAAAGCTGCAAACCATTGTCTTGCAAAACTCAGATTTAAACAACTGCTTACTGCAGTACGTAAATTGGGTGTCAAAACACGAAAATTTATTATAACTATATTTCGGGTATAATTAGAAAACGCCTGGAGAATATTGTAAAATAGTTTTAGTAGGCGATTTTAATATAGATTTTAATTCCGAAGACGTGTTTTATAGAACAGACAAGACAAATACGGTACACTCATAGATTATGATACACTTTCCAAAAGGTATTTATAAAGGTGAAGTATAGTTTGACCATGCCTGGCGAAAATTGTTAAAGTTTTGGTAGGCAATTTTAATATAGATTTCTATTCCGAAGAAGTGTTCTATGGAACAAGGAAAGAAAATACGTTACACTCATGGATTATGATGACCATTCCAAACAGTATTTAAAATGTCTACGCGATATAGTTGGAATATGCCTGGCGAAGATTGTAAAACAGTTTCAGTGAGCGATTTTATGATAGATTTCGATTCCAAGATGTGTTTTGTGGTACAAGAAAGAGTTGATTCCTATTTTAACGCTCCCACTCTCGCCAATCCAAAAAAATTGCCGAACTTTGGCGAGCTTTGCTGTCATGGGTCTCTATAGGAGATATGTACGAGCTTCAACGCTCCCAAAAGAACTAGATGAAAACTAAAGTGAACAAATTAGGGATAAACGCACCAGTTAAGGAATTTGAAGGCACTTAATTATTAAAACTGCATTAATTGCCAACCCAAAATAAATAAAAATGTAACGGAATGCTGTACTTCCATGTTGTTCCAAATCGCCATTTTAATTCTAAATTACGGTTGACACATAAATACAAATAATTTAACCAATTGAATCAGAAATAGAAAGTAAATTATAGTTTTCGTTAAATATTTTTACCAAGTTTGCCAACTAGGTATCTAATTTTGCCAAGTTCAACAGAATTTGCGAGTGTTAGGGGGAGGCTCCCGCCCTTCCCCTTCTTTAGCAAGGGGCTGACAAGTTGTAAAAATTTATAGATTTTTCTTTTATTTTACATCATAACCGCTATACTGATTGTACTTGAATGAAGTTTGACACATACAAAATTTTTTGAAGCTGCAATTGCGCCCCAGAAGGCTTCAAAACACTTCATTTTAAATATAGTTCTCAAAATTTTTTTGAGAGAGGGTTCCCGAAGGAACAATGGATTAATTAATATGAATGATGCATATTAATTAATAGATCAATATTTTATTAATGCATTAATTATCAATCATAATGAATTAATATTAATTAATTATAACACCATACCCCCCCATACCTCAAAAGTTTAACATATTCTATTATTTATCGGTTACACAATAACCCGGGCCCCCCTTCTCTTGAGACAGGCGGGCCCCTACCCTCCCAGTCCAGGCCTGTCTGCAACACCAAGAAAAAAAATTCTAACACGTTTATAGACGTTTCATAATCAAGATATTGTATTGCATATAATAAAATGATGAATTGTTTACTATTTCGGACAACATATGGCAGTCGCATGCTTAAAATATTAAAGTATCACAATAAGAATCACAAAATGTGTTCTTGCCAGTTCTGTTTGTCAAAAAGTAACGATTGGAACAATGCTGTTCGGGAGCAAATAAATAATATATAATCACCTCATTTTCGGAAAGTTGCTCCCTTCGGAAGCAAAAATAAATAATATATATCAGCCTTCAAAATAATTTTTTCAACGTTTTAAAGCATTTTCATAATTTTTTCCGCATTTCTCTGCTGTAAATGTACTTTTCTAAATTATTGAGCTATGATGTCCAAATCGCGTAGCGATCGAAACACCGATTTCTTTAATGTTTAATTTATTGTCAAAAAGTGTCAGTGTCCTAAAAATTTAAGAAAGTCATTAATTACAATCTTATTTATCCAATTCAATAATTTTTTGAGAAATAGGGTGTATTTAAGTGAAATAATAATTAACATCATTGATGAACATGTCACACTACACATGTGTATGGTCGAATAAATATGGTGGTAGCTTCCATCTTTCCGTATTTTCAGACATTATTATTCGAAAAGTATGATTTATAAGGGAAAGTAAAACCTCAGTAACTTTATAAATTGACATTCAATGTTTGTAAGGGTTTTACTTTATTAGGAATGTTTTCCCTCCCAGAAAATGTACTTGAGAAAATTATTTGACGAATGTAAACTGCGTAAGGATAGAATCACTAATAAATTTTAAAATAAATTTGTGAACAAGACATAATATAATTTTTATTTAGAATTCTTTGAGGTAAAACCCAAAAATTTTAGTGTTTTTTTTTCTAATTAAACAAAAACAGTTTTATTTTTTTAATAAAGTGCATTAACAAATTCTATATGTTTTCTAGGGTTCCATCATTTAAAATTTAATTTGTAATTTAGATTACCATATAAATTTCTTTTAAATTAGCAATAAATTTGTTCTGTGTATTTTTCATTTTCATAATTTATATCTTAATTGTTTGAAAGAAATATATACTTCTAATAATGAGTCAACGTGAGACCAAAAATATTTATTTGTACGTCATTTCCCGTAAACAAATTGTCACGATTATTTTTAACAGCACTGACATCTGCTGAAAAATGGAAGAATGCGAGAACAGCTGGATAGATTGCCCAATGCTGAAAAAAGGGCAGCCGTTGCCCTCGCTCGACTTAGCTGCCAGCAAGATGGCGGACGATCGAAACGTTCATCGCATGCCACATATCTAGGGACCCTTTTTTGACGACAGCTGGCTGTGCCGTATAGCCAGCTGCGTCAAAAAAGTCTCTAGATCTGTGGCACGCGATGAACGTTTTGATCGTCCGCCATCTTGCTGGTAGTTAAGTCGAGCGATTGCAACGGCTGCCCTTTTTTCAGCATTGGGAAAGGGTTGTGCCTCAAAGGGTTAAATGCATATAACATGTATAACTGAAATTAAATATATTGCTAATAACACTTTTTTCTAAATATGACTCACGAAACAAACTTATAAAAAGGCATAACACACTTATAAAAGAAAAGAAACAAAGAAAGAAAATATTATCCATTTGATTAGCCAAATTCAATTATATAGAACCTAGTTAATGCATTTTTAACCCCTAGCGTTTTTTAATGCACATATCTTAAAAATCCAATGTTCAAAATCAGTAACCAAAAGATCAGCAATATCCAAAATCTGTAATCTGCAGATTGAAGATGCCCGAAATCTGTAATCTACTGAGCAAAAGATGTCAAAAATGTGTAACCTACAGATCTGATAATTAAATATTTTAATCAGTAATTTTACAGAACACTTGCTGTCTTTTTATGTTTGCATACTCTATTCTAGGCTATACCACAATGTACAAAAAAAAAAATAGAGTAAAATTCCAAAATTTGAAAAATAGATTATAGTTAACGCTTGATGACCCACCTTTTTGAATCATCTTAATATATCTGATGCATTATTTATATTGACTACAATAGTAGTGGTCATTATAATTGTCTGTATGTGTTATAATTCAATAATTCAACGGCTATTGTTAAACAGTGTGATACTATGTAAAAAAAAAGAAGAAGAAAAAGAAGCCCAAAATGTTTGAAAAATATTTCAAAAATGTGTCGTTTGATTTACATTAATCTCGAGCAAGCACCATTGCATACCACACGAGTGTAATATAATTCTGAAACTATTTTCATTTAAAAAGAAATAGTAATAGAAATATGTACAGAATTAGAACTGTTTAAGAGGTTAATAATACATCTAATGCATTAGTTATATGGTTTACATCATTAATGACCATTATATGTTTTATTTCAACGGCTAGTATTTAATGGTATTATAATATAATTTAACAAAAGAGATCCAAAGTATAATATTGAAAATATTTCATAGTGAAGCAATGACTGGTTCAGGGATTCAAGGCATATAGTAGAGCAAAACTCTAGCATAGAATTAAATGGTACTTACTAGTACTGTTATCCAAATTTTTAAGACTCGAAAGAAGGGCCACGACGAAGAGCTTCATAGGGGAGCTATATACCCGTGATTGCGGAATATTAGTTGAGGACGCCATACACGTAGAACTGAGTTCCTTTCTATTCCAAATAGCTTTGTGACAAATACGCGTCTACCACATTTGGCGAATAGATCACTTTCCTGTTCAGTGGCGGCAGGTGTCTGTCACTGCTGCTTAAAACACTTCTCAAATACATCAAAAGACAATATTTGATCACGTATCACACTTTTTTCTGACTACGGATCTCGTAGCTTATGCTACTTCTGCTCCTATCAGCAGTTATGGCGAAAAAAAAAAAATCTCATTCACAATTTTTCCTGCTCTCATTATATTTCAGAGTAGAATTGGAGTTGTTTAACGTAGATGCTTTTCAAGAACATGGGTAAAAAGAATACAGATGGGAAAAGATATTCCTTACTGAAATAAGTGCATTTTTAGCATCTTACTTTAGACTTCGGCATCTTATATTGATTTCACATAGCTACAGGACGACAAAGAAACATAAATAAGAGTGAGACAGTTTCCCATAAAAGATGTCACAGGAAGCATTTGTAAAGTACCTAAACCACTTTTTTATATGAGATACGTATATGATGGCTACAATGAAGCATGAATGTAATGTGCCAGACAGTGAGTGCAAGGGAAAATCCCATGCTCACTCGCAAAAAAAGATTTAAAAGTATTTTTTTAGCTACATTAATCATTAGGCATGTTATTTAAAACATATACATCATTTTATAGTACAGTAGAGTCTCGATAATTGGAGTTTCCCATAAATCCGAGTTAGTGAAAAAATCAGTTTAGCTCCCAAATATTGACCAACATATGCAAAACACGTGAAAGAATTTTTTCGCACCACAAAATTCAAATACTTGGCGCACCCGGAAGCCACATCAGAAATCCTCCTCCCAAAGAAAACAGGTGTTCTACCTATGATGCCCTCACAGATCTTTCTGTGTAGTGTTGACATACTGCTTTCACGATGGCGCGACATTGCTGCACGGAACCGGATCAACGTGTTAATGCAAAAAATAATTAACTATTATTTCCCGATATAATTAACCTGTTCTAATCGTCAGCAATATGATAATATGTAAGAACATTTTTCATTAAAATGTCCACTCAAATTACAAAATTTGCTATATTTCCGTTTATTTATTTATTAAATTTTATGATTTCAATAGTTCGAGGCAAGCCCGGTCCCGTCCACCTCGAATTATAGAGACTACCGTATTTCAAATTTACGAGTAAGTTTTGTTTAAAATGTAATGTAATATAATTTAAAAAGGAAATTTCCGAAACGCGTATTTAGTACAGAATAAAACCTCTTTATCTAATCACTAATTTTATTTCTTTATTAATTTACTGGTTTACTTATTGTTGGTTCAATAATATCGGTATGTTATAATATCGTTGGCAGTCCAAAGTAATGCTATATTCTAAGGTTTTTCTTTTTCTTTTTTTTCTTTTCTTTTTTTTTTTGTATTAAAAATTTAATAAGAAATTGCTTAAATACACGAATTTTTCTTTTCTACATTCCAAGCATGGAAACTATGACCTTTGCTTAGTCCTAATAAACCAAACCACTAAACGCCACATACATTAAAAACTTTCTAAAGGCCTACATTCATGGTCATTTCAGTTGGATAGGCCAGTTGTGTAATGAATTTTAAAGGGATGTTTTACTACAAGCGAGTGGTAATATTGTCCAGAGCAGGGGCGTAGCCAGAAATTTTTCATGGGTGGGGGGGGGGGGGGGGTATGACTACTACAACTCATTTATATGTATACGTGTGTGTGATAATGTAGTGAAGAATATGCATTTTGTATGGCAAAAATTTCTCATGGGGGGGTTATGACCCCCCTAACCCCACCCTTGGCTACACCCCTGGTCCAGAGTGTATTCTTCTAGTCGAAAGTCATAAACTAAGATTTGGAACAACAGATATTTATGGAAGAGTTCATTAACAATCAAATTCCTGCTTGGGAGTACCAGAAATGTAGCTCACCATATTGTCTATATATTCCTCAATTTTTATTTCCTAGAGTAGGAATTTGTATAATAATTACCTTGTGTTATTAGTTACAAAATTATGAAAGAAAAATACTGATATATTTTGTTCAAGCGTAGCATATTTTTAATGTTCCGATTTCATCGTATATTCAATATTTTAATTTCATATTACCATACAATGTACGTTACATTTTTCCTATAGTTTTTGCTAAATTTGTTATAAACTTTGCTTGTAATTAAACTTAAATAAATAAAATGAATTATTTAAAATATTATTTAAAATAATTTATTTTAAATTGTCAAGGGGATTTTGTTTAAAATTCAAAATAATCTACTTTTTAATGGGAAATTTTTGAAACGCCTACTTAAAGACAGAAAAAAAATCTCTTTCGAAACTAATCTTTAATTTTTTATACAGACTTAATGAAACATGAATTTTTATTAACATAAAGTACCTCATACATTAATACATAGTACTGTGTATTCACTCGAACTTCACTATTTTTGTCTTTTTTCTCAATTGGAAAAATATTGTTTTAAATAAATGGGTATAACTTTGGCTTTTTATGTACATCTAAAATAGATTTCCTATTAGCTTCTTTTCGCATAATTTAAACGGGTATCAACAAAACCCTATAATTGTAAAATTTGGAGGTAATTGTGACCGTTATTGGGGCGATTATGACCGCTGTTTTCTCTATATAGTTACGCATAACAACTTTTGATAAAGATATTGTACAAATAAAAAATAAATAAATGTACGTTTTCATTAAAAACTTGGCATGTTTTTATAACCGACACTGATAACAAAAATACAGTTGAAAACTGGAGTATAAGAAAAATGTTGATTGAAATGCAATCTCAACTAAATGTGAGGTGTGTGATGTTTTTTTCGTCGGCGGCACAGGTCATACAATTATTTTAATTATGAGAAAGTGGCTGATTTTCATCTGTAAAAAGAAATTTCCCGTTGAGGCTCCTTGACGAATTTAGGGGTTCTTTTTAATAACATTAGAAAATAATGAAAACGCTTATAAATTTGACGCAGGAATGTTAAAGTGAGTTACCAAGAACACGTTTAAAACACGGGTTCTTTCGGACCGAGCATTTGAAAGAAAATGGATCCTTTTCAGGTAAAATGGGTTAAATACACGCTAAAGAGTGATTCCAGTTTTCTTAATATTTTAAAATGCATTTCTAGACTCTAGTGACAAGTCTGGAGAATAATTTCTCAGCAGCTGACATTTTGATAAATAATTATTAGCAGAATTTCCATTTTACAATTAATTTCTAAGTTAAATGTAACAAATAAATAAAGTGTTTGAAATTATTTTTTTCTCGATGTTTTTTTTTTTTATGCTTTCAGGCATACATGTGTTTTTCCTGGTCAGAATGACTTTTTCTGCAATGTTTTTACGCATGATCATAGTTACCCCCCCCCCCACACTTAAAAAAATAGTAGGGATAGGCTATGACCACGAATTTCAAAATATTTTACTATGTTAATTAAAACAAAACCATGTTGGAAGCTCATTAATTCATTGCAAACATGCTTTTTAATATGAATTAGCTTACCAGATTTTTTTCTTTTTTCTTTAGTGCAAAATAATTTTGAACACCGAACCATCAAATACGTTCATAAAAGATTTTGATATGCTGTTAGTTTAACAGCTGTTACTGTTTTTAAAATACTTGGATTTAATGATGAAAGATACCTATCATGAAAAATACTTACACGTACAAGCTTCATGCTTAGTGCTACATACAAGCTTCATGCTTAATGTTTTGCCAAAACTTTATAGTTTAGATTTTTTCAAAATTCCGTTAGATTTAACCACCCCGTGGTTATCCCAAACTTACCTTATTAATTCAGTTTTCTTTGAAGCAGATGACAAACTCCAAAATTCAGTTTAAAAAATGGCTGTTTGTAGACTTTAATGTATTAAAATTATTTCAAATGACCCTGAAAACAAACTGCTCAGTCGATTGAAATCAAAAATGAAGATGCACAACTAGATGTTACAGCAGTCCAAATAAAACAAATTCAACATTTTACAGATGTTGATTTTTGAGTTATGGGAGATGTGTACGTACATACGTACAAACGTCCCGCAGAAACTTGTCAAAATGGATTCAAGGTTGGTCCAAACAATTATTTCCATTAAATTCTGAATATCGAAAATTTCACGATTAAAATACACTCACATACAAAGAAGCAAAAATATTAATCCAATGTTAACATATTAATCTTTTAATATTTATCAAAAAAGCCACTTAATATCCTATTTGTTAATTCCCAACAAAGCCACAAGTCGGTCATTTTATTAAACTCGTTAAAGTTTCATAAAATGACCTCAAAACTTGCTGGCTTCCTCTAAAAAATATGTTTCTGTCTACAGTTTCGTCAGCTTTAGGCAAGCAGTACTTTCCCAATGCTACTATTACTGGGAGCGATTTCAAGAATTTGAATTCTTTCTTCTCTTCAACTAGTAAATCAAACGTGTGTTATATACTTCCAGACCTTCTTTTCATATTGCTTGTTTTTTATTAGCTTCCGTAACCAATGGGTAATTTTAAACTCGCAATTTTTAAAGAACCATTTTTCTGGCAAGTTTCTGTAAAAAAAAAAAAAAAAAAAACGAATACTTCTTTGCGCCTTTTAGTGCCTGTTAATTAAAAATCTAAATCTAAATTTCAGGCGACTAGCTTCGTTAAGACAATATTAACTAGATTTTATTATAAAATTTGCTTTATACAGTTAGCAAAAGCATTATCATAGAAAAAAAATGGACACATTTTTTGCATGTACCATAATTTTTTTCTCTTTGCTCCTTTGAATGCTCGTGTTCAGTCAAATATTCAGCGCATCAATTTCGAATTTTAGTATAATGTTTATGGTATCAAATTTTCTGTAAGTCGCAGAATATGTGGTTGAAAATTTCATTCCACAAGCAAGAATATATCATTTTTTTTTTTTTTTTTAGTTTCACTTTTTTATTGAATGTGCGTTTATATCTCCGTAATATACGTTCCACTATAGTAAAAATGCAGAAATAATTATTGCACATAGTAGATAAGATTTTTAAGTTATAGATCATTTCCAGATTTATCTTAAATAGGGTGAATTTTCAAATAAGTTTTTCTTTTAAAATTTAATTTTTTATGAAATTTCAAAATGCGCTCCAGGCTATATCATCACAAGAAAGTCAAATATCCCCAAAAATAGGTCAAGCATCGTGTTCTCTATATACAAACACATGAAAAATGAAGTAAAGATTGTTTTTCTTTCTTCATTTAAATTTTTTAACGCCCGTTTTATGCTAAGCACATCACAGAGAAGATGTGCAACAAATTTAAGTGTTATATATTGTTTTAGATAGAGAAATATTTTAGATCTGAAATAATTTCATTAATTTTAGTATATTAATAGTGCCTTAGCTTTAAAAATATATCGATGTAGTTTTTTCATTTAAGAGTAGAATCGAATTTTGAAAATGAAACTTCATTACACCTCAAAGTTCCTTAACCCTTTGAGGCGCAACCCTTTCCCAATGCTGAAAAAAGAGCAGCCGTTGCCATCGCTCGACTTAACTACCAGCAAGATGGCGGACGATCGAAACGTTCATCGCGTGCCACAGATATAGAGACCCTTTTTTGACGCAGCTGGCTGTGCCACACAGCCAAGCTGCGTCAAAAAAGGGTCTCTATATCTGTGGCACGCGATGAACGTTTCGATCGTCCGCCATCTTGCTGGTAGTTAAGTCGAGCGATGGCAACGGCTGCCCTTTTTTCAGCATTGGGGAATCTATCCGGATGTTCTCGCATTCTTCCATTTTTCAGCAGATGTCAGTGCTGTTAAAAAGAATCGTGACCATTTTTTACGGGAAATGACGTGCTAAAAAGTAAAGGATTCTCGTGGAGCTATGTCACCCGCAACTATTTTTATAGAAATCCAATCCATTCTTCGTGACTGACAACAGTCAAAACGTCAGAGTTTGGTGTTCCCAGAGCGGGATCACTGCGCCTCAAAGGGTTAAATCAAACTTCTCTGGCCTTTGCCAACACATGAGAGTTTTAGGCTATTCAATAAAAAATTTCGACATTATAAATGTTACTAGGTTTATCATTAACCGAAACTTTTAAAAAAGGGACAGGAGCCATAGCTAGGGGAAAAAATCAACTAACACATGGTTACCTTTGCATAACTTATTATTATAAAGTTACTGTATAACTACATAACTATTAAAACATTATATATCAGTTTATTTATTTTTATACCAGTCGTTCTCCTCAGAGGAATGGACTTATTTCGATTTATTATCAAATTTTTACGAATTTTTTACAGAAATCGTTGCATGTAGTGCCAAAATTTAATTTATAGTACTGTAACGCTCGTACGGTACCGTTGTGCTTCATCATCGAGAAAACACGCTTCAAATGTGCGGACGTGGCAGACACGAAATGTATTGTCATTTTAACCAGATTAGTGCATCTATGGATCACTCTTGGAAGTAATTAAATAATTGGACATCGTATTTGTTAATGTAGTCCATTTGGGTCATCTTTGAGCCCACTCTTCATTTTAAAAAAAAGTTTTGGCTACTGAGCTCTCGTCAAAAAGATTATTAGTATTAAGTATTTGTCGATCAACGACAACCGGCCAAGGCACTGGGACCAATGTCTGAAACCAGAACAATCCCGGTTAAACTGGGGAAAAGATTCTTACGAGGTGCACACCTATATTTTACCAAACCCTGTAAGAATCATTTTTCCCCCAATCCGGGGTAAATTCAATAATCTTTACAGATATTTTTGACTTGATTAGTTATATATTTATAATATTTTTTTTAATGTCAGAAAGCATTCAAAGTTAAATCATCTAGAAATAGTTGCAAAGAAATAATTTTAAAACATTAATTGTGTAACAAGATTTGAACCTAACACAAAAGCACAAAGTACGCTTTAGCTACCAGATTAGACCTTTCTATCTATGATTTCGATTTTTTTTTTCCTTTCTTTCTAATAGCCGGGTTAGCGGCCTACTGGATTTGACCACAGCGAGGGCCCCAGATGTTGATCATCTCACTATAGGGGCTAGGATGGCCCATGCTTATATGGCGAAAAAAAAATGTTCAAGTAGAAGTTACGTCACCACCTTGTTTTGTTACACTTATCATTCTTATAATGTGTTAAAAACTTCAGCCCCCTCCCTATCTTATGCTCGTTGACATTGAAAAATCTGAATTTTATGAAAAAATCCTGAAAAAGAACTAGTCAAAATATTTAGTAGAAAACATACACTATGTATCTCAAAAGTATGTTATTTTTATTCAAAAATAGTATTTAAACACACCAAAAATGTTATAAAAAAGCAATGCTTACAATACTTTTAATTACTGTTATTTTTTCTCTAAGTCTGATAGCAGTTTTTTGGATGTTTCAGTAGGAACGATCTTTCTGCTCTGTTGAACGGCATGACATTGTTTTTCTTTCTGATTCTTAGTGAGTATCGTATTGTAATCTTCAAATAATTTTACAATCCTCTCCGCAATGTCGTTCACCACATGCAAATTTCTTATGTAACTTTTACCTCGAAGGTAATCAACATTGCCACTCCAAGTCTCAGGAGGTAGTTGTAAAAAAGAGAGTTTGATGTCTAGAACAGAGAGCGTTTTCAGTGCTCTTTGCAATGCAGAGACTTCTAATGTGGATTAAATGGATATTTTAGCAGTCACCTCGTACTAAACGGGAACCGCCATCAACATCCATTCCTTGAACAACGTTCATTTTCTCGCCATAAGACAGCTTGTAGGAAAACAAGACAAATGCAACTAGCTCATCATACAAGTACCACACATGGGCGCCCATAGGAATTTTTCTAGGGGGGGGGCAAATTTCAAAATATTTTTCTAGAGGGGGGCAAATCTCAAACTTTTAAGAAATTTTGTTCTGGTTTTGCCATTTGTTTACATCATGAGACATTAACCTAAAACTCTAGGGGGGGGGGGCAAGCGCCCTACCTTGCCCCCCCTTATGGGCGCCCATAGTACCACCTGTGACGCTCTAAGACACCACTTTCTCCTGCACCGATTTCAGGATCAATGGCTTTTGGTCATCTTAAATGCTTCTGAGTTATTCTTAAAGAGAAAAATTTTCATAGCATTCAGTAGAGCCATTCAGCATAGCATTCAGCAGAGCCAATAGCGTAGCCAGATTTTATTTCGGGGGGGGGGGGGTATCAAGTTCAATTGTAAGCTAGATTTCAATTTGTAAACCAAAGGGTCCCATTTTTGTAGGGGGCAGCAGCTCCCCTGGCTACGCCCCTGCATACAATACTGTTTCACAGTCCATCGAGCATTATGTATTTGTCTCGGTGCACGCCAGTAAATTCTTGCAGGTGGTTTATTTAAAACAATCGTTGTGAGCTCTATTAGCTTGTAATCATCGCGAACAGCTAAAGTTGTCTTAAGACTCTCACGAGTGTTTCCAGCAAACTGTTCCGCACTAGTACTGGAGTCAAGACAATCGTAATGTTCATTTGGAAATGTATCCCAAACATCTCTGAATCGCTTGAGTAATGAAATTTCGCGTGATCTCGATGATCCAAAGCCCAGTGTAAATATTTTTGAAAGCATTATTTCAAACCCATAATAACGATAAGCAAGCCATAAAAGATCGCGGCCCATCTTTGCTTCTAGGAGAGTGCACGAGCTTTTTTTGGCACCGGTGTTAGAGGCATAGTGTCAAAACTCATAGCTCGAACTTGATCTGTGACCTTCCACTGTTCCAAACCCTAGAGGAACTTGATTGGCTTAGAGACAAACATTGTATAACATGGACAGGTGCAAAGCTTGGAAACATAACATTGCAAAAGGCAAAAAAGGTACTTAAAAGAACATGGAAAAGAGTTAATTTAGAGAAATGGAGAGACTTGTGTCTCTTGGCCCGGGGGGGGCAAACCTTCATTATTTTAATGAGGGGCAAAAGCCAAAGTAAACTTTTATTTTAAAACGAAGCAATCATTTAAAAATAGTAGAAATTTTAAATTTAGAATATAGGGAAATGTAATTAATTACACTACTCTACAGCCATTTTGCTTCTGGGATGTGATACATCAATTAGTATGTATTTTGGTGTGTAGAATCCGAATCTACCTTTCAAAATGCTCAAGCACGTAAGATTTTTGAGTTTTTAAGGATTTTTATTTATTATTTTCTTAATTTCACTACTTTCCGTTCCTTTATTTTAATGTTTCATTTTTATTTATTTTTTTTTACTAAAGTTTTGTACAAGAATGCAAGATCAACAAATTGTCACTTGATGTTAGATGTTACACAGGCAAGTGTTATTCATTAGATGCACAGATAATCCAGTAGTGCGAAATAAACATTATGACCTAGTAAATGTTGAAATACGCATGGTGCAATTGCTATCGTATTTATCTCAGCCTAAGAATGTATTGAGAGTTTTTTTTAATAAGTGAGTGTTTCTATTGAGAGGTATTTTTATTTTAAAATTGCCTTATACATATATTTAAAACTTACATTTACTAAAAATAACAACTAGTAAACATAGTTGTTGTTTTAACCACCCCGACAACTTTTGTTTTGCGTGAGAAATTCACCCCAAAAGCACAAAAAAACATTTACTGATTTGATTAAGAAGGCCTATAAATTATATTTCGATAGTCTTCTTGGTGATCAAGGTAAAAAAACTTTGGCGCCTCATATTCGTGCATAACGTGTACTACTAATTTAACCAAGTGACTGAAAGGAAAATGCCGTGCTATGCAATTCTCAATTTATATGGTGTGGAGTTAGCCTAAGGATCATTTTTCAGCCTATAACTTCTCTCTTACGAATGTTGCAGGGCATTCTCTATCAAAACTAGACATAAAATAAAGTATAAAATGTATCTTCAGTGCAGACTGCAACAACGAAACCTTCTAGTTCCAGGTACAAAAATTTCCTGTTTGAGATCAAAAGGTACTTCATTCGCTCAATATTTCGACATGCAGAATTCAATGTGTGTATGTAGAGATGTCAATGGTCTGCTGATGCAGCTAAGTGTACAACATAACCATCAGGAATAGTCACTCTTTATACACTCTAGGAAAACCAGATTGAAAGCAGTACTACTGCATAATGGCAATACTTTTCCATCTGTGCCTTTGGCTCATGCAGTAGACGTGAAAGAAACGTATGAAACTTTGGCCACTATACAGTAAAGTGGCTTATAAGGAAATCACATATAATTGTAAAGGAAAATGTGAAAAATATTACATTGGTTGAGCCCAATAAAATCATTTTGCCTCCGATTCATGTCAAGTTGGATTTTATGAAGAACTTTGTTAAAGCTCTGGTTAAATGAGGTCAGGTCTTCAATCATTTGAAAGAAAAGTTTCTCAAACTGAGTGAAGCAAAGTTAAAAGAAAGTATATTTATTCGAACACAAATAGAAAAATTGTTCAGCCATCCATCGTTTGATATCAGACTGACAAATATCGAGTTAGCGGCTTGGTCCCCATTCAAACAAGTGGGCAGGGCATTTTGGACAGGAAAAAAGAATATCTATGTTGGCATATGTATACATATAAATACCAATGTATACATATAAAATAATATTGAATTATGAAGCTCTTAAAATGAATTTCTTGTTAGTTTCAATTCTATCAAATTTTGCCGGTATTGCGTCTGATTTTCCTGTGCCTCTTGGAAATGTGACGTGATAGAGATAAATTGATTTTACCAGTGAATTCAGCACCCCGAAATTAAAACCCATTTATAAACCAGAGGCAGAAAAAAAGTTTAAATTTGTTGACTAGTGTTATCAGATTAAAACATATATAATAATCTACATCACACTGACCTATAACAAAAGAATCAACATCAATCATTTTTTACAAATATTTCAAAAACAGCACTCTATTAAGAACCTTCTTCCGCTAGACATAGCCAATTGAAATGTTACAAATTTACGGGGTAACCAAACTGGAAAAAAAAATGTTTTTGACTGCCCTAGGGGGCAGCTAATACGCAGACCAGCGCTGGACCCTATGAGTGGTCTTCTATTTTTTGAACCAATTCCAGATGAGAGACCTATTACATGAAATCGGCACCCCAAGAAGTATGGTTTTGAACATGGAGGTTTAACCACAGAAGTCCAGCTGAGAAAGGAGTCCACCCTCCCATGCACTGGCCAAGCCGGTGTGCTTCAATTTCCGTGTTCTTACGGAATGTAACTTACCGACTAGGCCACTGCGGGACTGATTTCGATCGTATTTTTTATTATGTATACACATTAAAGATGCTTGTTTTATTTCAGGTGGTCTTTACTAATGTAATCGAGCAAATACATACATACAAACAACCGTGAAATACCATCCTTTACCATCAAAATGTTATCAACATACTGAATTGCAATAGCTTTGAAGAGGAAATTCCACTACCGCTGAGTGTATTGAAATAACTTAAGATTTTATTTGACATGATCGAGGATTAAGATAAATTTCTTGCATGTAACTCAACGTATAAACGCAACCGTAAAAACCCAATAGCAGTCCGTTAAGAGTAACATATGTAAAAAAATTATTGTAAAATGTAATATAAAAGCTATCTTCAAACACATATTCACTTCGTGGGGGTTTTATTTTTATGTTCTTGGCGACTTTCATTTAGTTTTGTTGCAACCTCAATTTCAAAAGCAACGTCACTACCGCTGTTGACACAGCTGCATGTCGGCGTGACGACTGTATAGCGTTTGTTGCGATGCAACTATTACTCGGCTGCTTTTTGAAAAATTTAGCTTTTAACTCTATCTGAAAATAATTTCCCAACATTCGTTATTTTTATTTTATTTTAAACCACCGTTTTACAAAGTTGCGGATTCCGAAAAAAATCTGGGGTGACGGCTAAAAATCTTTTGTCTACATTTTCTTATAAATGTATTTGATTTGATATTAGTCAATCTTTTATAGTATAAACGGATCATTTTCAAAATTTGGTGTCATTTGCTGCCGCGTGCAAAATATATATATATTTTTAGAAGTTATAAGAAAATTTAATTAATTTTTCTTTTTTATCATGGTTTTTGTCAGACACTTTCCAGTACGGAAAAAATAGGGATTAAAGAACATGCTATTTAATATTTCTTTTTTTATAAAGAAATGGGTAGAGAAGATACTGAAATATATCTTTCCAAATCATAAAACATAAAACATGTTATATAGAATTACTGCAGAAAAACTAAAATTTCTGCCCTGACATGCTTTAACATTGTGAAATAGAGTTTGAAGGGAGAGCGTGTGGAGAGAGCTGGGTTTGAACCCAGGGACTTATGGGTGGTAGAAAGAGGCGCAATCCAGCTCGGCCAAAAGGTACCTATTCGACCGGCCTTCAATTGCCGGGTGTTGTGAGCGCGGAGGTGATCTCGTGCCGCCACACTACTTCCCCCCTAGAGAGTCAGTCGGAGGCTGACGAACGATATTCCAAGCGTTATGGAATGCTGCCACTCGTTGTGGACTTTGTGAGGTTGCTGCCGCTCGTTGCGGACTTTGAGAGGTTGCTGCCGCTCGTTGCGGACTTTGGAAGAGCCGAGCGAGAGATGGAAGAGGGCGGTGCTGGCGCCATCTGTCGCTGTAGGCGAGAAGGAGAATGCGTGTTCGTCGTTCGGGTCGCCAATGAAGGGAGAGCGTGTGGAGAGAGCTAGGTTTGAACCCAGGGACTTATGGGTGGTAGAAAGAGGCGCAATCCAGCTCGGCCAAAAGGTACCTATTCGACCGGCCTTCAATTGCCGGGTGTTGTGAGCGCGGAGGTGATCTCGAGCCGCCACAAGTTTAAATTACAATAAGAAAAGGGTTTTTTTAAAGGTTTTAAGAAAAATACAAGACTTTTGATAATTAAATATAGCTGTCCGTGTATTGATGTCATGTCTGTTATCATAAATTATTTTCAACTTTTTAAACAACAAAATTGAAATTTAAGAATAGCAACATCTGTTTACCATTAGAATGTGATTAAGAAAGAAATATAAGCAGACAACTTGAGTTTTTGGCATTTGACTCAAATAGCAAAAGCCTATTGTGATAAGTATTTTTATTGCATGTCGTGTCTGTTACCTTAATTAGTTGCATAAAATGTATTTATTTATTTATTAATTCAATCGATTAATTTTGATAATTAGTTTTTTAGTCTAAATTAATGTCTCTTTTCATGTTTTTGTGAAATTATTTAGACTCATGGATTTTCGTTCTTTGAAATGTCATGTCTGTTACTATAATAATTAAGTGACATGACAAACTTGATAACAGATACGACAAACAAAAACTTACAAAAGAAAGGAAAAATATTTTTAAATGGGAGAGACTATATTATATGGACAAAAGGACTCGTTATTTATGTAGTATATCACTTGGCATTATTTTATGCGAAACATAAGTGGGAAAAATTTCAAGGAAAAATGTCCGGTAACAAATATGACGAATTTCATCAAGTTTGAAAATGGAAAAATGGAAAAACATTAAATAAAAGAAAATATGCATGAATAATACTCAAATAATGTTCAGAAACAAGGTATGTTTTTTTATGGAAAAAACTACTTATTTTTTAAATTATATTTTTGTCTTAAATTTCCAAATAGCACCCAATTTTGAAAATAATCCCAAACTCAGCTTGTCTAGAAGAGCACGTGCGCCTTCTTTATATTTTACCCCCTTTTCCCCATCCTCCGAATATGCGAATAGGTTTACATATATTTTGAGTATAATTTCGTCTTTGCCTATTATTAAATTTGAAATCCAAAAACGTTGAACAAACTTTCCCTGAAAACATATGAGAATAGACAATACTCGATTTTTAACAACAGTGTTTTCACTAAATACTAATAATCGCTATTAAAAACATATTGTAGTATGCATAAAAGTGAAGAGAAAACATTAAATACAGTGCAGTATGAAATAAAATAATAACAGATACCAATATGAAACTCAATGATTCAGCAATGAGCATTAGTTTATTCACTAGTACTCGATGGAGTACGATTCTTCATGCTTATAGCCTAATTATTACAGATATAACCAAAAGTGTAGCTAGTGCTAGGGTTTGCAACATCAGTAGAGAACTTAGTTTCCGCTCTCTCTCTCTCTCTCTCCTGTTAGCCAGAATGTAATAGTGAAGACTAAAAAAAGGGGGGGGGGATATTTTAATGTATTTCAAATAATACCACTTTAAGAAAAAAATATTTCTTTAAAAGTTTTAATTTTAAAAAATATTTTTAAAGCACTTTTATGCGTATATTCTCGATTTCGTAAAAATGTATGATTGTAGAACTAAGTAAGAGAACAATGATATTTCTAAAGTATTATAGAAATATAGAATCTCAAAACTTTAACATTACATTGCACATAATACCCTGAAAATAAAGTTAGTATGAAATAAATAAAATAAATTGATGTATAGTGCTTTAAATATAATTGTTAACTATCAAAAATTTTCCTAGCATTTGCTGCTCCAAGTTTATCAATTAAGTCATCAAAATGTATCTTGCGTCTTGCGGGTAATCTCCCGCTCCCTTAATAAACCCATGGGTTCAGAAACAAACTTACCTTCCTTTTGGTAATCCATTGCATGTAACGAACACGATGTTTGAGCTCGCATTTCCTTGTGAAGATTTAGTCTGGAGTGCATTTTGGGATTTCATAAAAATTAAATTTAAATGAAGGAACAATTTTGAGACATCTTATGTAACTCAAATCTAGAAATGATTTGTATCCTTAAAATATTGTACTATGTGCAATACTTGTGCATGTGCACACTCAGCAAAACCAAGGCTGACAATATTTTCTATGCCATAGATGATCTTTATGCCACAAGTTAAGTTGTAGTTTACTGGAAGGTGTTTCATAACTGGCGACTAGGGTTCCAACAATCAGCAAAATCTGAAGACCAATTCTCAGATTTGGCCCTCATACTGTACAATAAAACGAAGCCAGTCTTCTGGTATTGAAAACTTAAAATCGGCTCGTCTTGAAAAGCATTTGGCTGTACATTGCTTCAGTAATAACTCCAAGCCACCCAAGTCCGAAATGTAAAAATTTCCCGTGAAAATGTAACTAGGTATGTTTCAAGCTATTTTCGTTACGTGTAGACATTAGTCTCTCCAAATGTAAAACAAAGCCAGTTTCTTCCAAGTTGATAAATCCGTAACTGCAAGTTGATAAATCCGTATTTTGTCTATCATACTTTTCACCGGATATAGTGTTCCATTTTCTGTTGTGATCAATCAGACCGCCACCCCTTAAATACTAATCTGCAAGTTTGGCGATTTTTACTTAATGCATTTCCGGTTTCTTTAACCAATGCTGTTTCTGTATACTATTCCATAACCCCAAATCTTAGTTCCGAATAGTTTACATGAAACTTGACCATTATATTTCACGTATCGACATGCGCTACTGAAGTAACGACACTATGAAGACATTTTTCTCTAAACAAGGAAAATGTAGGTTCACGTTTTTGGCGTGGTTATAGCGATATTATATCATACATATTGTCATCTATTATTACACTACTTATATCCTTTGTAAATTCCAGATATGAAAATAGGATCCAGACAAAGACAATATTTTACGAGGCGAGCTGAGACACAGCCTAACAATACAAGTAATTGTTGCTATATTGTCTCGTGAATCTGTTGATCCTGGATTTTTCTGCACGAAAGGTGGTTCATCACCGTAGAAACGAAATCTGCACTAAACCTAAGAAATTCTATAAAATTAGAAGATAAAGCCCGTTGTGGAGGCAAATGCAACGGGCGCTAGAAAAAACATTCGACAAAAATAAGTCTACACTCAATATAGGGTAAGGGCACCAGTAATTGGCACTTTAAGAGCGATAATAAGCATTAACTAGTAATTTCTAATTACTAAGACTATTTAGAAACAAAATTTTTGTTTCCGAATCCAGACCTCCTCCCCAGTAAATTTTGATTTTTGTTACTAAAATTATGATATAGTGTCCTTTTGAGAAAAATTACTGCCTTTTTTTACCGTTTGGACCCCCTCTGAAATTTTTTAGCACCCTCCAAATGTCCTTCATGGGGAGGGGGGGGACGTCCTTGCCCCTGGTGTTGAATTTTTGAGCTTTTTTTCCGCGAATAATAAATCCCCTAACCACCTTTACACAATTACCAAGTTTAATAACTTTTGGTCCAGTAGTTTTCATTTTCTCATCGTTTTAAAGTGGAACCTTAATGATAATCACCCTGTACAATGTCCTTGTTAAATTTGTAACATATTTGAAAATGAGAAATATTTACAAACCTGATTTTAAAATTTTGAAAAGAAATCACTTACTTTAATAAACCCTTATTATCTTTTCACATGTATGATGATACATAATTAAGAGATAGTTGAGAATGAGTGTGAAGCCTGTCATTTAAATAAGAAAAAAAAAATCTTCACAAAATTTGAACATACAAACTGTCTTAAATGAATTTGAAAATTTTTGCATTTTTTCTCAATTAGGAAGGATTTTCAATTCTATGCTCAAAATAAATTTTTTTAAAAGTGGTTTTGGTGGCTTTCTTCGGATGCAACATATATTCCGGCCAGCTCCCCCTAGCATATAAATACATTCCCAGTTTAACGAGGAACTTAAAATACTTTATTTTGCAATAATTTTATTTTATTATAATGGGTTGTTTTTAACTTTCATTTAGCAATAATATGTTTTTTTTTTTTTTTTTTTTTTTTTTTAGGAACATTAGTTGTTTATTCTTCATTTAAATTCTAGAATGATTTTATTTTAATATCTAGTTTTCTAAACTCATCATTTGTGTTTAAGTAAGAACGTTGATTATACTAAACGAAAAGCCGCAGTTTTGTTATTTTTTTATATCAGAAATACAACCTGTAGCAATCCAAATCACACGTAACCACATTTAAAAAAACTGAAAATTCATTCCATGATGCCGGATACCAAGTTCTTGCAGTGTATATAATATATAAACTGCTTACATTTTGCAGTTTTGGTGATTATAGTACTGCCTATAAATCACTATTCGGTTCTTATTAGTGATTTTTAAAAAATATACTAGGGAAAGGTTTTGAAGGTGCTTTCTGTCCTGTCTGAAACCTGGAAGGCGATTTTATGATTTGTGAATAAATGTAAATCTAAATTTTTCTGAATGTAATGTGCAATTATTTTTAGCTTTTTTGCATGTTTTTAATCGACAATATTTAAATTTTACATTTTGGGAACGCCATGAAAAAATTGCCAAAATGTGCTATAACGAGCCGGAGATATGCATAATAAGGTAATATGAGATATGCATTGTTTGCATCCTTTTACGTCAAGATAAAAAATTTGGCCTCGAAAATTTTCGTGGTGCACCTGAAACGGAAAAGTACATTTTAAAAATATTTACATCCATTCCATGAATTTTTGTTCAATAATTGTTATTTCGTATTATTAATTTAAATATCATTTTACAAATGCATTCATTCCAGGATATTGGTCAGTACAAATTAGGACGAATATGCTTCCATGAAAGAATAGAAAACTCATAATGGTACACTACTGGTCAAAAGTATTGCAAGTTTGAGAAATCTAACCATCGTTTCAAGAATAAGCCAGAAAAATTGGACAGGAAATTTGCCAGATTTGTTATTTTTGAGAATTTATGTAGTATAATTGGAAAGAATACATCTGAAAATCACCAAAAAACAAAATGAGAGCTTCTGGAACCAATAATTTAAGCTGGCACCATGAAACACCGAAGAAAGTGTTGTAAAACATTGTGGATTCCATATCTAAAAGAGTGGCTGTTGTGATCAAAGTCAAGGCTGCTCAGCAACATAATAAATGATCTTTAGTTCAATTGCATTTATTTATTATTCTCTTTTTGCAGAATAACTTTAAAATTAATTCTTTATTTAATTTTATTCCGGCGAGCCAAAATGGATTATGATTTCTATAATAACCTATATATTTTTTACGCTACATTTTCAATAAATTAAATAATTATTTTTGTTCTATAACTTAAAGCTATCTTGTCTTTGAATTTATTAATTTAACATGTTGACATTAAAAAATATCAATTATATTTATTTTTAATTTTGACGGGAGAGAGGGAGCTTAATCTTGAAAAGAGATTTCTGAAACTTGCAATACTTTTGGCCAGTAGTGTATATGTGTGTATGTAGGCTGTATCGAAAAAACTTTTTTCGCTTACCCTTAGTGCTATTGCTTGACCAAATCGGCTCAATAAAAGGTGTGCTAAATTTCAACTTGATTGGTTAATGTCTTCAATTGCCGCATTGGACCTAAATTTCGAAGAAAAAAAATAAAAAGCAAATTTTTGAAAAACTTCTAAAAAATATCATTTTTTTGAAAATTTCTTCTCCCTAGCACTGAAATTTACTTTAATTGACTCAATAATAATTGTGTAAATTTTTAGTTCGATCGATTAATATATTCAGTTGCCGCAATGAACCTAAAGTTTGAAAAAACAAGTAAATTTCTCTGACACTTTTTAGAGACATTTCAATCCTTTAATATTAATAGTTTGTGTGTATATCAAATCCGATAACGTAAATAACGTAAGAAATGTGTTTGCAATATCCATTAACAAATAGTGCTGTAATCGCAAGCTTACGTTGTTCCCATGTAATCCTTATGAGAAAATCTCTCTCATAACATCGATAGTTATTAACAATCAGTCTCAATTTTTAACCCACTATTCATCTAGTAACACTATGTGTTTTTAATGCCTTTTCTAAAATTTTGATATTAATTTTACTTGAGGGGTTTACTTGGAGCTCCAGTCCCACTTGTCGAATATTTTTCAACATAAAATCCATACATTTATCATTTTTTAACGTAAAAATGTCGCCTTTACATCTATGACCACCATCCCCTTAAAGAAAGCCTGTGTATGAATTTGTCTCCAGATTGAAAGACGCTGCCCACCTGAACTCTCCCAATATGCTAGACAGCTTGAATTGCCGATGAGCGCAGTATATGACTCCATTCCCACTCAGACATTACTGGATCAGATTTTTCCAATTATCTTGCTGAAAAATTTAGGGATCGTGTTATATTCGGGCCAATAATGTATAACCCCCTCCCCCCCCAGAAAAAAAAAGAAATTGGACACACCTCCCTCCCCAAAACAAAACAAACAACAACAAACAAACTAAAAAAAAAAAAAAAGAAAAGAAAAGAAACAAAAACGAGATTGCTCGTTCGAGATTCCTTTTTTCAGGATATTTTCCTACCTTAGGGAGAATATGTTTTAATTAGGGAGAATTTTAATGATCAGCAATAGCTCTCTTCATCCCCGTGATTCCTTTTTTTAAACCGTTCTTTCATTTTGAGAGTACAGTGAAACTTCTATGAGCGACCACCTCCTCCAATGAATAACCCATTTATATATTCGGATCCTGTTCCTTGTCCGAAAATTTCTAGCATTTTTCCGGAAGTAAAGTAAACAAAAACCACATTCCAAACTAATCGCTGTAATGTAAACCGACAGCAGGTGCAAGTACATGTACACATCATTTATAAATCTTGCAGGTTAGAGAAGAGATATGTGTAAGAAACGTGTTATTTTACCTTACCGTTGGAGCAGAGTATTGATGGGATCGAGTCCCACGAAAAAAGAAATTCGAAAACAAAGTTGTCGGTCACCTTTGGTTGTGGGAAAACCCAGAAAGCAAATATATTTTATTATGTCAAATTCAGAATGCATAAAGACCATCAGGATAAATGCTCTTTTGTCAGATGTAAAAAACAAAGTAGAGCTAGAAGTACTTTCGGAGACAGAAAACAAGAATGAAAAAAATCCAATTTCTAAATATTTTATTAAAATTAAAATTAAAAATATATGTTTGTATGATTACATATGTATTAGTATGCAGTTCCATAAATATCAAAACTAACAAATTTTTTTGCATTTTTTTGCTTGGCTATCAAATTTTTATACTTCATTGAGTGACCCCGCCCCCTTCTTCGAGAAGTTTCACTGTATGTATATGTGTGTGTATGTGTGTGTACGTACGCATGTGGCGCAGGGGCGTAACCAAGAGGGGGATAAGGGGTTGCAACCCCCAACCATGAGGAATTTTTTTCCATACGAAAGGTACAGGGTGGCCATAATTAAACTGCAAGTGTTCAAGGGGTGCTGGAGAGAAAACTACCGGGAATATTCCAGTGAAATTTGGTATCTACACGTTTCAGAACATGCGCAAGTCAAATATGCAAAAAAAATAGTCATTTTCAACCGATAGATGGCGCTGTGCCGTATCTCAAAGCTCACCGGTGGCATATACAACTTCTAAAACTGATAGACAGAGCATAGTGACATTCTAAGAGGCATGTGAACAATATAAAACATCATGTACAGTTTATCAGAATTCCATACAATTCGCTTCATTAATTAAATTTTTACAGTAACATGTAATCAAAAATTAACGTAAATTAGATCACACATTAAACAATTCATAAAGACGCTTTGGAAAACAAACCATTATTTATTCTCATTGACACTCATTGGACCTCTTCTTAATCGTTTCATACGCCGGTATTCTTTCATAGTAGCTGAAAAATTACTACCTTCTGATAGACTATCTTCACTAACAATACACGTTCCTTCTTATTCAGAGTCATGATTGACCATAACTCAATCTGGTCTTGTTTTTACACTGTTCGATACGCTTAAAATTTGCATATATGACGTCCATAAGCATTGAAACACGATAGGGCGCCATCTATCGGGTGAAAATGGATATTTTTTGTTGCATATTTGACTTGCGCATGTTCTGAAATGTGTAGATACCAAGTTTCACTGGAATATTCCTGGTAGTTTTCTCTCCAGCACCCCTTGAACACTTGCATTTTAATTATGGCCACCCTGTATATTCTTTGCTCTATCACACACACGCATATTTCTGAGTTGCAGTAGCCGTATTCCCCCCCCCCCTATAAAAAGTTTTTTGCTATGCCTCTGATGTGGTGTGATGATAGAAAAACTTACTAAAGTATAAATCCTTGCTAAAATTTGAAAACTGAAATAAAAGAAGTTATTTTCAGAAAAATAACAAAAAAAAATAATCATCTGCATTCATTTATCAAGTATTTGTATTCACAATAGACTGTTTCATGGGCGCCGGCAGCATAGGGCAAGGGGGGGGGGGCAATGGCCCCCCTGGATTTTTGTAGAGTGTTTTCCCTTGCTTATTTGCTCTTTCCAACATGGTAACTGTACGTTGAAGTAGTCTTTGCTGAAAAATCTGAAACACTTTCAGATTTTAAATACGCACTAAAGTGCTATGTATTAAAAGCGTATTATAACCCATGGGTCTTCCCTATTTTATTTCCTTATTCCATTAAGTTGGAAAGTATATCATTATCCATGAGTTGGATTAAAAAAAATTAAAATTGATATTTCTAACATCCTTGTTCTGGATATAATACATTAGAAATAGATGGGGAAAAGCTGCGCAGAAAAAATGAACAATTCGAACTGAATGAAAGTTTCAAAAACTTATTCAGGTGTATTCATAATTCAAGTAGCAGACGATAAAATGACGATAAATTGCGCCAAGCGTTAGAATCATCTCAAAATCGCACATCAACCATTTTATTTTTCGCCAAATTAAAAAGTTGCAGATTTTAATTCCTATTCCAAATTTCCAAATCCTATTTTTCTTTTGAGTATAGAACAGTTTATTCCTGCTCTGATTTCACATGCACACGATATCTTAATTAAAAAACAACCTTACAAATAATCTAAACAAAAAAATCCTTATTCTTTTATTTTTACTTCAAGAGTCTTTATCATTTAATAAACTTGCCAAATATGACAACCTAAATATGCTTAATCCTCACTCTTTCCGGGGGGCGGGGTTACAATTGCGAAATGGCGGAGAGCAAAAATTAGCCTTTTGCGACATATTTTTTATCGATATCTCCTAAAATAATTCTAATTTCAAAAAAATCGCTTCGAGGTATGTCGGGACCCGTCCTGGGAAGTTCCATACAAAATTTAGTAGACTACGATTACCCGTCTGGGAACTACGCGAGACTCAGACAAACTAATTAACTAACTAACATTTTACATTTCGTTTTATTTATATAGATTATCGGGCAAAGTGTCAATTACTAGTGCAGTGCAAATAACTGATACACCTACACGCTTAAATCTATTGAGTAAAATAATAATCAAAGGGAGTATATTTCTACTCAATTTTTGACTTCAAACAGCCATTCTCCCGAGAGTAAAATTTGCTCTAGTAATCGACATAAATCAATGGAGCGAAAAATTCTCAATTTTTGAGCATTATACAGCAGCTCCATTTAGCCTAAATAATAATCAATGTTTTTACAAAATCTGCCCGTTTTTTTATTAATATAGCTGTACTCAATTATGATTAATATTTTAGCTATAGAATGGGCGTTTTTACAAAATCAGTCCTTTTTTTGATTAATATATCTGTTATTATTTTAAGCTACAAAAAGGGTGTTTTATGAGAATTTGCTGTTTTTTATTAATATATTGAATTATTAGTTTTCTTCATTTTTTTTTTTTTTTATCAGAGCTGTAATCTATGATTATAAGCCCGAGAAGATAAATTTTAAATCGAGGCAAATACATTACATATATCTTAATACACTATAAAAAAGTATTTTTTTTAATAAATAGAATATAATTTCACTATAGTCTCTAGTTATAAAACGAATTCACAGTACAGTCAGAATACAGAAATGCAATCATGGTTAAACCAGCTGTGAGATTTAATTAAAGCAGCAACCAAATTTATTTACATGAAAAAGGTAAAATACTACTTGTTGTTGTTGTTGTTGTTGTTGCTTATCCTCTTTAAAGATCTGACATAAGTCAGATCAACTCCAATAGATTGTTGACCGACAGAAAATCAATAACTAAAAGAGGAGCAGATGTTAAGTCCTCCTTAGAAAGTCCGACGCAACCCAGTATGTGCTCTGGAGAGGCTGGTTGATCACAGCATTTCTTGCAAGTGAAGTGGAATTTCTTGCCATGTTCAAACGAAAGACACTTGGCCACTTTTAAGTCTAGCAAGTGCAGTCTGGGAGCCACGATCACATTTAAATTCCAGAAGAGAGCCAGAGGATGTTCCGGTGTACCATTGGTGCGCAGGTGGAATGCGCCAAATTGAATTTAATTTAGATTTTTCATTTGAGTACAGTTCTTGGTGAGTAAGCGAAACACCAGTGGTCGTTTCGTCCTCACTGCCTTCTTTGGCCAATCTATCTGTAACCTCATTACCACTAATGTTTACATGTGATGGGATCCATTGGAGATGGATGTCGTGGTTCTGAGAAAGTTTCCTTAGTTTGAGCAGGATAGATATACTGGTTTCATCGCCAGCAGAGGACCAGTCACTAAGATGTTGAAGTGCACTGCGGCTGACCAATAAGATCCAAAGTTCACCAAATTCATAATCAATAGTTAAGATAGCGTCAAGTCCAACATTTATTGCAATTAATTCGCTCCTGAAGACAGAACAAGTATCAGGGTTTCGTTGTTTTAATGAAGTCTCAAGATGAGGAGTTCTAATATAAATACCGCTGCCAGTACGGTTTTTTGTACGGCTACCATCAGTATAGACCTGCACTGCATCTTTAGGAATACTACTTACTCACTTTGAGTGGTGATATCATAACTTTATTTGTTTTATAACAGCTTTTTATAATCCAATCGTAAGAAACTATGTCATTAAAGCGAAATCTTTACCTAAAGCATCTCCTCCATATCTAGGCTGAATTTATTTCACAACTCTGAATATGAAAAAGATGCATTTGGCATTTGGATATACTCGTAAAAAAAAAAAAAAAAAAAAAAAAAAAAATTATCACAAGCGAATACACACACAACTAAGCACCCACAACAAAAGGACTTGGCATTAAAGTGCCTCCAGTATCCTCTTCAGAAATTCTTTTACTTCATATTTTGATAACGACATGCTTGTCCTTCGATGCCCGCGAGGTGACTATGGCAAAGAATCCGTCGAAGAGCGTTGGTCACGTAATAGTAATACGATACCTACGAGGTATTTCTTTTCGTGGGGAAGTCAGAATACTCAAATAGACAAGATTTAAGTGAAAATGGAGCTAAGTAGAATCTAGCGAATCGGGAGCATTGAAGCGAATTGAGGAGTTTACAAATTATTGTCTTTAAAGAGTATTTTTCGGAAATTTTTACACGCTTAAATCTATTGATTAAAACTAACACTCCTTTATTGATTAAATTTCTTATCGGTTGATTTAAATCCTTTTACGCTAAAAATTTCCGAAAAATACTCCTTAAAGACAATAATTTGTAAACTCCTCCATTCGCGTCAATGCTTCCAATTCGCTAGATTCGATTTAACTCCATTTTCACTAAAATCTTGTCTATTTGAGAATTCTGTCTCTCCCCCACGAAAAGATGCTGTAAGATATCCTATTACTATCACGTGACCAACGCTCTTCAACGGAAAACGGTACATTGTCAAAACGCGGGAATCGTGGCTTGCGGCGGGCATCGAAGAACAAACATTGTCGTTATTAAAAATATGAATTAAAAGAGTTTCTAAAGAGGATACCGGATGTACTTTACTTAATGCTAAGTCCTTTTGCTGTGGGTGATTACTTCTCGATGTATTCGCTGGTGATAATTTTATTTTATATCCGAATACCAAATGCATCTTTTTCATATTCAGAGTTGTGAAATAAATTCAACCTAAATGTGGAGGGGATGCTTTCGGTAAAAACTTTGTTTTAATGGACATAGTTTCTTACGATTGGATTATAAAAATCTCATCGCTGTTGTACAAATGAAGTTATGATATCTTCAGTGAAGTGAGTAAGTACTATTTTACCTTTTTCATGTAAATAAATTTGGTTGCTGCTTTAATTAAATCTCACAGCTGGTTTAACAATGATTGCATTTCTGTATTCTGACTGTATTGTGAATTCGCTTTATAACTAGAGACTATAGTGAAATTATATTCTATTTATTAAAAAAATACTTTTTTATAGTGTATTAAGATATATGTATGTATTTGCCTCGATTTAAAATTTATCTTCTCGGGCTTATAATCATAGATTACAGCTCTGATAAAAAAAAAAAAAAAAAAAAAAAAAAATGAAGAAAACGAATAATTCAATATATTACTAAAAAACAGCAAATTCTCATAAAACACCCTTTTTGTAGCTTAAAATAATAACAGATATATTAATCAAAAAAAGGACTGATTTTGTAAAAACGCCCATTCTATAGCTAAAATATTAATCATAATTGAGTACAGTTTTATTAATCAAAAACGGACAGACACTCCTCTTTATTATTTAGCCTAAATGGAGCTGTTGTATAATGCTCAAAAATTGAGAATTTTTCGCTCCATTGATTTTTGTCGATTAATGGAGCAAATTTTACTCAATCGGGAGAATGGCTGTTTGAAGTCAAAAATTGAGTAAAAATATACTCCGTTTGATTATTATTTTACTCAGTAGATTTAAGCGTGTAGCGTAAAAGGATTTAAATCAGCCGATAAGAAATTTAATCAATAAAGTAGTGTTAGTTTTAATCAATAGATTTAAACGTGTACTCTATTTAATCATTCTCCACTTAAAATAAATAACTTCATATATAATTTTTATTATCTGCCGAAATCAGAATTGCATTTTCTTCAAAAAACGTGCGAAAACCTTTCGCATTCGAAAGATTTCGTTTCGCTGGGTGCATTCCGCCTTGTACCAATGTTTCGTGCAGAGGAAATCATTTTATTTGTGAAACAAACTTAAACTGGGCAATCTAGAAGAACTATTTTAAACTAATTGGAATCGCAATATTCCCTTCAAAGCCTGATAACCGTGACTTCAGTATGGCGTCATTACCACTGGCGACACCTAATTTTGTCAAACAAATGATTAACGTGTTTTACTCTCGAAAATAAAATACAGTTGGAAATAGTGAAAAATCGTGGTAAAATTAGGAAGCTGGTGGATTTTCAGATTTTTCAAGTAGCGTAAATTATTTTCTTTACTTTTATACATAATTATGAACAATTTCAAGCGGATCATACAAACAGTGTAGATTACGTTTTTTGACTTTAAGTTTTTAATTTTTTTGGAGCAATGTTGGTAAAAATTTTATCTTGAAGTGGTTCAACCGGAATTTTTCCAGAGTCAGTGAATCAGGGATCAGCGTAACTGTATAACAGAATTTCCAGCACTTATTTAACTCGTCATTGTACTTCCTCTGATGACTCTTAGGGCCAAACTTTGCTTGGCTGAATACAGGGTGTCCATTAAAAAATGCCCCAGTTTCAAAGGTATATTGTAGCAGTTAAATTTAGGCTATATATAACAAATCATTCATCAAAATAAAGGTAAACTGACCTATTTTTTTAACAAAAATTCAATACGCGCACATCTAGTTTTGCGACACAAATCCAGCGAAAAGTCCAATTTTATCACACTTCCATAAACAAACCCCGCATAATGGAAGTAATAACCTCTTTAATTCTGCATCTCAACTCTGGTAAATTATTAAGTAGCGGCGTAACGTGGACACAATATCTTATAAATCCCCAAAGGATAAACTAGCATGCTCTTTTGTCAGGTGAAGAGGAGGCCAGCGACAGAGAACTAACTCTGTTGCCTCGGTCGACCAATACGGCCAATTCAACGGTCAAGGACTTCAATGTTCAACCATTCTTCTACAAAAAGACGTCAATGGAAGAATGGCTAGATACTGTTGCCAAAGAAAGTTAACAGATTCATCCTCAATAATTGGGAAAAGAGCCAATGTTTCAACATATCCGAATAAGCGTTTTTCGTCAAGAGTGCGTACCTGTTGCTGAAAATGAGAAAACATCAAAACAGTACACATTCATGCAAGCGCATGTGTGTTCCTAAAACTGTTGGAATTACTTTTTAATTGCGACTTTGAACCGACACTCTGCAAAGCTTACAATAGAAGATATTAATATTTAAAACTGTGACATTATTTTACAGACATTCTGTATTTCGTACAGCTCGTCACTCTTTTAAGTCAGTGCTCCTCAATCTTTTTATTGCCACGGACCGGTCAGCGTTATTTTAAGATTGTTTTGATTTAGTAATATTCGATCATGCTGGTGTCATTACAATTTTGATATATAAAGGGCATTACGTTTATTTATTGTTCTATAAAAATTTCGTTTCATTTATCAACTCGTTTCGTTATTTCAGAAAAGAGCCTTTATTTTCAATTTTATGACTGAAATTTTAATTTACAAGCTTGAAATGTTTAATAAGCCATAAACTAAAATAGTTACAAGATTTCTTCTTTTACAAAGATATAAATTAGCACAAACTTTACAGAAATACACTATAGCAAAAAAAAAAAAAAAAAAAAAAAAAATGGGGATAATTTAATGTTGCTTGGGCAGCCCAGTATTATTTGCTCCACGGACCGGGACAGGTCCGCGGCCCATGGGTTGAGGACCACTGTTTTAAGTACTTCTCATTATTTTCCCTTGTTGGTAGCTATTTAGTTTTGAGAAAGAGAAAAAAGCTGCATATCTGAAAAATTCTTTTTTTTTTTTCTTTTTTCTTTCCCGTTCGAATATTTAAAGAACTACTGTGCCATTTGGAATTCTCATGCATAGTAATTTTTGCAGATTTCTTCCAACTATTTCAACCACATTGAGTTTTCAGAGTAAAACAGTTGCGACTACGTCTTTTGATGTAAAAATCAAACACGACTATACACGTGCAGCTTTCTTCTAGAGTATTTCATCATGATCAAATCAAATTTATATCGAACTCAAATCAGATAGCTCACAGTCAGAAGATATGCCAATGCCTCATGTTAGTCGAGCAATTCGTTTAATAATGTCGAAATGTTTTCTGGGTGGGAGTCATATGTTATCTGCAAGTACATAAAACAAATCTGTACTTCGAAATCAGAAGGGACAAAATATAGTATAAAGTTTCTCCACATTATAAGTGATGGGAGATTATGAGAGAGGTGGACTGAGTATGTGAATGTTTTTATTTACTTTATAGAGCATTTACAAATAGAAAACACTTCATGCAAAATTTTACGTCAATTTGGACATTTTCTGGATGATCTATGGACAGGTCTCTCCTTGCTCCTCCCTCCCTTTAATTTATCCCGATCCTCGATAAGGGATGAAATGGATCTCCTCTCATTGGTTATCTTAGCGAATACACACTCTTGACTCAGGGGCAGTCCATTAATGATTTCACCCTTTTTTCGAATATTCTTGGACCGCCTACCTCCCCTCTTGTGACATAGCACATATTTGCAGTTTGAAAATTACAGACAAACTATGGATCACGCTTCAAATTTTATTTTAAAACTTTCACTATGTATTTTAATGATATTTGTAAGCATAAAATGATTCGTGGACTTATTTTTTGTATGAAATAATATTAAGGTTTACTACAAAAAAAAGAACATAATTAATTTACAGTGAGGAAATATTTTCTTCTAAGTGAAGAATTTGTTCTCCTACCCTTCTCTCAGAATCTACCCTGAATGCCTTTTTCGAAAATAGGGTTTAAAAATATCATAGCAAAGTTGCTTTAGCCCCGATTAAAGAAATAGTCTCAAATTATGGTAATTTCAAAGTAACTTTAAAGTTTGATCTGTTTACTTTAATTATTTTCATTTTAACCAAAGGGTGCGATATCACATATTTGTTATACCCTCCCCTCCCCTTGTCACAAACTCTCAAAGTTTCACAAATCCTGTCTGTCTTCCCCTCCAGTTATGGTATCATTTGTGGACGACCCTTTTTCGCCTAATAGGCAATGAGGTGCCAGCAGAAGAGCTTTGGAGGTAGAACTTCAAATGAGATTTTTCAAAGAGAGCCCTCTTTACGGGGTTTGGTATGTTACATACATCTTTCGTTTTCAACTAAAGTTACAGACATCAGTAGTGTAGCCAATAACACACACACACACACAGGGCCGGTTCTAGGCATTTTACAGGCGTAGGCGAAAACTGATTTTACGCCCCTTCATATGTGAGATGTTTTACGCTCCCCCCACCCCTTTTTTCAGCTGCATCCCTTATCACTCCCCTGTCCCGCGATCAGAAAAGCGCTAAAAGTAATTTAATAAAATTGAAATATGTATTTCTAAATTTTATAAAATTTATGTACTGTTAAAAGTTTGCAAAATATTAAAAGATAAAGCGCCCTTATTATTTTCTCTCAATATTAAGAATCCCGAATCTATTTGAAAATTATTAATTGATATAATTATACAATTAATATAATTTTTGAGATGACTCATAATAATGAAAATAAAATCCACACTACTAGAGTAAAAGGATTTTCACAATTAAATATTAAAATTCATGCTATGCTTTAATAGTCATTGAAATTTAATGGCAAAATTTTAGATGTAAACATGTAATCTTTGAACTTACCAAATGTTTGGCTGCTAGTCTCGGGAATCGCTAAATGAAAATGGTTTATTTCACTTTTCTTATTACAATTTTCATTCAAAAAGTTTCCTACAGTAATAAGTAGATACAGTAGCTTTACTTTAGTTATCGAAGAAAAAATGAAATCTATTCGTTTGATATTGTTTTACTGAATATTAATTTTCCATTCCACTTATATTAGGTTATTAATTAGATTATATTTACATGATATTAAGATGTTTGAATCGTTATGACATTATATACTATTCCACTTGATTTTTCAAAGACATATGCATACATTATTTCCAACATGAATAAAACAATGAATAAAAAATAAATAAATATTCTCTGAAAAAAAATAATTTTAATAAAGTATAAACTCAAATGAAATCAATTTTTAAACGAAGTTAGCGTTATAACAATTTATATATTGGTGCATTTAAACATGTAGTAAATATTTAATACAAACTTTTTAACAAAAAAATTAAACCGCCGAAAAACTCAAAAGCAAAAAATAATAAACCTTTTCTTAATTAACCTTAATAACTAAGTTCTTAAACTAATGTAAGTATACCTAAGTAATTTTGAGTCGGTGCCAAACAACCAATGAACAAAGATCACTAAATTCCCTAAATCTCTATTATTAATAGAAGTAATTTATTGTTCACACACAGATTTTAATACTGAGTTGTGTATTACAAAGTAGACCTCTCTGCATTTCTGGGAAAGCTCGTTGATCGACGTCAGGAGAGCGCATTTTTTCGAATGTTAATGTTTATCGCCGGAGATTTCACGTTGCAATGTCAATTTGATTTGGATATTTCTTTAAATTTAAGGTATTTACATTAGTTTAAGAACTTAGTTGTTAAGGTTAATTAAGAAAAGGTTTATTATTTTTTGCTTTTGAGTTTTTCGGCGGTTTAATTTTTTTGTTAAAAAGTTTTTATTTTATAATTTTTTGTGGCTATAAATGCAAATTAACAGCTTAGTCACGTCAAGTTGAGCAAGCGAAATCTATACATTCATCTGTGTACGTCACACAGTAGCTAGAATTAAAAAATAACTATTACGCATGCTCGAAAATTCAAGAAATTTCGGATCTTTCAACAGTTCTGAAATTTCCAATTTGCAATATTTGACGCATTATCATACCTTAAAAAAAAAAAAATAAATAAAATAAATAAATAAAACGTCGCCAAGCGGTACACATTTCTTTATGGTTGCCAGTCAAAACTACCAAACTACCACCGGCAGGGTACTTCACTCCCGCTGAACATCGCCCACGATGGCACCAGAACCAACACTAAATGAACCTCAAAATGTAAACAGAACCGGATACGGAACATAGACCAGTTCTTTTTAGCTGTATGAATTTCGAAAAAAAATTAACAAATTGAACTTCGGAAATTTTAATAACATTCAAATACTCTTTTGCGAAACGGCAAACAAAAACAAAATGTGTGCGTGGGATTTACACATTCGCATGAGTTAACATGATTTATTCAAAATTAAAGCATCGACGCATATGTTCGTAAATTCAGAACTACAAAAAATCTTAAAAGAATCGTTTTAACAAGCGAAAACAAAATGTACACATATGTGCTGTGTACTTCGAACGAAGATGTATAGGTGGTTTGATGTGCAGTTTTAAACGGTGACGTAAATACTTCGCCAATATCCCTTGCAATGGACGATATCGATACGATGCTATTTCAATCACGTGCCGGTGGAAAATACAAATTTGAACTAATCAGATTGAAACATGGAGTGTCAACTGAAACTACATTTTAAGTTGATTGGTTGGAGGTTACGTGTTGGCTGAAAAATGACGTCACACGGACACCGTCCATTTAAAAAAAATCAACTCTTCTGGTAATAGCATCTAACAAATATCGATTCAAGAGCTTATATGCCTTGTTAGAGCTCCTATTTTATTTTATGAAAACTATAAAATTTAAGGACTATTGAATTTTCACGAGGAAAAGGAAAAAGATCACTAAACGAGCTGGCATTTAAAATAGCTATTTAAAAGTCATATTTTATGCGTGTTCATACATTGCAATCAGTGAGTGAAAAATCAATCATCCCCTGTTTTCCTACCCTTAGGGTTGGAATTTTTTTTCCAAATCTATATGGGACCAACTTCGGGATATACCCTTTCCAATAAAAAAAAATTATCAAAATCGGATTACTCTGTAAAAAGTTATGCGTGGTCATACATAAAAAAATATATATATACGCGTCGACTTGAGAACCTCCTCCGTTTTTCGTCGGTTAAAAATAAATACAAATAACTCATAATAATGCAAATAAAATCCATTTATTTAATTAAAAAATTATAAGAATTTAAAGTAAAAATTCATGCTATGCTGTAATGGTTATGGAAATGTAATTGAACAATTGTACATGTACACGCTTAGTCTTTGAACTTACCCCTTGCATGGTTTTCGCTCGCTTGCAACCTCGCTTGAATACGGGCTAGAATCCCTTAGAAAGTCCCCACGGTGAGCATCCCTCCTATAGGCCAAGGACCCTAGTGCAGTCAATCGGCCTTAATCCACAAACAAACAAACATATCTTGTTGCTAGTCTCAGGAATCATCGTTTGAACATGATTCATTTCATCTTTCTTATTAGAATTTTCATTTATTTAAAAATAATTTTCCTAGAGTAGTAATACACTAAGTAGATATTGCTTTGCCATCCTTTCTTATTACAAAAAATATACCTTTATGAAAAATCTTTAGTGAATATTTGTTTTAAATGTGTTTTAGATTATTAAATAGACAATATTTATGTATTATTGAAATGTTTGAAGCTTTATGAAATTAGATGCTGTTGTACTTGTATGTTTAAAGGAATGTACAATGCGCGTATATTGATCGCAACCTCTTCTTCTCTCTATTTTAAGTGTTTCAAATACAATATTCTAAAGGTACTCATTCATTAAAAAAAAAGTATGTCATGTGATAACTTAAATTTGGGTATTTTTTTATAAAATAAAATTAAATAACCTCAAAACATTTAAATAAAGTATGATTATGAACTTCAATCACCTTTTAAACTGTGTTTACATTATAACAGTCTTAGTTTTTTAAATACATTCGACTTTTCGACAAAAAAAAACTAATCTTTCAAATAAGTCTTAATAATGCAAGTAAAATCATTTAATCAATTATAATAATAAATAAGAACTGAAAATAAAACTTTTTAATCAATACTTCATTGCTCATGAAAATTTAATTGCACAATTAAAGATTTAAAAACAGTACAGTATTTGAACTTTGAACTTACCAAATGTCTGGCTGTTAGCATCCGGAGTCGCCGATTCACAGTGGTTATGTTCATTATAATTTTGTTTTAAAAATTTACTCAAGCTTTCCCTCATTTTTATCACTAACTTTCTTTTGCTTTCTGAAATAAACTCCGGATGGACGTTTTCTATTCATGTTTAAAGATGAACATCGTTAGCAAAGTATCCCCTTTGAAACAGAAAGAACGAGTATTCCCCGCAATCTCGCGTACCTAATTCGATAAACTATATCCCTCTCCGCACAACTGGACTTCTGTCATTTGTTGATAGTACTAGGAGCCAAGTCCCCCAGACTCGCTGCGCTCGCTTTTCGTATGAGGCATTCGGCCCCTAATCAGGCTTATTCGTAAAAAAGACATAATTTCAACAGACAAAACCCGAAGATTGGATCAGATAGAATGTTACTGAGCTAAGCTACACATTGCTTGGTTCTTGCATCTCCATTGGTACATAAAAATTTAAACTTCACACTACAGTAGACCCCTACCCCTCATAACACGGAAGATATTTTGTTATGGGAATCCGTGTTGTACGGGTCCTGAGCTATACTCCACCTGGAGTGCGGACTCCGCTTATAATCGCTGGAAAAATTATTTGCACTCCTCAGAAACACAATGATATTTAGTGTTGCCATTCAAAAGTTATATTAATTAGGAGCTAAAGCGTAATAAAATCAGAACATATGTTTCAGCTGTATTTTTAATAATGTAAAACCTATTGGACACCTTGCGAATTTGCCACCCATGGCGATTTTTCATTATTTGGCGACTTGCGTACATGTAAAGTTAATAAAAGCTACGGAACAGACAGAATAGCCTACCACCCATGGCGACTTTTCATTATTTGACGATTCACACATGCTCACAACCTATATTTAGAGTTCATTTAAGGTTACCGGAAAACCGTTATCCATATTTTCATTTACATAATCGTTTGCAGATTGGCGTACTTAACACCACGAATTATACCATCTCGTCGAGCTAGCAAATATCCAAAGTGTACTATAACTGCTATAATGGCATAGTTAACGCCGCCAAATATTTCTACTGGTAGCAAATAATCCAGCTGGACGAGAACCGGCTTTAAAATAATCTGCATTTTAATTATTTTTCATTTTCAAGATATTAGTTATTCTGTTTTGGAAAAACGAATAATCGCTAATTCTAAACTCCTGTTGTCTAAGCGAACTTACTATTTGAAAATTGTCAACTTTGTGTAACACATTTTGAGTTACTTATTTCATATAGTTTTTATTTAGGTGTAAAATGGGCGTAATTCTAACTCATCTTTGTAAATTTCACGCGATTCTAGATACTTGGAAACGCTTTGTTGCAAAGGAATGAATGATTTTATGCCAAATCTGGCAACCGTTCGGTTTATTTTTTCAGTTTTTTATTAATATCTTCTAAAATAATTCGATTTTCGAAATTTAAATCAGCTTAGCAGGTTCCTCGGAATTTTTCGAATCTGTGGGCCCCTTAGTCGAAACTCAAATCCCTACGGTTTAGGATGAGATAGGTCCACAAGCTTTGACAGCGCCAGCGGCCTTTACTTTTTTTTAGAATAGAGAGAAACTAACGGAAAGTATCTGTTTTCGATTTCTAGTCTACACATATGCTGCCCTAACCTCTTTCTCCGCGGGTGGTCTTTCTGCCAAAAAACTTTCTGCCCTTGTCCTGCTAAATGTAAACTGTTATCTTAAATATTCTTTAGAATAAGCTAAGTGCTTAATTTACTATTTCAATTAAATCTTTAATGTCATGCCAGAGAAATATTCTGTTAATAAAATACTAGTACATGATCTATAGCAAAAAAGGCAGTTGTTAAAATTACTGGCTATAGATAAGGTGACCACACGTCCCGTTTTTAGGTGGCTTGTCCCGTTGTCCCGTTTTTAGAAAGAGAGCAACCTGCGGTAACGATTTCAATAAAGGCCGCTAAAAATCTAAAATCATCCGACGGCAGTGTCTGTTAAAAAAAAAAAAAAAAAAAAAAAAAAAAAAAAAAAAACTAACCTCCCTCCCTCCCCTCTCGAGACAGAAAACAATGGGGCATGCATTATTTTTGTGTTTGTTCTTTTTTTGTCAACTATTTCAATTTATTTAATTTTTATTTCTTTCTTTTAAAGTCGTGTTCCTCTATTGCTTATCCCCCCGCCATCTCCACTTTATTCTACACTTTCACTCAGGTTCTCTAAGATTTTTTTTTTTTCACTTCCGAATGACAACTTCCTTTTTTCCGTGTGTCCTTTTGTTTACATTTCTCACTTTCTTACCTTCCTGCCTAGTGTCGCATGGTGTTTTTGAAGTCGAAGAAGGGCCTACCGGCCCTTGTACCACCCGTAAACGCACGTCTTGCACTATTTTTTATAGTATATGCGTGTTTAAGCAAAGATTTTTTTTATATTTTATTTTGAAATTAACATCAGCACAAGCTTTTTTGCACGTTCTCTTAACAACTAAAAGATACCCATACCTGAAATTCAGTCTCTCTACGCTATTACCTTAAAAACAGCAGATGTCCCGTTTTGAGGAAGAAAATATATACACTATTGCCAAAAAAGTAGATGATGTCCCGTTTTGAAGGAAAAAATAAATGGCCACGTTAGCTATAGAACATGCAGCGTTATAAGATTAAGATTATAAGACCCCCCTCAATTTGGAGCCTCTTCAGAAGGTGGGGGACTTCTGAATATTGGCACCCCTTGGAAACTACTGCAGACCGCCGAGAGGACTTTCGGGAACTATGGATTTAACGTGCACGTACGGCGCGCGGTCTTTTGTGGTACGCCGGTATCGAACCCACAACCCTCCGGTTACGAGTCCAACACCTTAACCACTGGGATATCACTAGAAAAACTCTATTCAAACATTCTGTAATAAAGCTGATTTTACTCCCCCCTCTTCTGCTTGCGCCTCTCGAAAGGGCTATCCCCGCAACACACTCGCTGCGACTTTATTGCTTAAAAAACCGATTGCACAGAGCTGCGAACTCAGGAAACTGGAGCGATACAAAAAACTTAAGCTCTAAGCATCCCACAGCTGTAATTCACAGGGGCGCAGAAGTGGCTAAATTAAACATTTTTGTTAAAGGAGGGCGCCAAAATCAAACGCATTTCCCTTTTTACAAAGGCGATATAAACTTCCTGAAATTAATTTTTTACTCATTTCTAATCAAATGACTTAAACGATTCTTTGTCGCCCTACAGTACATTCCGATTGATCATGGGTGCACTAATGGAGTGGAATCTTACCCTGTAACTTTTAGCATGATCTTTCGGAATTTCATACCGTGAAGGAATTTGGTTTATTTATCATCTTTAAAATGTCTCTCATATCTCGCCGTTAAAGTTTTCTATCTGCGCTCCTGAGCTTAGTTTCCAGTAAATGGACTCTTGCTGTTCTACGGACACATTTATGTTTTGACCTCTAAAAGATTAGAAAAACTCTCTTTAAACATCCTGCGATAAAGTTGATTTTACGCCCCCCTCTTCTGCTTGCGCCCCTAGAAAGGGCTATCCCCGCAACACCCTCGCCGCGACTCTGCTAAAAAACCGATTGCAGGAGCTTCGAACTCAGGAAACTGAAGCATTCTTCAGTTGTAATTCACAAGAGCGCAAAAGTGGTGAAATGAAAAATTTTTGTTTAGTAAGGGGCGTCAAAATCAGTCACATTTCCCTTTTGCCAACGCGATATAAAATACTTAAGGCTGAAGTATCCCACAGCTGCAAAACTGCAAACATTTGCTTTTTAATTTATTTTTCAGTTCTTGTCAAATGGCTTAGACGATTTCTTTGTCTCCCTCACTCTACAATATATTCTGATGAATCACGGCGTACTAAGGGCGTGAAAACTGCAATATACTGTGTTTACTCGAGTAATAGTCGTCCATTTTTGTCAATTTTTCATGTGAAAATGTAGGTGCGACTATTGTGCGGGGAAATTCTACTACATAATATTGTAACTATAAAGTTATTTTTTCTGCTTCAAAACGGGGGGGGGGGGGGCGACTATTATTCGAGGGAGGCTATTACACGAGTAAACACGGCATCTTCCTTTGAAACTTTTTTTAGCATGATCTTTTGAAATTTTTACTGTTTATTACTGTTATTTCGTTTATTTACGCTCTGAAAAATCTGTTCCTCCTGGAGTGATATATCTGTTTCATTTGGAAACAGGAGTATAGCCCGATCTAGCAGAACCGTCCAAATTTTGCTCCCCCACCCTTTTTTGCAGCTTTAATGACGACTTCATAATTTTTCAGCCTCGGGAATCAGAGGCGGCATTTCAATTTTTCATTTAGGGGTGCAAGATTTGATGTACTAAAATCCAGAATATGAAATAAATAAAATGTTTCTTTAATTTTGGGGGTGCGACTGAATTCCCTATTATCAGCACTTGCCCAGAATCATTATACTAATAAAATCCTGTCCTTTCCTCGCCTCTACAGATGTGCTGTATTGAAAAGAGAAACACTAATGAGAAAAACTATATAAACCTATGTGATCCTTCGGATTTTGTGCCCCCTCTTCTGTTTGCGCCCTATTACTGTTACGGCCCTGTTTGGAAAACTGATTCTAGAAGCTGAGAAACCTTAGGAAGTATCCCAGAATTTTAATTCACCGGGGCGCAGAAGTAGCTAAAAATAATATTTTTGTAAAGAGGGGCGTCAAAATCACGCTCATTTTTTTCCGCTAACTTGATTTAAAAAACAAAACAAAACAAAAAAAACTGGATTTTATCTGGCTTTGTTCAAAATTTATTATTGCTTGTCCTTTTATATTTTTTTATGGCATTTCTTTTGAAGTATATCAGAAAGGAAGGTAACTTGAGAAACCATGTCTTTAAACATTGTCTTTAAACATCCGGGGAAATGACAGCTCAAAATAATTATAGGAGGTAATGAATCAACATGTTCAAAGATCACCCCTTCGGAAGATCCATCTGCGGAAGAGGGTAATTTAGCATACCCTGGAGGTGGAGGCCTGGACACTGAGTGGACATCTGTTTCCCATGAATGAAAAAAGAAGCCATCAAAGAACGCTTCCTGACAATACAGAGCGACAACGTTAGAAGTGTTTAAAAGTATTTGTGACAATAATACTATTTAAAAGCTTGATAATATTATGAGAACAGTCAGTGCGCCCATCTCAATAACAAACAAACAAAAAAAAAAAAAAAAAAAAAAAAAGGAAAGGAAAGTGTTTGGAAACACGAAAAAAAAGTGAAATTTGGCGCCCCTCGATTGAAACTCAAGAGTAGGCGACCGCCTACGTCGCCTACTTCTCAAACCGGCCCTGCACACACACACACACACACACGCACGCACGCACGCACACACACATATATATATATATAGATATGAGGGGTTAAGATTTTTTTTTTTTTTCAGCGATATTTTGCCTAAAAGTGATCGCATAAAAATGAATAAAATTAATTGGAAAACATGCATTAGATAAAGTGAATAAAATATTTTTGGCTGAGATCCGTAGCTTAACCTCAAATGTTTCCCATGGGAACTTTCGAACTTACCAGGGGCGTATTTGAAGGGGTGGGGGTGTTGAGGGAGTCCGGGCTCCCTCCGAAAATTTAAAGTAATTATTAAAGAACAGCTAGTTTAAGACATTTGTATTAACTCGGGGTTACATACAACAATAAGGTTTAAAATACCGGATCGTCACCCCCCCCCCCCGGAATAGAAACCCATTTATGCTACTGAAACATACATACCACAGGGATAAGGGAATTTTCAATTTTATGCACAGATCCTGAGTTTCCTCCATTGTGATTAGAAAACTCAACTCAAATATTTTTCAGAACAATATTTTATAAGTAACTAGCTGCGTACCCGTTCTCCGCACGGTGGGAAACGCATATTTTCCTTAAACATATATAATTCGAATTAAACCCAGTAATTCGGAATCTCAAAACGGGAAAAAATACTTGAATCGTGACTAAAAGTTGACGTCATGAGTGCAAATTTTAGACGATTGCAACATGACACAAAAACTACGTCAATGTGACTGGCGATCAAAAAAGAACTTTATGGTATGCAGACAAAACTTTTCTCTTTCGAAAAATGCCCGATTTCTACATCATATAATTCTCTTTGTGAGGTTTAATTTATAGCATTAATATATAGTATATACCACATAAATAACATTACATGATGTTGACAATAATTTTATCTTGCATTTTTCACAGCGTAGTCAATGCATTAGGGCAGTTATGTTACACACGACTTTATTAAATTTTACCTAAATTAAAAAACCTACATGAAACAATGGATGCATCATTTACGTTTAAAAGCCAAAAATGTACCCTGCTCCGTTGAAAATCATGTCGCTTTTGTAAATGAAAACGTTCGGGATGTAACTTCTGAGAAAAAAACTTGTTACCCTTATTGAACCTTAATGCAGTATCACACTTGTTACATAAAAGTGACGTTTATCTCACTGTCAATTCGCCCTAATTAAATAACTAATTTCATTTTTCATTTTTTACAGATTACAGTTGACCCCTTTATAACATGGGTCTACAACACGAATTCTTAGAACACGACGAAAACATTACGATCGTTTTCGTGTAACACGTTAAAAGAGACTCGTACAGCACGGTGAAATGAGACATATGTTCTGATATTATGACGCCTTAGTTCCTGTAATTAACATTCCTTTTGAATGGCAACACCAAACATCATTGCATTTTTACGGAGCGCGAATAAGTTTTGCCGCGATTATACTGCGCAGTTCGCACTCCAGGTGGAGTATAGCGCAGGACCCGTACAACACGGATTCCTATAACACAGAACGTATCTACCGTGTTAGGGAATCTACTGTAGTTGCATAGTGTCAAATTCAATAGTTAAGGAAATTCTGGGTTGCCGTATTTAGTAATATTTCATCTCACCTTGGTGGCCGAAATGTATTAAAACCAAATATCCGAACTGTATCAAAAGTAAAATTTACTAAAAGAAAAATTTTTAATTTTGTATAACCCTCAGAACAACTTCGGAGTTTGCCATCTATGACGGTTTTCCATGACGTGACAACTTATGCTTGCGTACAGTGGCTTAGCCAAGGAGGGGATAGGGGGGTCACAACCCCCCAAGCGGAGTTTTTTGCCATACAAAATGTATTTCTTCACTCCCTTATCGCACACACGTGTACATATATGTGAGTTGCAGTAGTCGTAACATTCCCATGAAAAATTTCTGGCTACTCCTGCTTAATCAATTTACTTCAGGATCGGAATCTCCGCGGTAAAAAAATGGTCTAAAAAATGTGACACCAGAAAATTCTGATTAACACAATGGGGTTACACAAATACGCGCCGGACATACGCTCTTGCTTCCGGAGGAGCAAATACATTAGAGGGTATGTGCTGCTCCGGATAATCTGCCAGCAAAACAGCAAAAATGACGTAAAAAATGACATCCACACTAGAAGGAAATAAAATTAAAAGTATGTAGAATTGCATAAAATCTTCGATTATTTTTAAGGTGCAAGTCTGTTACAGTTCCATTTGTTTCACAATTGATGCGTTTTCACTTTTTCGATTCTTAAAAGCTGTAGAAATGAGTGGTTTCACTTAATTGTAAAATTTAACAACTTAAGTGGCAACAATGGATTCCGTTGCTACGGAAACTATAGCAATGTTAAAAATAGAACATGAATGAGTTATTCATGTTTACTTTGCTAGAACTGCCATATTGGCGAAATTAACACCGCCAGTCGATGGCAAATAGCTCAAATCACAAATTAAACTTGACACTAAGGCAATACGCAATACTCTGTTTGGCGGAATTAAAAAAAAAAATATCCATGCATTCGCTAGTGACATCGGCTCATCTCAATTGTGGAATGGAATTAATAATATGTACAGAGTTGCACTACATTTGAATATTTTTCGCCAACTTTGCTAAGAAATGTACTAAAGTAGGAATCAACAAACATTTCAATTCGTAAAACAAAAAATATATTAGACAGTATTAATTACGCCTTTCTAACAGCTTCTAGTAAAAGAAACTTCCGTAGCGCTGCTTTAACAAATAAGAATCAATTATTTATTACACAGTACTTCGATCGCTAAAATGCCAATATACACCATTTTGCGAGATTTTTTTGTTTTCAGGAATCATTCGAAGCATTGATTTAACAGCAATCAAAATGGGAAATAGTTATCTATCATTTATATGGTTCTATCGCCAAAATTTAATGCAGGCATATTATTGATAAGGAGCTGTTACTTAAATTATTAACTATAGCGGGTTTTAATCACCGTTAACTACCATGTACAAAATGCGAGAATTTCAATTTTCTGAAATTTGGCGGAATTCCTCTAACTTAAATCAGTTTACTTAATTTGGTGAAAATTCTATAGATCGTTTAAAATCGCCTTAATAACTGCATTATTTCTGTATGAAAAATCGAAGTATAGCGCCGTAAAATTTATACTTGTTATTAAAAATACTATTTCGTTACGCTCTCAGTAATTTGCGCCAAGCCCAAAACTGTACAAATCGGTAGAACCTACTACTTTCTCAAAATCGCCAAATGAACCATTTTTTTTTTCGGCCAAACTAAAAAATATACATATTAGTCTCGGAAATCTCTCAATCCCTTATTCTTTTACACATAAAAAACATTGAACTCCAGGTCTGATTTAACATGAACGCAATATTTTAATTAAAAAATAACTTTGTAAATAATCTAAACAGAAAAAAATCATTATTCTTTTATTTTTACTGCAGGAGTCTAAATAATTTAATAAAATAGCCAAACATGGCAACCTCGATGCTTATTTCTCACTTTTTTGACTACAGGGGTTACAATCACGGAATTGCGGAGAGCAAAAATTAGCGTTTTTGATGGGTTTTTTTATCAATATCTCCTAAACTAATTCGAATTTCGAAATTTAAATTAGCGGAGGTTCTTTCTCGAAATTTTCCGAATTCGTGGATACCTCGTTCGAAACTCAACTCCCAGTTGTTTAGGAGGAGATGATGCTACACACACACACACACACACACACACAGACGCGCACAGATTTTAATAGTATAGATATTGTCGTGTTTTTTACGAAATAATTTATTTTTAAAATTAACAAATTCAACTAAATTCCATTGCATCATAACTGCGAGAATTTACTAATTACTCGTTATCATTTTCGGATTTATTCATTAAATGTTTGTCGAAAGAAATTATTACAAAATGTTAGTAAAAATAAGTTTGGTTCCAAAGTCGCAACAAACGATCAATGTGACGTCATTTTGAAGTCCTAAATGGTCACAAATAAATTTCACAGTGACCGCACAGTGGAGTCCAGTGATGTAAAATACCCGGGTATTTATTTTCAAGGGTAAATACCCGTGTATATACCCAAAATGGATATTTACCTGGGTATTTATTTTTTAATTAACACTTTGTTTAAAAAAGCTTGTATCGGTATGGGTAAGGATATTCATACACACACACGCACATATATATATTAAGTATAAAGTAAAAAAAGAAAAACGAAACCCTATTTCATAAAACTTCAAAAAATATAATTATGAAAAGAAGCTATATCATACATGTTGAATAAAATACTTGATTAAATATAGCCTATAAATATGACTGTTGGAATAAAATTGTAAATAGGAATAATAACAAAGAGCAGTGTATTTGACAATTTGAAAAAAAGGAGAGAAATTCAACTATACTAAATATTAGGGTGGTTTCAAAAAAAATTTTTTTTTAATATTGAACTCTCACCCCCCCCCCTTTGGTGATATTATGTAAGTTAATGCGCCTGTTAAAATATTAGATCATTTAAAGGTTATTTAGAGGTGGCTCAAAGACTTTGAAGTTTGCAAATTTTTGTGTCAAACTTTCTATTATACCGATAGTCAATACAATAAATCAATATCAGTAAATCAAAGGTAATAACTAATAGTTTTTTAATGAATAGTAGTTTAGTTTTATTATATTTAATCATGAAACAATACCTATAAAAATACAACCAAGATAATATCAAGTAATGTTGTCCATCTGTAAAACTAAGAAATTGAACAAATTAAAATGCACATTAGGATGGATTACAAAATCGTTGCTTTGGGTTTAGGAAGTACTGGTATTAGCAGCCTGCATGCTATCACCCAACTTCATCAGTGTAGTCTTCTCAGAGGTTTTGAATTGCTTCCTATGGGTCTCAACCACTTACAAAATACACTGATGTCCATAAATTAAGGATAATTCAGAATTACACAGAAATTGATCTCTAAAATAAAAATTTCACCTGTGGAATGATCACACACATCTTGAAGAAGAATATGTAAATTACAGGAAACCACCAGATGGCGTGGATGGTACGTCACAATGACGAGAGTGTAAGAGAGGGGTATATAAGGAATGGTGGCAAAGAAGTAAAATTGTTCACAAGCGCTGTGAAAGCCTTTCAGTGCAAAAACCGCATAGTTATGGCACAAAGGAGGCATTTGGATTATGTTTTACGTGGCAGAATTATCGGACGACTGGAATGTGGACGTACCCAGCTGGAAGTATCCGAGGAACTTGGAATCGCCCAGAGTGTCATCTCCAGGCTTTGGCAACGATTCCAAGATGATGGTAATGTGAGTAGACGTTACAGCACAGGTCGCCCCCGAGTTACAACGCCGAATGAGGACCGCTATTTGGCAGTTACTGCCAAAAGAAACAGACGGAGTACAGCATCAGACCTGTCTCGTCAGCTCTCTTCAGCTACCGGTACGACAGTTTCAAGGCAGACCGTGTACAGACGCTTAGGGCACATTGGTCTATATGCTCGTAGGCCTGTCAGATGTGTTCCACTTACCGCAACTCACTGTCGCCTGCGATTAACCTGGAGTAGAGAGCATGCATTGTGGACACCGCAACAGTGGTCTTGTGTGATGTTTTCCGACGAGTCCAGGTTTAGTTTGGAGTCTGATTCTCGCCGGACATTCATCTGGAGAGCGCCAGGTACCCGTTACCACCAAGAGAACACCATTGAAAGACACCGTTACGGTGGTGCAGGATGGCTCGTTTGGGGAGGAATTATTCTTGGTTCCAGAACTGACCTGCATGTTCAGAGTGTAACGATGACAGGCCACATCTATCGGGATGTCATTCTGGAACAACATGTACGTTTGTTTCGGGGCGCCATGGGTGCTGAATTTGTGTTTATGGATGACAACGCCCGTCCTCACCGTGCAAACATTGTAGACGAATGCCTTCAATCGGAGGATATCACCCGTATGCATTGGCCAGCACACTCACCGGACTTGAATCCAATAGAGCATGTGTGGGATATGCTTGGCCGACGAATTGCAGCCCGTCAACCCCCTCCCACCTGTCTTCCGGAACTTCGGAGTGCATTGCTTGATGAGTGGTGTAATATTCCCCAAGATCAGATTGATCATTTGATACTCAGCATGCCTAGGCGTTGTCAGGCCTGTATTGCATCGTCCGGGAGACATACTCCGTATTAACCATCCTACTAACTATGTTATACTGTTTTTTGTAAATAGGTTCTTTTTTTAAATTTGGTCAAGGGAGTAAAACTTGCAATTTTTATTAATTATGTCAAACATATAGCATCTTTTTTGCTCTTTACTTTTTAATAAATAGACTTTACAAATAAGTCAAATTTGTTTTGCTTCTTTCTCTTTCTTTGCCTGAACTTCATTATCCTTAATTTATGGACATGAGTGTATATTGTTTCTGCTCTTCATTTTTGGTTAATTTGCCATTGAACTGAGTAATAAGAGCGACACTTCTTTCAGCACAGTCATTTACTACTCTAATACCTTTCACTATATCTCTGGATTTCTTGTAAGAATCTAATCCCTTCCATTCTGAGGGATCTACTTCTAAGAATGAAGTATCAATGCATTGAATTGAAGAGCGTCAGAGACTTCACTGTCACAAAATCTTCTAAAGACTAGGTGAATGTAATTTGTTTTGTCATCAAGTCATTTCAATTGCTTTTGTGTCGTTTCCTTTTTTAAACTTTGAACCATGCTCACTTTTCTTTCTGCAGACACATTGTTAGAAAACAAACTGAGCCCAACCAGTTCTTCTCCTAGGTACCAAAGATGTCGTTTTATTGCTGTTGTTGCCTTGCTTTCAATGTTTTTGTTGAATTCTGCATATTCCTGAAGTTTTACCCAAAACTGCAGATCATGAACAGGAGCTTTTCTGTTGCAATAGTACTACAAACAGGTTAAACTCTATCAAAGCATTCTTCTGTCTTGGTGTTAGTTTAAACTGTTGATGAAATAGCCATATCGTCAAACAGTAAATAATCTTTGCCGTTCACCATGCATGATGGAAGGCACCCGGAGCTCTGCAGTGAATACCTTTAGCAGGAGTTTAGAACAAACAGATCAATACTAATTCAAGAAATTCTCTGTAGTCATCGCAAGGTTGCTTCTCATTTCACAAAGCTGTAAAGGCAAATTCTATAGCATTTTCTTCAGCTCTTGCAGTTTAGCAGTAACCGTTCTTCGACCAATCTCATTAGTTTTATATGTTTCAAACTTTTCTTGATCAATAAAGTTCCAGTATTCTTTAAACCTTTTAACCCATTTATGCCTAGCGTCCCTTTTTTGGGACGGCATTTTCGCTATCATTCGAAAACGTTATTTATTTTTCCGAGCCTTTATTCGCGAGTATTGAACCTCAATTCCACAAAACATTTTAATATGGCCAAGTGAGATGTTGACATTTCAATTTTTATACATAATGATTTTAAATGAAATCATCCCCTGTTCAAAAAGTTGACATCCAAAATTTATCAATTACTGCTGGTGTTAGCAAAAATCGAAGAAAGTCGCAAAAATATCCAGGCACGAATGGGTTAAAAAGAAGAACATCTGGTCCAGATGATGTCCCAAAATACAGTGTGAATACATCTGCAAGAATAATTTCATGGATATGATGTCGTGTGGCGTCGTCTCAGATTAATAGGAGCGGCTCTAATAATCTCATCACAGCTAGATTTAATTCTTTTAGTAGACACTATCATTGGTGTGGTAGCGCGTAAAAAAAACACTTGTTAAAACTTAACAAATTTTAATTTTAAACATAACAACATTAATGATACAAGTACAGTCTAGTACCGGGTGTGCGGTCTCATCTCAGACCGGCTGGAAGTTCACTGATCGCTGAACTTTTATCTCGCAGCAAAGAAAATCGTACACTTCGGACAACAGTCTAGAGACATCTGCCTCTCTTCTCCGTTCGAAGGTATCTGGCCCCTTGCTCGGGCTTCTTTCGGTCAGATTCACTAGAGCAGGTGCCTATCCCGCGCCTCGTCGGTCCTTTTGAAAGCAAGGAGCTTAAAATCGCTCTTTTCAGCTAAGTGTCCGACGTCTAGCGCTGTAATTGTCCTTCTAGGCACTCCGTCGCCGTTCGCACATTCCATCGTGCAGGTGCACTAAGTAGGCGATGGTACAGCTCCTCCCCCCTCAGGAGAGATTTTTGATACCACTGGAATCAAAAATTTGTCTTTTTGGAAGACCATGCAGGACACACAAAAACAGGGAAGTTGGCACGCAAGTTCCTAATTACACTATTAAGCACCACAATATCAGAGAGTAACCTTTTTTTCCCTTAGATGCACAATTTACGTTTCTTAACTTTCGATAAATGAAAAGTTATCTGTAAAAATTACGTGATGCTACTATAGGAAATTCGCACAATTCTAAACACTTCAATACTACACTTAATTAATTAAAAAATACACATATGGTAACACTTTTCCAAACTACAATTAATAGAAATATATACAATTTGTAAACAGAAATCATACAAGCCTTTTTTTCTCTTTTTTATTCGTAATCATTGGCACGGCTAAGAGCATCCGCGTTCCCATGCTTTCTCCCGGGCTTATGAACAATTTTAAAATTGTACTGCTGTAAACACAACGCCCATCAGGTTAACCGGGAATTGGTACCTATCATTTTATTCAAGTAAACCAAGGGATTATGGTCCACGGTTGTCCATCGAGATAATGATTCAATGTTTTTACGCCATAAATTATAGCTGCCAATTCTCGCTCGATCGTACTATAATTCCGTTCTGCCTTGGAGAACTTTTTACTGAGGTACACAATCGGATGTTCATCCCCCTCAAATACTTGGGCTAGAACGATACCTGCACCTATTAAACTCGCGTCGGATTGCACTAAAAATTCTCGAGAGAAATCAGGGGCATACAAAACAGGGATTTTCGTCAACTCTGCTTTTAAGGCTTGAAATGCACGTTCACAACTTTCACTCCATTCAATTTTTTCTCGTTTCAGTTTCCCTTTCAAAGTATCAGTTAAAAGCGCTGTTAAATAGCATACTGATTTATGTATCTCTGATAATACCCACATAACCCGAGAAACGACCTCACCTGGGTTTTAGTTTTCGGAGTTGGAAAATCCTGGACAGCTTGGATTTTCGCCTGACTCGGGGATCGTTTTCCGGAGCCTACCTCGTGACCTAAAAATCGGACATGGTCTTGCGCAAACCTACACTTTGTCGGCTTAACTTTAAGACCTGCCTCACTTAACCTTTTTAGAACCTCATCAAGATGTCTAATATGCTGCTCCCAATCATTAGAAAAAATTGCCATGTCATCTATGTAGGGTAGGGCAAAACATTCTAAGCCTCCTAATACTATGCTAATTAATTTGCAGAAGTAGAAGGGGGCGTTGACCATCCCAAACATCATTTTTTTCAGTATATAACTTCCGAAAGGCGTAACGAACGCTGCATACCTTTGCGCTTGTTCTGAAAGAGGTATTTGAAAGTAACCCTTTGTCAAATCCATAACTGAAATGAAAGACGCTGCGCTAACTTTTTCTACGACTTCTTCGATGTTGGGGAGAGGGAAAAATTCAATCTGAGTTTTTGCATTTAACGCCCGATAGTCAATGCACGGACGAGGATCTTTTCCAGGACTTTCCACAAGGATCATTGGGGCGGCGAAGTCACTTTGTCCCATTTCTATCACTCCTAGTTCTAAGAGGCGTTTTATTTCATTCCTGAGAATCTCTGTTTGCCTGGGAGACATGCGATAGGGCCTAGATCTTATTGGCTTTTCATCTATTAACTTTATATCCATTTCAACCAGAGGAGTGGTGCCAGGGTCAGTCGAAAATACATTCCGGTGTTTAACCAATAAATTTTGTAGAGCACCGATCTGCTCAGTGGATAATTTACTCTCCAAATTGCTTTCCCGTACTAATTCTGAGAAGTCGAACTGAGTCGGATCGGGCAAAGGATATGGAATATCCGCCTCTTCCTCAATTTCTTCCCCGAATCCCTCTATCATTAGATTAACATATTCGGGTCTCTTATAATACGGTTTCATTAAATTAACGTGATAGATCGTATTCTTATTTTTCTTTTCCGGGATGTCAACCGTGTAATTCGTATCGGATATCACACTCGTAACTACACCTGGTCCTATTCAGTTTACCGCCATTTTATGGGGCTTTGCAGTAGCCAGCACTAGCACGAGATCTCCGACTTTGAATTTACGTGAAACAGCGTTCTTGTCATACCATACTTTCTTCTTCTCTTGACACTCCGCCCTACGATTTACTGCGAAATCCTGACATAATTTCAATCTACTGTTTAATTCTAAAATATAATCTACAACATTCTGGCTAACTTCCTCCTCGTTCATCCAGTACACAATTGTATGAGGCATTCTGAGATTCTTCCCGTACACGAGTTCCCGTACTTTCGTGGGTAACCGTACGTAGGGCAAAGAGTGCCATAGGCAAAACTCTTTCCCACTCACTTTTGGACTCCAAACATAATATTTTGATAGCTCGTTTCAGGCTAGAGTGCATCCTCTCCACCTGATTACTTTGCGGGTGGCAAACAGAAGAATGATTCACTTTTATATCGTACTTGTCCAAAAACAACGTCGTTAGTTCACTCGTAAACGAGCTGCCTAAATCGCATTGAAGTTCGCGAGGGTAGCCTGTCTCAGAGAAAATTTGAATTAGCGCGTGCACCACCGATTTCGAAGTTAAATCCTTCACTGCTTTTGCATTTGGATATTTCGTAGCCTGGCAGACAGCCGTGATTGCATATTTGTTATTGTTTTCGCTAACAATTAACGGACCTATCGCATCGATCGACAAACGCCTAAAGGGTTCCGAAATTATGGGGACCAACTTCAACGGAGCTTTCCTCCTGTCTCTGTTGTTGCCTACCTTCTGACACGGATCGCACGTCCTAATATAGTCCTCTATGTCCTTATAGCAGTTGGGCCAGAAAAAATTGGCGAGAATTCTGTCTTTGGTTTTCGTAACACCCAAATGACCTGACACAGAAGAATGACACAGGTTTAAAATCTCTCCTTTACACACCGTAGGAACACACAGCTGCTTTTTCTCCTCCCCTCGTTTCGACTCCGTAATCCTAACTAGTCGGTTGTTTTGAATTTGGAATTCTGACTTCTCTTCTGTAATCACCTTTTCCCAAAATTCTTTAAGAGCCGGGCAACTCTTTTGTGCAGATAAGAACTCCTCTGCAGTGATTTTCGCGAGGGGCGATCTTTCCGAGCTGTCCAGCGAGTTACATCTTATTTGCGACCGGTCGATTTGCGACCGGAGTGAGAAACGTCGCACTTCCGACCACTTTCATTTGAGCGTAGCACTTGCGACCGCTTTTGTTCAAATGTGCAGGGTGGCTTGGGATGAGTTAGAAACTGTCACTGGAGTCTGTGAGGGGGGGGGGGGCGGAGGTCAGTACAATTAAAGAAAGCGTTGTAAACAGTACATGAGCATATACAGGGATACATGAGCATATACAGGGATACATGAGCATATTTAAAAACTAATCTTAAAAATGATGAACTAAAAACATATATACGTATGAAAAACTTAGACCATCTGCAATGAAGAAACATGACCAAGAAAACTGTTTTTTTCGAAAATGTTTCACTTACATGAATCGTAATCATGATATTCAGAGGCAGCCTTTATTGAAGATGTTTTTATAGTAAAGCCTTTTTCTCTTATTTGCATTATAGTTATATTCTTTTTAAACTTGATGTAAGAAAATAGAATGCTTAAGCATGAGTTGGCTGATTCAGCTGCTTTGTAAAAAAAGGTTCAATTCTATAAAATGAGTTACCATTATTTGGCCAGGAAACAGAATGACACTTAAGATGATCTTATGAACAAATATCTCTCCCCCCACCCCATATTTTAGACTATCTAAACTACTGAAAATATTGTTTTTAAAATGCAAACAAACGCTTTTTGACTACAATAAAGCTTCAGTTTTTTTCACTTTGACTAGAAATGTTTATTTATTTTTTTTTTTAATGCCTTGGTACACTTTTCTAAGAATTTGTTTCAGGTAAACAGCTGAAACTTCAGAAAAAATTTTACCTAACCTGTTTCTTTAAAAATACCTAACATTAGACATCTGAGTGAAAAACAATTTCAAAATAATGGGTTTTGTGCTTTTTTAATTATTATGCTTTTAAAAGGGTTTTTTGTGATTTTTTTACTGATATTTATTTTTTAACAAAAACGCTTATTATTATTCTCAGACAGTATGTTTTCTGATACCGTACAAAATTTTAAGATAATAATCTTAATTCTTTTTTAGAAAAGTGTACCAAACTAACACGATGCTCAGACAGTTCTTTGAACAGCATGTTAGTATTGTTGCGGAATTACTCTGCTACTCCTGGGGTTCGTCGTTCTAAAGTCCAGTTGGTGTAAAAAGTTCAAGTAAAAAGTCACTTGTCAGGATGGAACACAAACTTTATTGCTTCTAGAACTTCGTAGAACAATCAGCTGTACACAATTCACAAGCACAATCTAGCAGTAATGTGCTTTTAACAGTTCGCTTAGATCAGAAGCTCTCACAAATGCTGTATTTCTCACACAAAAGAGAACACTTTCACTGGCAAGAATCCAGTGGAAATATTCAAGGGATATAGTACACAATCCCTTAAGACACAGCAATGAAGAATTTACACACAGCACTTAAATTCAAAGCTTCTCAAACATCGCGAAACAAGCTTCCTTCACAAAGCAAGCGTATTCACTCTCTCAAAGCTTGATCAACACTCAACTGTCGGGGCGACGTGCGCTTCTATAAATAGCCGACGCAGAAGGAACAAGAAGTTTCCAGAAAAGTTATTTCTCGAGGGTTCTACATAAAGCGTGAATTTTGATTACGTCATAGAAGAGAAATGTTAGGTTATTATGCGTTTTTAATGCAGGAAAAACAACTTCCAGGCCCCATCGGGAAAATCGCGCCAAATGACCAAAAAGTCGCCAAGCTTGGCGACTTTTGGCGAAATATCGCCAAATTTGGCGCCAAAAATAAGTTTCCAAATGTGAAAAGATCTAAGTTCTAGGACTAATATTTCTCGAGTTTTCTAGAACCTCCATTGAAAAACAATGGCAAACCGAAACCACCGGTTCCGGTTTGCCATCCGGTTTGCCGGCATCAAAATCGGCCAATTAGAACCTCCGGTTCTAATTGGCCGATTTTGATGCAACAAAAAGCAAAATTTATTTATTTGAAGCGTAGAATACGAATTTTAAACCATTTTAAGCCACAGAGCAGCGGGTTGCCCCGAAAATTCGTAACATTATATATGTAATGATATGTAAAAAGGTAATTAGCTGTTAGACTAATTTTTGAATCAAATTCGGTGTTTTAAATTTATAAATTTATATATGGAATGTTGTGTTTATGCATGCGGCATACAAAAAATTTCATTTCTATCTCTATTTTGAAATAAAATACGTGTTAAATCTTTTGCAAGAAATGCCTCTCTTTACTCGCCCAGATGTTCTGTGTCCTTAAGTGTACGCATTAAGTACCAAGATCAGTGCTCTATTATTATTATTTTTTTCTGAATGCTTTTCAGATATTGCATTTTTCTGTAATAGAAAAACGGATATTTCCCTCCTGTTACGTATTTTAAATTAAATTAAATTATTACTAAAAATTGCACTAAATACTTCAGCAGTAAAATACGTGACATTTTAAATACATGTATGCATTTCTAAAAGGAAATTATTTAGTGATTTCCGTAAGAGAACACAAGTGCATTAATATTAAACAGATAATTTCGCCAATTTTAAATATATAAGTCGAAGAAAAAGTAACAATATAGAAAATTATATTTTCTAAAAAAGAATTATAAAAAAATAACTATTGGGTATATTTACCGTGTTTACTCGCAGAATAGTCGTCCTTGCATAATAGCAACGCCCCCTAGAGAGGAAAGCCGCGGCGCTTACTTGTGACGTCACACCGAGTAGGTAAAGCAAAGCGCTTCCATTGGGTTTCTCCTCTCTCCCGCGCCGCGGGAGAGAGGAGAAACCCGCGAGGACTATTTTGTATTGCCTATGGAAGGGGGGGGGGTTGCCTTGCATAGATGACTTTCTTAGTGCTTCTGAAGCGTATTTACGTTACATGGTGAAAAAAACCGTCCAAAACTACAACCTATACAAAATACTCCTCGTGTAAGTAAGCAAAATACTCCTCGTGGGTTTCTCCTCTCTCCGGCGCCGCGGGAGAAAGGAGAAACCCAATGGTAACGCTTTGTTTTACCTACTCGGTGTGACGTCACAAGTAAGCGCCGCGGCTTTCCTCTCTAGGGGGCGGTGATAATAGTCGCACCCTCGTTTTAAAGCAGAAAAAATCGACAAAATACTTTTCCCGCATAAACGCCACAGTCATGTATTAGACCTTCATTCATGTCTATAAAAAATATTACTATAAAATGAAAAATACCCCTTTTTCGTGTGCAACTGACAAAAATATTTGATATACTGCAGATAATGTGGACAACTTTTTTTTTTTTTTTTTTTTTTGTAATTCCAGTAATCTTTTAGCTTTAGAATGTACAATATTATGTAATAGATATCCCCCCCGCACCTAGACTTTTACCGTGAAACAAAATCGGCAAATGAAGTGCGACTATTACGCGAGTAAACACGGTAGTTTATATCGTGTTTGCTTACACAAACATTTTTAGCCAATTAGAACATTTTTTGTTTAAATATTTATTTTAATTATTTTGAATTTACAATATCCAAACTTGCTTCCAGTAATGAACTGATTTTTAAATGGTTTTCTTTGAATATCAGGCTTAAAAAATAATAATTTATTCTTAAAAAGGGGTCATTCAATCTGAACTCTTATGGGATGGGAGGGTGTAATAAAATAATGATGAAGGAAAAATATTTATTCTTAAAGGGGATGGGGAAAATGGTTGAAATTAGAATGCTGAAGCATAATATATTTATGGAAGTTTTTCCAGCCAAAAAAGTTGATAAGCAAACAGCAGAATTAACTGGTGTGAAGTAGAAAAAAAATGCAAAAATCCAATGACCTTGAAAATAAACAAAACGTTAAATACATTCGATATTCGAAGAAATGTATATTTTAGCGGTTTTCAATAAAAATTATTACGATTTCCTAAATCAATAGTACAAACAATTTAAATTTCTGCACGAAAAAATCGTTCCACTAGGCAGCAATGATGTTATGGAAGAATCAGCAGTATTTAAATTAAAATCTAAAAGTTTTGCTTATTACAACAACCCCCCCCCCACCTACCCACCCATCAACCTCTCACACTTAAAGCGGTCGCAAAAGCGACGGTCCCATCCTATCAATCATGCAATGCACCTGCTTTTAAACGGAAGCGGTCGCGAGTGCGAGGATTTTCACCCTGGTCGCAAATAAGACGACACCGTCCAGCGAAGGGATTACCGTATTTTCGTTCTTCTCCATTGTGATAGCGTCCCCTTCACTCTCATTGTTATTTCCCTCGACTCCGTTCGAAAGAATAGAAGTTTCGTTCTCGACTCGGGGGCATTTAGATTTATCTTGTTCTCGTGCGCTCTGTACACTATTTACATCGGAATTACGTCGGGCCATATTTCGCGTAATAATCGCATTCACAGGATTTACGTTGTGTTTCCGTTCCTCAATCAATTTAGCTGTTCGATTGCCCATTAAATATAAACCTTGACTAAGCTCAGCGGGCTTCACAGCAGCTTTCGTTTCAACCGTTCCAAAATCTCCTTCGATTACAAGCTTAGCTAAGGGCAAATACTTACAAGCGGCGTCCAGCGGTTGTTTTATCCAGACGAGATCCGGCAACAAATCTTCCGTCGAAATCATCTCGCTCTCACATAAATCTATGCACGTCCCGCTATCTCTAAGATATTCCCTTAGTTCTCCATTAATAAATGCTTTATCTATATACGGTTCAAAACCCTCTCCTAATATACTTTCTGCATTTAAGTTATGTACCGGGTGATTCTGTCTATCAGGGTTTTTCGGACAATTGCGCTTAATATGACCTCTTTCTCGACATAAATAGCACACTATTTCTCTTTGCCTATCAAAGTTTTTCTCTTTACTCGGAGCGGACTCTTTTGGGACAACCCTTTTCTCGAGGTTTCCCGATTTCTGATCCCTTATAACTTTAGATTGATTCGGCACGTTCTTATAACTTTTCTTAAAAGAATTTCTCCCAAAAGTTCGGGGCTTAAAAGTTTTCATGTCTCTCCGGACCACTTCAAATTTGTCGCATTTTTCAGCTAGTTTAGAAGCTTCATTTATCTCATCCCAGACATCCACATAATGTTCTCGAATATCCAAAGGAACACGTTTCTTTATCTGCTCCGTGAGCATCAATTCTTTTAGCGTTTCAAAATCTGTTATCTCTAAAGTTTCTAGCCAACTTTCTAGATATCCCCGTAACTCATAGACTAAGTCCGTCCACGGCGCATTCGGTTTTCGCTCGTGACCCTCGAACTTATTTCGCAGCGCTCTAGCACTAAGTTTAAAGCGTTTAAATAACACCTGCTTTATATGCTGGAATTTGTCTGCCTTCTCCTTCGGTTCTTTTACGATGATCTCGGCAATATCCGGGGGCAAAAGCGGAATTAATTGGGACACCCAATGCTCTTCTTCCAACTTTTCCCTACTAGCCTGACGTTCAAAAATCAGCATAAACAAAGATATATTAATTTGCTTTGGATCAAATTTCGGAACAAGATCTTTCAAACTGGCTTTCTTCGGGATTGGTTCCTGAACAGAGATCGTAGAGGTATTTCGGCCGCAGTTTGATACTTAAGTTTATCTAGTTCGTATTGCCTTATTTGCTCGCGCTCTGCTCTCTCTAAAGCTTTCTTGCGTTCTGCTTTCTCTAATTCATCCTCAATCCTTTCCAAAAAATCCTTCGCGATTTCCTCCTCCTAGTCTGACGCGTTCGTAATAGCTTGTATAATTTCTCTTACTTTATTTTGACTAGTCACGTCAGCGTCAAACTCCTCTGCTAATAATAGCAAAGTACTTTTGATAGTTTTATTTACTTTCTTTACGAATGCCATTATAAAAACTTCTAGCAAGGCTCTACCAAAAATAGTGTAGAATCTGAATAAACGAGTCCCGTCCGAAGCAGAACCCCCCCCCCCTCCACCCTCCAATCTATGCCACCCTCGAAAAACTCCTCCCCGGAAGCTCGTGTCGGTGATCGAAAGTTTATGACCCCTGCACGTGTTGGGGAAATCTTGACCTGTGACCTCCAGCTACATGGTCAGAGCAGTGTAGTTTTCAATCCAGTAACCCTTATTATAATACAAAAAAATAGCGGCGTATATTGGCGCTTAAAATCTCATTGTTAATGGCGTTATTATTAATTTTTTAAACTGGCAGTTTTTCAGTGAATGTTTTATAATTTAGGGAGGGGGCCCGGGACGCGTTTTCCCAAACCCTCAAGACTTCACGCACTTGGCGAAAACAGGAGGGAGCCAACGGTTTGGCGGAAGAGAGACGTGCATTGCGAAAACCACCCTCTCATCAGGGCTATAGAATCACAAGGGCTGGGTCAATCGCCTGCGAGATGTGAAGACAGGGGAGAAGTCGTGGAGATAATGTTTTCTCAATGACTTTTATTAGATTTTTCTCACTTAAAATGTTATCTATGACATTTTAGATTTAGTGTGATATATTTTTAGGAAAAATTAAAACAATTGCTTCTGTGAATCCCTTTCTATTAGTAATATATAATATACATAGGCTCTCAAAAATATATTCAAGTAGAAACCAGATTTTCTGTTTTGAGATAAAGTAATGAATATAGGATTGTTTTCTAAAAAAAGAAAGAAAAGAATCATTCAAAATAAAAGATTATGCACCAACTTTCTTTATATATGTGTGTGTGTGTGTGTTTAAATTTTAAATGTTAATAAATATACAGTAAAACCCATTTAAAAAATTCCCGCCTAAAAAGTTCTTATTTGCGGTTCCCTATTTTTTCCTATTCTTACAATGTGAAAACAACCCGTTTAAAAAGTTTCGTTCCAAACACTTTCCTGCTTAAAAAGTCTTTTTCCACTTCTAAGTTTACATTCAGAGCGTGTTTACATGTGACTTTCGTTTTTTGTTTTGTTTTGTTTTTAATTTTTTTCCCTTTCTTATTACTGTTTGAAAAATCAATTTTTAGGACTGAAAAAGTATGGCATTGGCCAGTGAAATGCTAACAGTGCATGAAATTCATGAGGTTACAGAAAATTAAGAAATGAGCTAAACTGAATAAGAGATTGCAGAAATTCTTAGTTTTCCGGATGCTGTAATAGGACTAGAAACTTTTCACCGTCTTATTAAAAGTGTTGAAGATGATAATTTTTTTTTTGAAATGAAAGACCAATTGAAGATCGCCGATAAAAACACAAAAACTAAATTTTTCTTTTCGTCTGTAAAGTCGATTCTAATAATGCTTAAAGCTGATATTTTTAAAAAGATTTAATGTAAATAGTTAATTTTATTGTTTTACTTTATTAACTAATTTTTTAAGGTGCAAAACAATTATATAAGTACTTTCTATAATATTTTAATAAAGTAAAAAGATTTTTCGTTTAGATTCTTTAATTTTCTGTTCTCTTTATCCAGGATGCATACTTTCCTTTTTAATTTTCCAATTTCAGATGTTTTATTTTTTTTAATACAGAAGGGTTCTTTTTAATTTCTGTGCCATGATTTTAAATGAACGACGATTTTTATTTTTTAATATTGTTAATTTCCTTCTTGCACACTCTAACTCAATTTTTAAACTGCTGATTTCTTCTTCCAGTGCATCACAGTTTTTACAACTGTCTTTCGTTGAACTTTCATTCAAGTTTACTTCATCATCATCATTTATTGTATCTTCTGATCGTATTTTCTTAGGACTTAAATTATACTTAGTCTACTGAAAGCATCTTCCGAAACTTTCCTCTTTTTTTTGCCTTTCCGATCTAGGATTTGTTTTTTCTTCCAATTTAAAAGAAGGTAAATTAACTGTAGGAATCTTTTAATATTTTTCTTATAGGCAGACCTAAAAGTCTGTTTTGTAAGTCATCAATATAATGGCTTTCTTCGAAGTGTTCGCTGCACATTCGAGCATTTTTGGGGTTAACCCTTTGAGGCGCAACCCTTTCCCAATGCTGAAAAAAGGGCAGCCGTTGCCATCGCTCGACTTAACTACCAGCAAGAGGGCGGACGATCGAAACGTTCATCGCGTGCCACAGATCTAGAGACCCCTTTTTTGACGACAGCTGGCTGTGCGGCAGAGATAATAGATAATAGTGGTCAAATAGATAAAAAGTGGAATCATCACAGTAAAATTTCTCAATATATAAAAATGATAGTTTATTATTGAAGATTAGTTAAAAAAATTTCTTGGTGAATTCATTACGCTTGATAACGAAATATTGACTTATTTTGCATGTTCTCAGTTTTGAATAATAAGGAAAAAATAACTATATGTTTCAATATGAAGCTAGAAATTAAACTTACAACAGAAAATTAAGAAATCTACTATTACTAAGACAAATCCGTTAAAAAAAAAATTAAAAAAAAAACGTCGGTAGCACCAAATTAAAAATATTAGGCTTTTTTTGAAGTGCTTATAGAAAAGTTTTAAGCATTTAAGTTGTGTTTTTATCTGTAAATGAATGGCTTTACAGATAAAAACACAAATGTACATAATACAGAATGTATAATTATATACATTTCTTACTCTACCATTTATTATTTAACAAATTACATTCTTTAAATATATCGGAGACATGTTTATTAAATGCAATAGATCAATAAACCTATTCTGATAATTACGCTCCAAAGAAAGTAGATGGCGCCAAAAAGAACATGCGATAAACAATTTTAAAGTTGCCTAGAATAAAATTGCGGAGCCGATAAGTTAAATTTTATCTATAAATAAATGTTTTATATATACAATTCCATTATTATATACTTTTCATATTCTACCAATATATTGAAACTAATTACATTTTTTAAAACACATCAGAAAAAGCGCGCCTGTTATTACATCATAAATCTCTTGAGGCGGTCTTACTAGCACTGCAAACTTATAGCGACTACAAGCTCGCGTAACTCCTCTCTTCCGCCAAATCGTTGGCGCGCTCCTGTTTTCGCCAAGTGCGTGAAGTCTTGAGGGTTTGGGAAAACGCGCCCGGGACCCCTCGGCACACTCCTTAAGTGCGCTCCTGACTCTAATTAATGGATTAGCTTGCAAGATTTAAATAAATATCAGAATGCTGGAATGATAAATTATAGATGGAATTAAATTGGCATTTTTAAGGAGACTTAAATTTAAGAAAATGTTTTTAAAAATGCTTTCTTAACTTTCTGAAGCTTTCATAAATAATTTTTAAAAAATCTAAGCTTGCCTCCCAAAAAATATAATTTCAAGTTCAAAACACATTTATTTTGATATCAATAACAATTAAAAGAAAAAAAAACTGACAAAAATAAAAAGTTATAGATCCCCCCCCCTTTCAATTAAACTCCCAATTTCCCGAAGAAAATTTTTATTTTGTGCTCGACAAAGCTTCGAAATTTGCGCTTCTACACCATCAGGGAGCTTAGCTGTAGGTTTTAAACAGACATTTATACGGAAGAGGGGGTAGAGCCGCCTAAAGATCGCCATTTATTATTGTATCAATAGATAATCTACCTTATTTAGAGGATACTAAAATCTTTTTAGGGGAGCACTCCCACTAAAATTAAGCAGCTGTCTTATCCCTTCAATGCAGCGCAAAAAAAAAGCACCCCACATCCAGTTAAATAATATCCTCACATTCATTACAAAAACTAATTTATGTCCATCAAGAATACTAATAATCTTGGAGTGACTTCCACTCTGACTTTCCGAACATTGAATACTTTCATTGCGTTTAAATAAATTTCATTCAAATCAGTCGGATCTAGCGTTCAGGCATTAGTGCACTTAATTTGATTGCACAATGATCTTGAGTGTATAGGCCGGAATGTATAAGAATATTTTTTTGATGTCCATATAAAAAACTGTTAAAGGCGTACACTCCGCTAAAATTTATGCAGATATGTAAGACAGTGACCTATAATATGCGCTCCTAATTTGATGTCACTCGATATGAAACCATTTAGACACTAGCTCACTTGAAATGATGTGCGTCCTGAAGCCGTCATATATAAGAATTACCCCTTGCGAGTTTGTGAAAGAACTATTTAGCTCCAAAACATACAAAAATCTATGCAGATCATGATACCGTCGTACCTATACATACCCAATTTGGGCTCACCGAATGCAGCCTATAGACACTAGCGCTCTTTCAGGAATTCTGTACATGGGCCATAATGTAAAACAACAACGATTTGTTGCCCTGTCAAAAAACTACCTCCCACTCCTAAACATATAATGTCTGTAATTAATCAATTGAACTCTATGCAACAATGATTAGATCTGTGATGATTTTCTAAAGTACCATATAATTATGAACATTTTTAATGAATCCTTGCTCAAGATGCGTCTCGACACTTTATGATTCTTCTCTTTTTTTCTAAATGTGATAAGAACTATGTTGAAGCAATCATGATTAAAAACTAGTGTTCACTAAAGCAATATGCTGTCGAACTTTATTACAGAATCTTGTCAAGATGCTGTACTCAACAACATTATGTCATGTTCAACATGCAAAATTCAGCTGAGTACAGAATGGGACTCTAACGCAGTCCATTCGCACGAGTTCAGAATCACAAAATAGCTGTTACATGCAACATTCAGAGGCAAACAGTGCCAGAAACGACTCATGAGTCAGAGGCATTCACGATCGAGTTATCAAGACAATCAAACAGCCACAGTCCAATATTAGGTGTCATAAGCAAGCAAAATATTGCAAGGTTCTTATAAGCAGAATATTGCGTCATAATACAGTGCTCGTAACGCAATTCGCTGAACGCCTTTGACGTCGCATCGCTCGCAGTCTACTGCATAGACTGACTCGACAGGGGCGTACCATATTTATAGGTGTGCATAAGCCAGGAGAAAATTTCTGAAGATTCCCTTTAAAGCGCGCAATTTGATATACGTCATATTATACAGTTGAATCATTACGCTATTGCGCAATTAAAGCAGGGACACAACATTACAGGCCCGAATGGTAAAATTGCACATATACCCGAAATATCGCCAGGCTTGGCAACCTTTTGGCGAAATATTGCCAAAAATTTTCGACAAAAATAAGTGCCCCAAAAGTGACGATCAGATTAGCTCTAGCATCACATTTCTCGAGATCTTCTAGAACCCAAAACTCCATATTGTCCCGTTCCAAATTAACTGTTTTGGTGCAACAAAAAGCAAATTTAATTATTTGACGCACAGAATACGATGTTACTTACTAGTTTAGTCCCTGAAAAAGCGGGGTACAAAATTTATAATCACTATCAACTGTACACACGAATCTTGTGCAAATCATGTGAACCTGTGCCAGCTGACCTTGTATCGACATGTCCAATTTGTGCTCAACTGACGAATACACCGTTTAGAGCTAGCGCACTTCTCAAGAACATTTCGTACATTGGCAATAATGTAAAAGAAATCTTTTTCGCAGTCCTGTAAAAAAACTATAAATCCTATACTCAAAAATCAATATCGGTCTTTGTGATGGTGACCTGCATTGTACATACACAAGTTTGTGCCTCAATCGAATGCACCGTTTAGGAGCTATCGTGTTCACTCTCATTACACGCAAACACACACACACATACATCTCGTAAAATAGCATGAATGAATCATAAGACCCAACAAAACGTGTCATATACACCAAAATCTCGTCAGTTCGAAAAATTTCAGATGATTACAATACTTTCCTTACATTGGTACATGTTTGGAAAGTAAAAATGAATGTCCGTAAATCTGAGAGAACTGTTCAAAATTAATTTCAATCAAATTTAAGTTAGACTCAAGGTTTCAAGGTCTAATTTTGCATCTCGTAATTTTAATCTGTAGTAAAAAATGTGATAAGCATGTCGTTATGTAGGTACATATGTGCCTCGAATATGACTTAAAATTCGGAGGTAACAAATGAAGTATTCGTACAATATCTCTATGGGCTGGTTCATCTGCAAACGATCGGGATCTATTTATGAGAGCATAGGTCGTTCCTGGAAGAAAATTAATTATGAAGATTTAAGAAGATACGATTTCGAAATAAATTTTAGAATATCAATTAAAATGTATAAAACTAAAATGTAATAACATGTAATATGTGGTTCAAAATTTAATCCACATAATACTCTCAATAAATTGTTACCACTTAAACAGTAAAAACATCATTGTAGTGTGGTAATTTTGCACGAAAAAAATGTTTTAAATTCGTTATAAGTAAATCATAAAGAATAATAATAATGAGTTTTATTTCGATCGGTTCATATTTGTCATGTTTTATATAATATCAGAGTGCATAGGATAATCGGAGACAGGAATAAAATTGTTTTATAAGCACATACAAGATTGAAGATTTCCGAGACTAAAATATTTTACAATTTTTATAGTTTGTCGAAACATAAAATGACTAAATGCCGATTTTGAGAAAGTGAGTCTAGCGGTTAGCACAGTTTTAGACTTGACGTCAATTTACTGAGAGCTCAAGGAAATGCCTAGCATTTTTTTAAAAACATGTGTATAGGTTTTATTAGAATGCAGCATTAAATTTTATTTATCGTGCAGAAATAATGCAGTTATTAAGGGATTTCAAGTGATCTATCTTCAGAATTTTCGCAAATTAAGTGACTTGATTGTGTCACGGGGTTAAGGAAATCGATACGCCTATCACCAGTGAAAATTAACACGAGTCGAAACGCTCTAGGATTTATTTACTAAGCACGTCGTTTAACGCGAGCGTTTTACTTTAATGTCAGTCTCATTTCAGGTTCCAAATTTGCTAAATGCTTATTATTTCACATTTGACTTATTAGGCTATAGATTTCGAAATTGGATATTACTTGAGACTGACTGATATATCGGTAAACCTGGCTTGCATGTCTCCGCTAATTAGTAATTAAAAACCGTTCTTATGTTGCTATTCGTGGCAAGTTTAGCCCGCATTCTGCTTTAAACAAAATCGTCTTCATTTTAAAAAACATGAAATGGCATAGAAATTTCATCAGTGTTTGTAGCTAAATATATTATAATAAAAGTGAATGTTTGTCTGCGATCTCCAGACAAATCTATAGCACCGCAGAGCTTTGGAAATTTGAACATAAAAGCCCATGACTTCGGTAATGTGCACCTGAGGCTTAGAATTTTGAAATTTTCAATACTTTTTACTTCGTAGTATGGGGTACAAGGAAGTAATGTGATCGCGCGAAAAATTTCGGGAGCCAGATTTCCTCGAAAAAACCCGGGGACTTTACTTGCAAGAATTTTTGCGATGCATCTCATCGTACGCTAGACAAGTACGTTCATATAAAATGCATGGTATAACCATGTTCTGCCCGACGAGTTATGTATATTTTGACCAGTTGTTCCATGGCCGTTGCTGCATGCACGTACGTACATAGCCATTCAGATACAGCAGCAGACTATGCAACGTAGACAGCATCAGATACAGCAGAGACTATGTAACTCGCATATCTCAAAAACTATTAGGTCGTTGAATATTGAAATGTCATATATGAGATTGTTGCAACATCTAGTTGTGCATCTCGATTTAATGTGTCCAATTACTGTAGAGTTTTATTTACAAGACAACCAAAAGAATTTCAATGCATTCATGTCTGCGGACATCTTAAATATATTACGTCTGCAATAAGTCATTGTTTGGTCCATGCCCAAAATCTCGCACAATTTGCCATCGACCTTAGAGAGTTTTGCCGAAATATCGCCCAATTTGAAGAAAAAAATTATTTTGTATTTCGCATAACTCTACTAAACTTTTTACCAGTAGAATGTTCAAATTTTGTATTTAGAACTATCGTAACATCTAACTGTGGATCTCTTTTTCTGATTGCAATGGAACTGGGTAATTTATTTACAGGAGCACCTAAATGACTTTAAAATGGATACATTCAATTCATTGAAAGAATGTGGGTGTATGACTATTTTGGCTATCTTCAAATCTCGCAAACTATCTCAAGCTTGTCGACTTTTGGCGAAAATATCGTCAAAGTTAAATGTCAGCAAAAGAAACATTTTTTCAAATTGAACCGAGCTGGGCGATATCGGAAATATTTGGCTAGAAATCGCTTAAGCCCTTAGTAATTACAGCAGTATTTTATCGCTTTACAAGAAAGTAAAGTTTAGTATTAAGTGCGCCGTAAAAATATTATTGATTTAATAGACGTGCAAGGAAGTCTTGTGTTGTCCACATTAGATTTTTAACTCGGTTTTAGGTTTTTTTTTTCTCATTGTTCTATAAAATACATTCTTTGGAATCGAAACTTATCTTATACTCGCTTACTAGAAACTGTTGTAACAATCTTCGCCATGCATTATCCCAGCTGTACTTCTACCGTTTTTAATAATATTTAAATGTGCACCATAATCCATGAGTGTTCGTCGTGATTTGTCTTTCTTCGGGTTGATTACTACTTTGACGCCCGACTCTCGCCAAGGTTGCAATGATTAAACATATGCAGTTTACCACGAAGATTTTTTGTATTTATGTGTCACCGTAATTTAGAATTAAAATGGCGATTTGTAACTACATGCAAGGACAGCATTCCATTACTTATTTATTTAATTGAGGTTGCCAATTAAAGTAGTTTTATAATTGAGTGTCTTTGATTTCCTTAACTGGTGCGTTTATCGCTAATTTGTTCACTTCAGTTTTATCTAGTTCTTTTGGAAGCGTTGAAACTCGTGCATGTCAATGTATTTCTTGAGTGTGCCGTGTTTGTATTTCTTGTTCCATTAAAACACATGTTTCGAATTGAATCTTATTCAAAATCGCCCCTACTACACACTATTTTACAATCTTCGCCAGGCATATTTTAACTATACTTTCACTTGTTTCTAGCAAAATTCGGAAGAAATTGCCAAGCTTGGTTCGTTTTGAAGTTATTTATGGCAGCAAACTTGGCGACCCATCATCATCAAAAATCGCCCTGTGCGACTTTCAAGATGTTAATCTCCCCCCCCCCCATCTCCATATTATCACGCAAACGCATTTCAAATGATCTTCACAGTTCATGTCTACAAAATTGTTCTACAAATATGTCTACACAAAGTCGCGTAGACAAAAACCTGGGATCTGATCGAAATAGCATCCATAATGCTAATCTCTACTTATTTTAAAGAAGATGTCCCTGTGTGTGTGTGTGGTCTGTCTGTCTGTCTGCCGTCGGCGTTACGGACAAACGGCTACACCTAGAAACAACAACTTTAGGTATTCATGAAGTTGTAGTACTCGAAGCGCTTTTTACAATGTTTGTTTTTTATGTTTTATGCAGATTTTTCGCATTTTTTCTCACCTAATTAGTAATAACGGTGGTAATTACGCTCGCAGCAAAACGACATTTACATCATCGGACAGAGAAGAATATTTTCTTTTTAAAAGAGTTTTTTACTGAATATGCAGTATAATTTGCAGATTTTTAGGAATTATTTGGGCTTATTAAAGGGCATTTGACAAAAATTTTCGTAAAATAATTTTAAAAACTGTCGCATCTTGAATTCTATCGTCATAAACTTTTTGATATTTTGGCAAATGATAAAACAGTCATTTCGCCCTTCTTTTAATAAAAAACGAAAAAATTATTAAAAATTAGGTAATTTTTGACTGAATTTTAATATAACATAATTTTTAGAATTTAATAGCATCAAACGTGGACTGTTTACGCCATTATATAAATCAATCACGATATTAGAATTAAAGTATTTTTTACAACACTATCGATAAGCTTTTACAATGGGGCACGGATTTCAAATTTTTCAATTTCTACCCAGCATTTTTCAATTTCTACCTTCAATTCTGTCCCCTTACTCACCCTCCAATTTGCTTCAAAATGGTTTTATTTTACTTTTTTGCGTATCTTTATCAACTGCTGCTAAAGTGTTTCAAATGCATTTACTAATCAAATCGATGGCAGGGGCTTTGATCAAGAAAAAGCACGAACCAAAAATTCCTAAGTCGTTACTGACTCAAGCAAGTCTTTTACACAAGAAAATGATATAAAAATTAGAGAAAATCCGTATTTTTCATTTATCTCTATTAATACAGAAAATACAGCTCTAAGACTATTAATTTAAGCTTCAAGCATAAAATAATTCATGCACTTTAATTTAACATAACATTTTATGCAATAAAAAGTTTGATAGTGTATCACCAGAAACTAAAACTAATACTTCAACTTTTCTCTTAAAGTAACATCGTCAAGAAAACTTCATAAAATTATCAATTAATTAAACCATTTCTCATTATTAGATTTAAATTATTACTAAACTAGTGTTACTCTCAAAAGTCCTTCTAAAAATATACGTGTATATATTTTGCGTATGATTAGACATACATATGTGAGCTACCTGAAGATAAAATAAGGACTTGTGTGAAGTGGCGCTACCCCAGGGGGGGTGTGCCAATGGGACATATGCACCCCCCAAGATTTCTCAAAATTGACAATATTTCAGGTGGGGGGGGGGAGGAATCCCCCCGAACCCCGATTTTTTCCCCAAAAATTTTTTTACATTCATGAAAAGGGCAACATGATTCCAACTTAGTGAATTCTTGAAAAATTAATAGAAAGTCTCTGATCGATCTCTAAAAATGTGCCTTTGTGTTCCATGAGGCCGAGGCAATGGTCAGAATTAGCAGGAGGAGAGATAAGGGGAGGGTGCATCCCTATAGACTATCTATGTAATATTATATTATTTCTATGGAAAGATGTCCCCCCCCCCCCCAATTCCGAGCAGATAGTAATAATCTCTGATTTCCTATTCATAAAACGGAGAGAAGTCAGGAAATCTCGTTCAATCCATTTTCTTTTGCTCGAATTGCCTAAGTTCATAATTCATAACTTTAAATTCGTTTCAATCTTTTTCTTCTTGTTATTTTTTTTTTATTCCGAGAATGAGATTAAAGGAATCAGTAGTTCGCTTTTAAGTTTTCTTAAATCTGGTGAAAAGAAAAATTCCAAAACATCAATTTGAAGCAAAAAAGCGTACATTAAATTCAACAATTTCAAGTAAACAGTAATAAATTTTTGAATGCTGTAGTTTTACATCTTAAATAAAATTCAGAAAACACAAAGAAATTTTGAGATAAATAAATATTTTGGTTTTCACTGGAAATAACCCTCATGCCTACAGATGAAAAAAAAAAACTACAAATGCTAAGATTTAATGATTATAGAATATCAGCAATTGAAAAGAAATGACTGGTACAACAGGTTAGATTAACTGCTGTAGAAACTTTATAAGCATGCAACCTTGATATTTTCCCGAATTATCCATAAACTTTTAAAAAGGTTAGTCAGTTTTGCCTGTGACAACATTGTATCACTGAAGGGTCGTTTTCAACCATGAAATATTTAAAAAACTACTTAAGAAACAATACATTTGAAATGCTTTTAAATGGTCTCTGTTATGCATATATAAAGAATATATTTGTAAGTGAGGAAGCCTTAAATATTTTGCAAAAACAGGTACAATAAATATAACCTTGTAGAAAATAGTAAGTATGAAATTTTTCCATTTTATTTATAACCCCTTTTTTTTACTATTCTTTAAATTATGGCTGTTTTCTCGATCATTAAATCTTTTATTGAATTTTCACTGATGTTGGAGTCCGTCGGTTCTGGTAAATACGAATTTTCGTTCTTATGGTATCTTTACTACTTTTTTCTATGATCTCCAATTTTGTAACTTTTAATAACTTGATAAAAATTGTATTAATTCATGAACAGGTTTGAAAGGGAGAAACAAAAAACGTGTACATGGGTGGTAATTTGGGCTGCCCATGTATTTTGAGGAGCTCATCTTAAGTTTTCTAACACTTGAAAACTTGATTAATTTGAAAGATTTCAGTATGCTATAAAATTGTTTATTATACCGGTGGATGCGATGGGTGGATGGGAGTCAAACCCCTATACGAACCCCTATATGGGGGCCCATGATAGCATATTCTTTAAAATTCACCAAGTGGTACATTACTTCCTTCATGGTAATGACATATGCACCCCCCAAAATCAATTCCTGGGTACGCCACTGTGTGTGAATAGTTGAGTTCATTCAATCATGTTTTTTAATAGCCTCACCATGGCACAGTGGTTATGCCACTGACAATGGAGAAGTGTGAAGGTCCCGGGTTCGGGTCCCATCACTAACGGTGTCGATCTAACGGTTTGGAGTTTTGGTAGGTTTTCTCCAGATGTAACGTGAATACGCGTTAGAACCCCTTAGAAAGTCCTCCTACGAAGGCACCCTCTACTTGGCAGATCGCCCTAAAGTAGTGTTGCCATAATCACACACAACAACATGTTTTTAATAATAGTATTATAATATATGTTATTAGTGCCCAGTACTTTATAACACTGACAATTTCAGTAACTTCCTATTTTCGTGTTTTCGTCGAATATTTTATCACTCTCTAGCAAGACTATCTTAACAGGAAACTTGAAATTAATTGATGGGGAAAAAAAAATTAAAAAAAAAGGGGGGGGGGACTCTTCAGTTTTTACATTGATTGGTTAGCGAGTTAAAGGGGGTATAAAAGTTTCAAATTCACCTCAAAATGTTTGTAATCTTTACCAGTTTCCTAGATTGACCATACAGTAATGACCCGACACAGCATAAATTAGATGATTAATTTTTCAGAAAAAATATAAAAAATTATATTGCAGAACTTAATTTTTTTTATCGAAGTCGTGGCCAGGTTGTGCTCCGACAGCGAAATTTGATTTTGTTTGACAAAATGAAAGCAATCACTCCTTTTTTTACTCTTTGAAACTTTCTAACTTTTCCACTTTTTGGGTCCTTCTGAACTATTTTTCCAGCTACTTGCCAATTAAAAATTTTCTTTTAAACATTTTAATAAGATTTTCACTTAACAAGTCTTAAAAAGCCGCTTCTCTAGAACAAACCCACTATTGGATTGGCGAGAAAGTAATGTTTTCTTACATAAAATTTAAAGAAATACATTTTTAAAGAGTTTTTAATTTCAAATTAAAAAAATATATAGATTCATATTTGTTACATTTTAAAGTAAGCATTTTACTAATAATTTTTTTTTTGTTTGTTTCTTTGTTTATAAAATATGGCTGGAGCACTATATAAAAAATGTCCTAAAATTGAATTGCATGTATTTATAAATACCGTATTTTACAACAAAAAAAGTTTGTCCCTTTTATCTTCGACATCACGCGTTATATTTCAAAAGAGCTTTTTGCAAGCATAAGGTTATGAATTTAAGAAAATATTCTCTAACCTAGCATCGATATTAAAGAACTCAAGTACATACCAAATTTTGTATTATTACCATCAGTAGTTTCGGCCAGACAAAATATTGATATACAGAAAAACGCAATTACTTTTTTGCCAACCCAATATAAAATTCTCTTTAAGAAACAAGTAAATCTGTTAATTGTATATGAACTTTTTTATTAACAGCTTGTAATAAGTCTAATTTTAATCAATTTGTTAATTTATTGGATATGATAAGTGAATAGCAAGAAATTCATCATGCATGAATTCTAATTGCAGCATGACTGAATGTCATGCTGCAATTCAAGTTGCATGTTCAACTTTATATTACAAACATGTTACAAAATCTTTGAATCGCTTTGCTTTTTAAGGTAATTTTTATTTTATTCAAATTTATTCTTTGCAACTTTGATGAATTTATACATTGCTTTCTTGCTATTCACTTTGCGACAATGTTCTAATTCAGAGCACTATAAATTCATCAAAGTTGCAAAGAATAAATTTGAATAAAATAAAAATTACCTTAAAAAGCAAAGCGTTTCAGAGATTTTGTAACATGTTTTCTTTTATATTTATATAATTTGTGTATTTTCTGATTGCAGACAAATAGATCGCGGTTGTCGAGTGTCTTTTACCCTATAGAAAGACAGGGGGAAAAAAACCCTCCAGCCACCCACCATCGTACAAAGAGAAGGGACAACTGGTTTAGGTATTATTTTGCCGAAAACCCGGAAGTAGAAGGTGGGCTAGAGAATGATTTATTAGGGACCCGGTCACTAAAAATCGGGGTTAAAACGGGGGTTGTCTATAAAATATCAAGGTGTGCCTTGTGGTCTGATCCGGGGGTCTGGTTTCTGGCTTGTACGTACCACGTACGGTGACTGCTGCATTACAGAGGTCAATGGGATCGTTTTCGTATAACCTTGGGTGTTTTGAGGGTGAGAAAACGTCATTAAGTTGTCCCTTCTCTTTGTGCGAGTCGAGGGTTCCCCCCCCCCCTGTTTTTTCTGTAAAAGACACTCCACAACCGTAGTCTGCATTCAGGAAATATACTTTTTGTCGATGGTTGTTTCTCTGTAACTACAGAATGGATGAAATCAGTTTTATCAAAACAAAACAAAAATGTCTACTTAATTAAAAAATCATTCTTAATTAAATCTACTTAATTAAAAAATCATTCAAAGTACCACCTATAATACTTTGAATGATTTTTTATTCCCCATGACAAAACATAAAAAACAAATGTTATTGGAAGTGTAAAAGTACTTCTTTTAGTTTGTCCCCGGTCAGTTCTTAATGACTTACATCACCTTATATAAATTTCGTCACATTCACATTATTCACTTTCATAGTAACATTACAAGCTCAAAAAATTTTTGATTAAAAAAAACTAATCTTTTAGATATTTTTATTTTTCTAAAAAGTACTTCGGCTCAGCTGTAAAATTAAATGTGAAAATTATTTTGAAGTGTTGTGTATCATTTTAAATGTTTTTTAAATATCCTATGCTTCTTTTTTATTTTATCTTTCTACATTTTAAGAGCTTTCAGATAAATCATCATGCTTTTCCGTTTCTGCATGACCCCCCCCCCCAACACACACACACACACAAATAAATAAATAATTAAAGTTTAAAAAAAACTTTTCTGAACTATAGTTTTGTCACAATTATTTCTATTGGTATCAACATACAACAAAATTTTACAGTGTAAAATAATTCATACAAATAATACATGTTCTGTTGTAGATTAGTTATTAAAATAATTTCTTTTGGATTTTTACATAAACAAGTACTTCCTCTTGAAAATAATAAATTAAAGAAATAATTAAATACTTTTCATAACTTAATTCATTAGAATTTGTTTATTCTTTAATTAGGTTATTCTTTTGAACAACCATAATTGATAATCCTGAATCGGCCCTGCAGATTTAACGTGTACATTCGTCGTGTGTATATATTTTTCTTAAATCTTTAATTCTATTCCCTATCAATGGCCTGATTCTACCTCAAAATAATATTAAGTAAAATCAGTATTAATGAAGCCATCCAAATACAGCAATAATCTAAATATATAAAAGAATGAGAATTTTCCTGTCTATCAGTTTGCATGTTTATTCGCAAGAGGCGCCTACACTGTTCGTCGGATACGGAGTAAATTTGGTGAACTGAGCAATTTCCTTCTGAGTTCATCGTTGCTTCCCAGAACAGGTCTTTGTGTATGCTGTGGGTCTCAGTGGGAGCAAGCAACGGGACACAGGCAGAGTCTGATTTCCGGCTGGGCATTCCGGGCCAGCGCCCCGGCCCCCAAAATGGTTTTTTAATTTAAAAATTTGTAAGCTTTGATTTTAATTTAAAATAAGAGAGAAACTAATTTTATGAAAAATAATATTTGTTTTATGAATCTGTAACTATTTCATTGCCCTTAGCATTATATCCACACCCCTTTTTTTTAGCTAAATGTTATAGTCTCGGGTAATAATTCAGCGCAAACTTATCGTTCAGGCGTGGCCTATGTAGAGATATATGCTGATGGCGAGGAAACCATAGAGCTGATTTTCAATCGGAATATATAAAAGGAAATGACTTCCTAAGTAGAGTAAAGTGAAAATCTATCCCGCTGACAATAAATGCCCTGATATATGAATTAGAAAAATTAAATTCAAAAATATTATGGAACGTGTTACTTGAAAAATGCGGAATGAAATAAACGATTGAATATTAAATAATATACTGTGACCTCTCACTTTTACGCGTTTTAAGGGAGCGGTTTAAAATCGCGTATAACTGAAAGGGTCTTATTTTCTAACTATTCTAAATTATGAGAGACAAAACATTTGAAAAAAAAATGCTTAATATTTTTTCAATTAAAAAGAGTAATATTATACTTTAAAATATTTAACTATACAATTTAGTTTAACTTTTAATTCAAAAATAGAGTGTACGTACGTATAATTTCAGTTTACATAGGAGAAACTTTAATTGTACTACCATTCCTTTATCAGAATGTCATCAGTACTGTAGTTTATTTTTTTAGGCATCGTTTGCAATACAATATTTTCTAACTCATTAAAATATGTTATTCTATTGTAAATTAAGTCTTAATGTTACAGATAACGTCTCAGTTTTTGTAGGGCCCTAAAGCAGTAGCATAAGATGGAACAGAAAGATCAGTTTCATCATTATTATCTTATTTATCACCATCTTCACCCGCAACTCATCAAAAACAGTTTCAATGTCTTAGTTGACATTATATTTTCATCAACATTCCCAACATTCACATTTTTTAAACACCGTGTCTTGGAGGACAACGACGGAGAAAAGTACATCTGTGTGACAGGATTTGTGAATTGCTGTTTATTTTCACGTACAACTGAGGAGAAAATTCAGAGCAGCGCTCACGAGTTAAAGAGTTTTTTTGTTTGTTTGCCAGGAGATTACAGCTCGCGTCACTGAATGTGTCGCTTTGAGCTACATGTACATCCTTCCCGGATTATCCCGCCACAATTTGGAACCTCATCAGAAGGTGTGGGAATTCTGAATATTGGCACTAGGGATGGACGCGAGACGACTTTTTGCGAGACGAGACAGAGATTTACAGCTTTTTTGCGAGACGAGACAAACATTTTTAACATTATGATACAGGGATTTTTGCGAGACGAGACAAGCTTTTCGGCTGTTTTGCGAGACGCCAATTTTTCGTCTCGCGTCCATCCCTAATTGGCACCCCTCGGAAACTGCTAGCGACCGCCGAGAGGACTTCCGGAACCACGGATTTAACGTGCACGTACACCGCATGTACACGGTGGTCTTTAGTTGTGCGCCGGTATCGAACCCGCAACCTTCCGGTTACCAGTCCAACGCCTTAACCACTGGGCTACCACGGCCCCTGAGTGAAACAGAGGTTAAAACAGAATTATCATTATTTTCCTACCGCCTCAGGCGCCTATTGGGAAATCCGCCACTGCGTTACTGGCCCTCACTGCCCGTGAATTTTGTACAGCTGACTGTTCGACCAAGTTCTAGAAGCAATGAAGTTAAGAGTTCCATCCTGTCAAACGGACTTTTTATTAGAACTTTCTACACATACTGGATTTTAGAGCAACGAACCCAAGAATGTAGCAGAGTTTTCTGCAACACTATAGTTTGTTCACGTGATTGCAAAAAATAATTCTTATACATTACGGCACGGCCTATAGAAGCAAATCGTTTAAAATGAGCTAGTGTCTAAAAGGGAGCATTCGAAGAAGTTCAAATTGGGTATGTATATTGTAGGTCATCGTCACACAGCATGTATAGATTTTGCTGTGTATAGGACTTATAGTTTTTTGACAGGGCAACAAATTGGTGTTCTTTTACATTACGGCCCATGTACATAAATTCCTGAAAGTGCGCTAGTGTCTAGGCTGCATTCGGTTGAGCTCAAATTGGGTATGTATAGTACGACGGTCTCATGATCTGCATAGATTTTTGTATGTTTGGAGCTAATAGTTTGCTCACAGACTTGCAAGAGGTAAATTTTATATATTACGGCTTAAGGAAGCAATCATTTAAAGTGAGCTAGTGTCCAAATGGTTTATTCGATTGACATCCAATTAGGTACGCATGTTATAGGTCACTGTCTTACATATTGCTTAAATTTTAGCGAGTTCACGCAGTACAGTTTTTTGCAGAGCTACAAAAAAGTATTCTTATAGACTGCGGCCTTTACACTCAAATCATTTTAAGTGCTCTAGTGCCTGAACACTAGATCTGATTGAATTGAATGAAATTTATTTAAACGCTTGGTATCAAGTGTTCGGAAAGTCGAGTGGAGTCACTCCAGATTTTTATTATTATAGATAGACATAAATTTGTTTTGTAATGCATGTGAAGATGGTATATAACTGGATATTGGGCGCTTTTTTTTGCGTTGTATTGTAAGGATTAGACTTAATTTTATTGGGAGGGCTTCCCTAAAAAGATTTTTGTATCTTCTAAATAAGGTAGATTACCTATTGCTACAATGATAAATGGAGATCTTTAGGCAGCTATACCTCCTCTTCCGTATAAATATCTGTTTAAAACCTCCAGCTAAGCTCCCTGATGAGGTAGAAGTGCAAAAATTTCAAGTTTTGCCTTTGTCAAGCACAAAATAAAAATTTTCTTTGGGAAATTGGGAGTTAAATTGAGGTAGGGGGATCTATTATTTTTAATTTAGTAAATTTTTTTCTTTCAATTTTACTAATATTAAAATAAATGTATTTTGAACTGAAAATCACATTTTTTTCTGGCCAAGTTTGTTTTTCAAAGCTTAGACTTTAAAACAATTATTTATGAAAGTTTCAGAAAGTTATCATTTTTACGCCACTCCTTCAAATAATTAGCCTCACCATGGCACAATGGCTATATCACTGAAAATGGTTGAGGTAGACGGCCGAAGTGTGAAGGTTCTGGGTTCCGGTCCCATCGCGCGGTCGTCGATCTAACGGTCTGGAGTTTTGGCAGGTTTTCTCCAGATGTAACGTGAATACGCGTTAGAACCCCTTAGAAAGTCCTCCTAACCAAGGCACCTCTCATCTTAGGCAGATACCCCTCGCGCAGGTTTGCCTTAATCACACACACACAACCTTCAAATAATTACAAAGTGACATTTCTTTTATGCTCTTCAAAGTTTTATTGTAAAATTTTTATTTTTAATAACACTTTATAAAATGTAATTGTCCTTAAAAATGAAAATTTATTCCATCTATAATTTATCACAGTATTCTGATATTTATTTAAATTTGAATTAATTTGACAAGTAAATCCATAATTAGTGTCAGTGGCGTACTTAACGAGTGTTCCCAGGGGGGGCGGACCCCTCCCGAAACTGTGAAACAATCATTAAAAAACTGCCAGTTTAAAAAATTAATATTAACGCCATTAACAATGAGATTTTTTTAAAAACCGCTACTTTGGAGCGTTATAAGCGAATCAAGTCACGGGCCGAGGGCGGCCGGGCACCTCCCGAAATTTTAAAACAATCATTAAAAAATGGCCAGTTCAAAAATTTTATATTTTCGCCATTAACAATGAGATTTTAAATAAACCGTAACTTTGGAACGTTTAAGCGAATCTATATACGTCACTGATTTTAGTATTATAATAGTACTCTCATTCACTGGATTGAGAACTATTTTTTTACCACTGGACTTTTCCCTCTGACCATGTAGGATGTAGCTGGAGGTCACAGGTCAAGATTTCCCAACACGTGCATGGGGGCACGACAGACAAGAACTTCCCGAGAGGAGTTTTTCATTGCAAGGGGGGGGGGGGAGAGGAAAGTTCTGCTTCGAACGAGAGGGGACTCTGTCCCCATCCGATCCGTTTTTAGATATTTCGAAAGACTGATAACAGAGAAGTAATTTTTACAGGATCCCTCACTTCGGAGGAGAGCGAAGTGGGGACTGTCAAAAAGTAGGGTCAAAAGGTGTATTCGGCGAAATGAAGACTACACGGGACAGGTTAATGACGTTTTCTCACCCTCAAAACACCCAAGGTTATACAAAAACGATCCCATTGACCTCTGTCGTGTAGCGGTAACTTCCTCCGTTTATGTGGCCGAACATGAAAGTCCTTTTTACGTAAACAAGACTCCTTCCAGACCCCCGGAATAGACCTGAAGAGACACATTAATATTTTACAGACAGCCCCCGTTTCAACCCCGATTTTTAGTGACTGGATTTGTAATCAGTCATTCTCGTTCTTGCGGGTTTTCGGCAAGACGATACCTAAACCACCAAAAATACTACAATATGAATTTGGGAAATAAATAATACAATGATACTTAATTTTTCTCAAATTCTACTCAATTTGGTATGAAAACACTAAATTTTATTTACCCTAATAACACAAATAACGTTTCAAGTTTACCTACAATTTAACAAATTCCAAAATTCCTCGTTTTGTGCATATACAATAAACTAACTAAAACCTTTTTAATTATTCACACTTTGAAAATTAAAACCTTCTGGCTTTGTAAAGAATTATCAACCTTTTATGCAAAATCACATTACACAAAAACAATTCCTCTGTTAGTTAGAATAATACTCTCTTTCAACATTACTCTAAATGCACAAAACAGTTACAAATTTCGATTTAAATTGAACTTTGACTAACCTTAAAATACTACACACATATTTTACTTTCTTACAATCCTGTAAGACTACTGCTAACCATTAATCCTATACATACAAAGTACTCTCCAATACAATGGTATCCAACAGTATAAAAGGGACTTACTCTTTCCGCAGATGCTTTCGATGACATCAACCACTTCCAAACCACTTGGAAACTCCGGACACGGTACACAGCGAATGTAGGAAAAAACGCGAACGGAAAAAACGCGAACGGTAAAAACGCGAACGGAAAAAACGCCAAACGGAAAAAACGCGAACGGTAAAAACGCGAACGGAAAAAACGCCAAACGGAAAAAACGCGAACGGAAAAAACGCCAAACGGAAAAAACGCGAACGGTAAAAACGCAAACCGGAAAAAACGCGAACCAGAAAAAAAAGAATACCCCAGCCCCCTCAGAATAATAATTTTTATTTAAATATTGACATGAACTTATTTTGTTTTGTAGTAAATACGATAATGGTATTTAATCAAATATTGGACTGCCTCAAAATTCTTTTGTTTTTGAAGTAAAGGAGCCACTTTTTATATTTTGAGAGCATATATCTTCATATTAATCAGGGAAATTTACAACATTAAATAAAAAGGAAATAATTGCTTTTAGCTAGTCAAGCTACTTGTCAAGGTGATGAAAGCCGTGTTCCTTCCAAGAAAAAAATAGGGGAGATTCCACGGACAATGGGGACCGGGGACTATGGGAGATAACGTACCGGAAAACACCTAAGGCAAGATGAACAAACAGGATTTTTTTTAGGTTGAGGTTCGTACTGCACAGATTTTACAATCAAGAATATTATATCCAGAAAAACATTTAAAAGCTGTGCGGTCATGGGCGCACCCACGGATTGGGCTATGGGGGCTAAAGCCCCCCCCCCTAAACCTGGAGTGTTAGATGTGAAAAACTTTGAAAATTGTCACTAACGAATTATAATATTTTACCTTAAAAAATTGTCTTCAAATTATTTCTAATTTTTTGTGGGGGGGGATTAATTAAAAGTGGGGGAATGTTGGTTTTTAAATAAATACTTACAGTTAGTGCATAAATTACCAACTTTTAAAGTTAGAACTGGAAAGATATAGATATTGGTTGAAAAAAAGACTATGAAAAGATTGGGCTTGTGTTCTATGGGCAAGTGGTAACGAATATTTTGAAGTTATAATGGAGTTATAGCTATAATCGAGGTCACTTATAACCGAGTTTGGCAGTATTTATAACCCCAGTCCCCACCCTAAACCAAAATCCTGAGTGCGCCACTGTGTGCGGTAATAAATATATTTTATCACAGTTTAAAAAATTAATTTTTATATCAATTATTCTGTTGAGAAAGATACAATCATTGTATTGAGATTTTTTTAAAAACAAAATATTCAAAATTATTTAAAAGGGTATTTTTAGCGTTAAATAGAAACTCAATTGATTTCAAACGATTTATTTAAATTTGAATGAAATTTAAACTCGTAATCGTTTGATTTTTCTCCGCTAGAGTATTTAAATCATTTTTATTTCCTAGTTTTATGTGATCTAAACAGTAATGAATTATATAAATGACATTAAAACATATACAAATTAAAATCAAAATATTTAGTAGATTAGAGCCATGTGCCTTTAATTAACTGAAATTGATCACAATTTTTTTTTAAAGAATGAGGGGGGGGGGGAGTGTTTGCCTTTACACCTTCTCACCTTTAAAAGGGGAGACTTTAAAAATGCACGAGATTTAAAAATTCTCCTGAACATAATAAAATAGAGAAATAGTTTAATTAATGAATTATTAATTTACCAAGTTTAATTAATTAATTACTAATTTAACAAACTGGATGTTCAATTTGTTTGTATTCTTAGGACAAGGACCAGAACTAGTCATTCCGCAACAAATTATAGCAGTTGCGAAAATTTTAAGTACCATCTCTCACCTACCAAGATCACCCTAAAAAAGAATATTCTATCACACCGTTTTAACATGCACGTTCTCTGTAATAAATTCTGACCTTCAGTTTATTCCTTACCAACCATGGCTAATGTAACTGGCTTTCTTTTTATAAGTGCAAGAATTTATTTTGATTCATCATAATTCATTCTGATTCATCTTGTTAGCTTTTCGGTTTTAAATTATTAGAATAATGAATGATTTATCAGTATATATTTATGTATACATATTTTTGTTTTTTAAAATATTCATTTTCAGTATGAATACTCTTATTTTAAAAATGCTTTTTTTAATTAAGTCATGGTATTAATAAGTCAACAACTAATAAAAACAACTTAAAATAAACTCTTCAAATTAAATGTTAGTGTAATTGTAACTTTTCAAACAAATTTTCATTTCTAAATGGTAAAAACCCCTTTTTACAGGAAACTTTTTAAAAATGATTTAAAACTTATTTCTTAAAATATAAAATATTGGCTATTTATAACACTGATTAAAATTAATGGTTAATTTGTTTTCTTAGAATAGTTTTAATAATTATATTTTTGCTATTATTGATATAGCAAAGCTTATTGCCCCCTCACCAACTTTGATTAAACATATCTGTAAGCCTACTTAGAAGAAAGAGGGCTGTATAAAAAATACATGTTTCTATTTATTTACATTTAATATTCAGAAAATTTTATTTGATACCATAAAATAACTATGTAATTTATTCTATATGTCTATGATCAACATTTAAAGAAAGAAACTCTATAGGTCAGGGTTTTTAAGACAACCTCGATAACAGTGTTTGGAAGTGATTATGATTTTTATTTAATATTAAATATATTAAACTTTTTACTTTCACTGTAAATTATCATGAAAGTTATTTATGTTTTGTGGCAGATCTACACAAGGATCGTTTGCCAGGAGAGGTCAGCTCGCGTCACTGAATGTGTCGCTTAGAGCTACATATACGTCCTTCCCGTAATTTCCCGCCAGAATTTGGAACCTCATCAGAAGGTGGGGGACTTCTGAATATTGGCACCCCTCGGAAACTGCTAGCGACCGCCGAGAGGACTTTCGGAACCACGGATTTAACGTGCACGTACGCCGCATGTACACGGTGGTCTTTAGTGGTACGCCGGTATCGAACCCACAACCTTCCGGTTACGAGTCTAACGCCTTAACCGCTGGGCTACCACGCCCCCTTCTACACAAGGATTGACTGCTTAATTTAGACATGCCTTGGGTGGAGGACTTTTTGAAGGGTCCTAACCCGAATTCACATTACAGATGGAGAAAGTGGCCGCGCGGTAAGCCAGAACCCTATACATATACATTAGTCTTTTACTAATTGTGATGAAATTAGTAAAAATTATTTATTCTACAAAGTGAAAGGTACTTGATTAAATTTTTTAAAAATTTTTATTAGATAAATTTATATCTTATAAAGCTCTCTTCTTTATAAAACTTACAGCTTATTAAACTTTTAAGATAAACTGAAAAAAAACTTGCTGAAATACGCAAGACTGATAAAGTATAAATATTTAAAAGGATAACTTATCAAATGTTGAACTATTCATATATGAATAAAATACAGCAAGAAAAAAAAAGATGCAATAAATCTATTATTACAATTAATATAACTTGATGTAAAACTGTGAGAGTATTATTAAGAAAAGGGAAAATACTATTCACTTTCGCTCAATGAATAAAACATTTTTGCATAAAATACTTTGCATTGCATTAAAAATAAAAATAAATAAATAAATATTTTAAAGAAAACCTAGTATTTAGAAAGAATTTAAAACCACAACCTATTGGGAATGAGAAAAATTGTTTAAACGAATCGCTTAAAAAATAACCTTGTTTAAATTAAGCTAGTCTGAAAGTGAAAAGTAGTTGTTTTTTTTTTTTTTTTTTTTTTTTTTTTAAGAAAAACAAATATTCTCTCAAGTCACAGGCTGGAGTTTCTGTTCGCATTTTTAAGTGGAACGGTTAAAACGACCCTTCAAACAAATGTTTAAAATAAAAAGATTTGGGGACAGAGGGGACACCCCCCCTGTAACCCCCTCTCCCGATTGCGATAGTTCATATGTACAATATGCTTAGAAAACTTGATAACAATAGCTTTTTTAGACAAGGATTATCCCCGCTCCCAGACCAACTGAAAATTTGGAGGGTCACATGAAGATTTGAGGGGGTCACATGTCGAATTTAAGAGCAGAAAAGGAAATTTCTTTTAAATTTTAAAACAAATGTCCGTTTAAAAATTTTTGACGAAGTGAGAGGAAAGGGGGACACAGCCCCCCCCTGTGCCCCCCCCTCTTCGACCCTACGCCTATGGTTCGAATGTATTGTACTCTTAGGAAAACCTATTAACAATAGCTTCCTAAGGAAGGCTCATCACTGCTCCAGACCTACTGAAATTTTGGGGGTGCACAGGAAACATTTGAGGGGGTCATATCGAAATTTTAGAACAGAAAAATAAAGTTTCTTTAAAATTTCAAACATGTTTATTTTTTAAGAAATTGACGAAATTGTTCGGGGGGGGCAAGCCCCCCCTGTGCCCCCCTCTTCGACCCTACGCCTATGGTTCATATGTATTGCACTCTTAGGAAAACCTATTAACAATAGCTTCCTAAGGAAGGCTCATCACTGCTCCAGACCTACTGAAATTTTGGGGGTGCACAGGAAACATTTGAGGGGGGTCATATCGAAATTTTAGAGCAGAAAAGAAAAGTTTCTTTAAAATTTCAAACATGTTTATTTTTTAAGAAATTGACGAAATTGTTCAGGGGGGCAAGCCCCCCCTGTGCCCCCCTCTTCGACCCTACGCCTATGGTTCATATGTATTGCACTCTTAGGAAAACCTATTAACAATAGCTTCCTAAGGAAGGCTCATCACTGCTCCAGACCTACTGAAATTTTGGGGGTGCACAGGAAACATTTGAGGGGGTCATATCGAAATTTTAGAGCAGAAAAGAAAAGTTTCTTTAAAGTTTCAAACATGTTTATTTTTTTAAAAATTGACGAAATTGTTCGGGGGGTGCACAGGGGGACACGTGACCCCCTTTGCCCCCCCCCCAACCGACGCTACGCCTTTAGTTCATATGTTAAATGAATCATGTTGGCGTTTTTACCGTTCGCGGTTTTTCCGTTTGGCGTTTTTTCCGTTCGCGTGTTTACCGTTCGCGTTTTTTCCGGTTGGCGTTTTTTCCGTGGGCGTTTTTACCGTTCGCGTTTTTTCCGTTCGCGTTTTTTCCGCACACCTGGTTACCTGCTCGGTCGTCTGGCTATCTTTTGCATGTGAGATTGCGCGGGGAATACTCATTCTTTCTGTTTCAAAGGTGATATTTTGCTAACGATTTTCATCTTTAAACAAAACATGAATAGAAAACGTCCATCCGGAGCTTATTTCAGAAAGCAAAAGAATGAGAAAAAAGTGAGGGAAAGCTTGGGTAAATTTTTAAAACAAAATTATAATGAAGATAACCACTGTGAATCGGCGACTCCGGAAGCTAGCAGCCAGACATTTGGTAAGTTCAAAGTTCAAATACTGTACTGTTTTTAAATCTTTAATTGTGCAATTAAATTTTCATGAGCAATGAAGTATCGATTAAAAAGTTTTATTTTCAGTTCTTATTTATTATGATAATTGATTAAATGATTTTACTTGCATTATTACGACTTATTTGATAGATTAGTTTTTTTGTCGAAATGTATTTTAAAAACTAAGACTGTTATAATGTAAACACAGTTTAAAAGGTGATTGAAATTCATAATCATACTTTATTTAAATGTTTTGAGGTTATTTATTTTTATTTCATAAAAAATACCCAAATTTGCGTTATCACATGACATACTTTTTTTTTAATGAATGAGTACCTGTAGAATATTGTACACTCATGTCCATAAATTAAGGATAATGAAGTTCAGGGAAAGAAAGAGAAAGAAGCAAAACAAATTTGACTTATTTGTAAAGTCTATTTATTAAACAAAAAGTAAAGAGCAAAAAAGATGCTATATGTTTGACATAATTAATAAAAATTGCAAGTTTTACTCCCTAGACCAAATTTCAAAAAAGAACCTATTTACAAAAAACAGTATAACATGGTTAGTAGGATGGTTAATACGGAGTATGTCTCCCGGACGATGCAATACAGGCCTGACAACGCCTAGGCATGCTGAGTATCAAATGATCAATCTGATCTTGGGGAATATTACACCACTCATCAAGCAATGCTCTCCGAAGTTCCGGAAGACAGGTGGGAGGGGGTTGACGGGCTGCAATTCGTCGGCCAAGCATATCCCACACATGCTCTATTGGATTCAAGTCCGGTGAGTATGCTGGCCAATGCATACGGGTGATATCCTCCGATTGAAGGCATTCGTCTACAATGTTTGCACGGCGAGGACGGGCGTTGTCATCCATAAACACAAATTCAGCACCCATGGCGCCCCGAAACAAACGTACATGTTGTTCCAGAATGACATCCCGATAGATGTAGTCATCGTTACACTCTGAACGTGCAGGTCAGTTCTGGAACCAAGAATAATTCCTCCCCAAACGAGCCATCCTGCACCACCGTAACGGTGTCTTTCAATGGTGTTTTCTTGGTGGTAACGCGTACCTGGCGCTCTCCAGATGAATGTCCGGCGAGAATCAGACTCCAAACTAAACCTGGACTCGTCGGAAAACATCACACAAGACCACTGTTGCGGTGTCCACAATGCGTGCTCTCTACTCCAGGTTAATCGCAGGCGACAGTGAATTGCGGTAAGTGGAACACATCTGACAGGCTTACGAGCATTTAGACCAATGTGCCCTAAGCCTCTGTACACGGTCTGCCTTGAAACTGTCGTACCGGTAGCTGAAGAGAGCTGACGAGACAGGTCTGATGCTGTACTCCGTCTGTTTCTTTTGGCAGTAACTGCCAAATAGCGGTCCTCATTCGGCGTTGTAACTCGGGGGCGACCTGTGCTGTAACGTCTACTCACATTACCATCATCTTGGAATCGTTGCCAAAGCCTGGAGATGACACTCTGGGCGATTCCAAGTTCCTCGGAAATTTCCAGCTGGGTACGTCCACATTCCAGTCGTCCGATAATTCTGCCACGTAAAACATCATCCAAATGCCTCCTTTGTGCCATAACTATGCGGTTTTTGCACTGAAAGGCTTTCACAGCGCTTGTGAACAATTTTACTTCTTTGCCACCATTCCTTATATATTCCTCTCTTACACTCTCGTCATTGTGACGTACCATTCACGCCATCTGGTAGTTTCCTGTAATTTGCATATTCTTCTTCAAGATGTGTGTGATCATTCCACAGGTGAAATTTTTATTTTAGAGATCAATTTCTGTGTGATTCTGAATTATCCTTAATTTATGGACATGAGTGTATTTGAAATACTTAAAATAGAGAGAGGAAGAGGTTGCGATTAATATAAGCACATTGTACATTCCTTTAAACATACAAATACAACAGCATCTAACTTCATAAAGCTTTAAACATTTCAATAATACATAAATATTGTCTATTTAATAATCTAAAACACATTTAAAACAAATATTCACTAAAGATTTTTTATAAAGGTATATTTTTTGTAATAAGAAAGGATGTCAAAACAATCTCTACTTAATGTATTACTAGGAAAATTATTTTTGAATGAATAAAAGAAAATTTTAATAATTTAAATTCTAATGAAATGAATTATGTTCAAACGATGATTCCTGAGACTAGCAACAAGATATGTTTGCTTGTGGATTAAGGCCGACTGACTGCACTAGGTTCCTTAGCCTATAGGAGGGATGCTCACCGTGGGGACTTTCTAAGGGATTCTAGCCCGTATTCAAGCGAGGTTTCGGAGAAAACCATGCAAGGGGTAAGTTCAAAGACTAAGCGTATACATGTACAATTGATCAATTACATTTCCATAAGCATTGCAGCGTAGCATGAATTTTTACTTTAAACTCTTATAATGAATTTTTAATTTAAATTCTTATAACTTTTACTTTCCGAACATGTACCATGTCAGGAAATAATGAAAAAATTCCACCTAGAGATTTTGGTGTATTTACACGTTTTGAGGTCTTCTGAATTCATTTATGCTGTTTTTACGAGATGTATGTATGTATGTATGTGTGTGTGAGTGAACACGATAGCTCCTAACGGGGCATTCAATTCAGCTCAAATTGGGTATATATGTTATAAACTACCGTCGCAAGACCGGTATTGATTTTGGTGTGTATAGGTTTTTCTACAGGTCTACGACAAAGATTTCTTTTACATTATGGCCTATGGGGGGAAATTCTTGAAAGTGCGCTAGCGTTTAAACGGTACATTCGATTGAGCTGAAATTGGGTATATATGTTATAAACCACCGTCGTTTGGTGTGTATAGGACTTATAATTTTTCTACAGGTCTACGACAAAGATTTCTTTTACATTACCCTAGTAGCACAATTAGTCCAAAAAACGTTTAAAACACGTTTTTTAACGTCAAAAAACGTGTTTCCAACGTAATTTAAACGTTTTTTGAACTTGTTGTGCTACTAGGGTATGACCTATGGGGGGAAATTCTTGAAAGTGCGCTAGCGTTTAAACGGTACATTCGATTGAGCTCAAATTGTGTATATATGTTATAAACCACCGTCGCAAGACCGGTATTGATTTTGGTGTGTATAGGACTTACAGTTTTTCCACAGGGCTACGACAAACATTTCTTTTACATTACGGCCCATTGGCCCAAAATTCATGAAAGTGCGCTAGCGTTTAAACGGTGCATTCGATGGAGCTTCAATTTGGTATATATGTTTAAATTATTCATCGATTAAAATTTATTTAAATGCTTGGTAATGATCTTAATCGTAAGTGTTCGGAAGGTCGAGTGGAGTCACTTCAGATTTTTTAATTAAATAAATGGATTTTATTTGCATTATTATGAGTTATTTGAATTTATTTTTTAAATATTTACTACATGTTTAAATGCAAAAATGTAAATTGTTATAACGCTAACTTCGTTTAAAAACTGATTTCATTTATTCTTTATTTACTTACACTTTATTAAAATTATTTTTTTTTTTTTTGCAGAGAATATTTATTTTTTATTAATTGAAAACATCGACATATATATATATATATATATATATATATATATATATATATATATATATATATATATGATATAATTTATTTTAAGAATTATTTACTACAAAAATTTGTATTTGGAAATATTAAATAAGGGTGGGAGGGGGAATGGGGAACATGTAAAAAATGTATGCATATGTCTTTGATAAATCAAGTGGAATAGTATATAATGTCATAACGATTCAAACTCTTCAATATCATATAAACATAGTCTAATTAATAACCTAATATAAGTCGAATGGAAAATTAATATCAGTAAAACAATATTAAACGAGTAGATTTCATTTTTTCTTCGATAACGAAAGTAAAGCTACTGTATCTACTTATTACTGTAGGAAACTTTTTGAATGAAAATTGTAATAAGAAAAGTGAAATGAACCATTTTCATTTAGCGATTCACGAGACTAGCAGCCAAACATTTGGTAAGTTCGAAGATTACATGTTTACATCTAAAATTTTGCCATTAAATTTCAATGACTATTAAAGCATAGCATGAATTTTAATATTTAATTGTGAAAATTCTTTTACTCTAGTAGTGTGGATTTTATTCTCATTATTATGAGTCATTTCAAAAATTATATTAATTGTATAAGTATATCAATTAATATTTTTTAAATAGATTCGTGATTCTTAATATTAAGAGCAAATAATAAGGACGCTTTATCTTTCAATATTTTGAAAACTTTTAACAGTATATAAATTTCATAAAATTTAAAAATGCATAAATCAATTTTATTAAATTACTTTTAAAGCTTTTCTGATCATGGGGCAGGGGAATGATAAGGGAAGTAGTTGAAAGAAGGGGGGGAGGCGTAAAACATCTCGTATATGAAGGGGCGTAAAACCATCTCTCATATGAAGGGGCGTAAAATCAGTTCTCGCCTACGCCTGTAAAATGCCTAAAACCGGCCCTGTGAAAGAGCTTTTTTGAACAGCGTGCTAGTTTGGTACACTTTTCTAAAAAACTATTAAGTTTATTGTCTTAAAATTTGGTACGGTATCAGAAAACATACTGTATATATACTGTATTATTTCTGAGAATAATAAAAAGCAATTTGGGTTTTTGTTAAATAAATAACAGTAAAAAAAACACACAAAAAAAAACTTTTAAAAACATAAAAATTAAAAAAGCACAAAACCATTATTTTCAAATTGTTTTTCACTCAGATCTCTAATGTTAGGTATTTTTAAAGAAACAGGTTAGGCAAATTTTTTTCTAAAGTTTCAACTGGAACGGGAATTTATTTGTGTACAACGCTTTCTTTAATTGTACTGACCTCCCACCCACCCCAGTGACAGTTTCTGATTCATTCCAAGTCACCCTACACATTTGAACAAAAGCGGTCGCAAGTGCTACGCTCAAATTAAAGTGGTCGGAAGTGCGACGTTTTTCACCCCGGTCGCAAATAAGACGTAACCTGTTGGGAAGGTAGAGAAATTTGATGTAAGATGTAAAGGCAGGCACTTATTTACCAAGGACACCCTGGGCCAATACACGATAATGAAGTCCCATATTATTGTTTCTTGCAAGCTTAACCACTTATATTCTTATTATGGTCCATGTGACTTCATTTATCTGCCCTTCCTTATTCGGGGTCCTGGTGTACTGCCATGCTTGCGTGGTTATAGTTATACTATATCTTGATTAAGCGTCTCAATATATTTCTATTCATTTAATGAATGACTCTGGTGCTGAAAAATAAAAGAGTGGATATTTTGTCAAATTTCGAGAAAAGAAATAAATAACTGCTTCGAAATAATGCAAATCTTGTGCTTCAAAACTTATACGTGTACATCGTAAGCTTATACGTGTATCTCGTAAGCTTATACATGTGTTTGACAGGAGCTAGTAGGAGAAAAAAGCTTTTATTAGTTACCTTGCCAAAATCCTCATTTCGTTCCCTCGCATACCTCGCCGAATTTCTTGGTGCTTTTTTTAAACAGAAATTCGTAATTTTGAAACGGTCGAAATGTGTATGTATCGTATTAAATCAAACCTGCAAGAGGAGTATCTGCCTAGTGGCAGGTGCCTTCCCAGCCAGCCAACATTCGTCTAAAATACATACTTTCGACGTTGGAGGAGCGTAAATCTGTCAAGAAAAATTTTCAGCTTAGTTTGTAGGCAATTAAACGTCGAAGAAACAGATGGAACGTCGAGAAATTTTTTCAGCTTAGTCAGTTGAACGTCAAAGAAACAGTGCGTTCACTACGTAATCAAAGAATGTTAAGCGAACGTCGATCGCATGGCTAGGGAAGACAGACTTTAGTCAGGGCCGATCCCACGGGGGGGTGTGGGGGGGTGAGACACCCCCCCACTTAAAATGCAGTCGGCAAAATTGCTATTCCGGACATTGTAGTATTCAAAAGAGTTTTTAATCGGCACTTTTCCTAACTTTTGTCCCTTTGCGTATAACTTCCAGTGTATACAAAACCGACTGAGAAACTCCATTCTTATTTGCATCAGTCAAAAGAAAGAAGTGAGAATGAATAATAGAGCACTCGGCGCTGGGTGGCCAGGAATACGAAAGAGGAAGTCGGTGAATCAGTTCTCTGAAACTGACACCACATACATCCCATGACACCTGTGTCGGCATTTACCCCAAAGCAAATAGTCATCTCACATGTACATAGTAATCTAATTGAGAGTCTTCTGAGTACACGTCTATAGAAGAAATACTGAGTATGAGAAAGAGAATGTGCCAGTCTTATATATTGCCCTACCTGAGACAAACTATGAAATAAATACGAATACCACTTTGTATGAAGTGAAAATAGTGCAAGGAGGCCGCAACTGGCCTGAGGCTGTCTCCACCCTTTGGTCCAGCATGGTCTTTCCTGGGAAATAGATGTATTTCCTGTTTTTTTTCAAATGCCGAGCCTCAACAATGCCTTGGAGGCATTGGCCTCTACAAAGGCCAGAGTTGTTGGTCACTTTATTATGGGGGCACCTAGTAGGTGGAGCAACGTTGCCCCTATGATGGGACGCACACAATGATATCCACACCCAGTCGGGGATCGAACCCCGACCTCCGGGAGTTGAACCCGAAACCGTAGTACAGTGCTTTATCCTCTATACAAGCTGGTCGGCAGATGTATTTTCTTTGCTTTTTTAAATGCTTGGGAAAAAGAAATTCTCTTATACAGTGGAAAATAATGTGTCCCCTATACCGGTTAGCTCAGTTAGCTGGGCAGTAACCGAGTCAAAGCGAACATATACCTGGAGGAACCTTAGCATGCCTTGGAATCTAAATTTTAGCATACCTTGATTAGAAGAAAACCATCTTTAGCTTTTAAGATATAATTAATACATCAATTCGGTAAAAATAAATAAATAAATAAATCTCTTATAACAAAAGCATTTAACAAAACGAAGTAAAAGTTTGCTGCAGTGTGCACTTAAGGCTGAAGACAGAAACCAGTTGTAAACACAAACATGAAACTAGTTGTAAACAGAAGAAGGCGATCTCCTGTCTGTGTGGGTTTGCGCACCCATCACTGCCAGCTGCCTGCGAGCGGTGAGGTCTCGGGTTCGAATCCCGTTAACTCATGGTTGTCATTTCCCCTCTTCTTCTGTATTTGTATTTCTGTAGTGTTATATGTTATTAATAAATGTTATATGGAAATTAATAAATATCAAACGGATATTCAAGGGTATAAGACCATCTTCGAGATTGCAGTCAGAAACCTCATGAAAAAATTCTCAATTCAAACAAACAAAAAAGAAAACGACAAAAAGTGCAGTGAACAAAATGTGATATGTAGTTGTTTTTTGATAATGACTAAAAGAAGACGCGAGGTAACTGTCATAATGGAAAGAGAATTTCCATAAAAATTGTTGGAGCTCCGTCAAATCCATTCTCCGTGAAAAAGATCATCGCCGATCTGGTGGCTATTAGAGATGAGTTCGGGCTCATTTTATGTAGCCCGAGCCCGAGGACTTTTAATCCGAGCCCGAAATTTCAGATAAAGATAAATAAAATTCAATTGCTTCATTGATAGAATACAATAAATTTTGCCGTTTGTGCAAATTAAAGACAAATAGAGTGGCAAACTCTTAATGCACTTTCTAAATCTTTATAGCCATGTTTATCAAATAATAACAATAATGTTTTAATTTCTATTAAAATGTCCGTTGAGTAGTCACAACAGTGTCAAACATTCGTATGTACTTAGATATATTAGATACAGAAAAATACATGTCATACATCTCATATAGTGAAATTTTAAAATATCATATTTAAAACACGTCCAGAAAAGATATTTCGCATAATAAATTTAAGAAAATTACATATAAAAATTTAGTTGATAGAAACAAAATTACTTTTAAAAAATATTTTGTGATACGATATGAATATATACATTGCTAGCATTTAACTAAGAAATACCAGTAAATAGTGAGGCCACAATTTTGAATTAACAGCATTTTAACACCCAGACACATCACAACTTACCATTTAGTAAATTATGTGAAAATACTATCTTTTTACCCATCAATTATTTTGTTGCAAGTCCTAGCATCACATCAGTACGTTTATTTTTCCGATGAATCGCTTTTTAAAATCTGTTTCAAGAAGTATGCTCAATAAAGGTGAGATTTTTCCCGAGCCCGAACGCAATCGTGAATTACAGGGCCCGAGTCCGGTTTGGTCCCGGGAACGGGTTCGGGCTCGGGCTGAGCCCGTCTCATCTCTAGTAGCTATATATTTAGATTATATTTGTACTACTTTTTATTGTGATTTACTTTCATATAACTCATATAGATATAACCCTAATTTTGTAATTTAATTTGATTTTAGAAAAATGATGGGTAAGTTATAATAAGAGATAAAATGCAAGAGTATAGATCAGGGGCCGTTAAAATAGGAAGACATGCCAAAGCAAATACTGGGGATCGTGACCTTAGGAGCTTCAAAATCAATAAGCTTAATTTTCCATTTTCTCTTAAATTACGGGGAAAATTAACTTTCCGATCTAGAATTACTTTCCTTATTCCAGTTTTTTTCCCCTTTAAGCCTCACATTCTTTTTAAGTCTTTATTTTTTAACACTTTCCAAAGAAGTTAAAATTTTTATGCTTTCAGTTTGTCTGTCTGTCCGTGCTCTAACTGTCGTAAATATGCACCAATCGAATTTTCCTATGATAGTGAAAAGTACCATACCATGTACCCTATTGAAAAGGATGTAGGTATCATTTGTAGTTCTTTTACAGGAGCACACAAAATAATTCCGCTGCATTGCAGCCTATGGGCAGATAATGTTTAGGGTACATTTTAGAAACGTTCATCCATTTCAAGCAAAGCAAAATTGGTGTTTATTATTGAGGTTTATGAGAGCATTCTGTACATTGGCATGGGTGGACGTATAGCGTTGATACCTATTCAGGGCTAACAAAATAACACTCATAGATTAGGCTTTAAGAGTAGGATTTAAACAATATTTTAGTTTCTTGTTGGCTTTAACCTGCTCACTACAGTCGTTGTTAAGACAAAATGGCAGAAATTCTTACTTCCTGGATAAATCGTTGCTTCTCGGCATGAGCCTTTGAAAGTTTTGGCATGGCCCAGCCATGCGCTTGTGCAAGGCTGTGGCCAGAGCAGAAACATTCTAAAACTCATGCCGGGAAGTAACGATGAACACAGGAGGAAGGAATCTCTGCCATTACGTCTTTAGTAACGTTGGGAGCGAACAGTGAATGTAGGAAAAAACGCGAACGGTAAAAACGCGAACGGAAAAAACGCCAAACGGAAAAAACGCGAACTGTAAAAACGCGAACGGAAAAAACGCCAAACGGAAAAAACGCGAACGGTAAAAACGCGAACCGGAAAAAACGCGAACCAGAAAAAAAATAATACCCCAGCCCCCTCAGAATAATAATTTTTATTTAAATATTGACATGAACTTATTTTGTTTTGTAGTAAATACGATAATGGTATTTAATCAAATATTGGACTGCCTCAAAATTCTTTTGTTTTTGAAGTAAAGGAGCCACTTTTTATATTTTGAGAGCATATATCTTCATATTAATCAGGGAAATTTACAACATTAAATAAAAAGGAAATAATTGCTTTTAGCTAGTCAAGCTACTTGTCAAGGTCATGAAAGCCGTGTCCCTTCCAAGAAAAAAATAGGGGAGATTCCCCGGACAATGGGGAATGTCTTTGCCGGGGACTATGGGAGATAACGTACCGGAAAACGCCTAAGGCAAGATGAACAAACAGGTTTTTTTTTAGGTTGAGGTTCGTACTGCACAGATTTTACATTCAAGAATATTATATCCAGAAAAACATTTAAAAGCTGTGCGGTCATGGGCGCACCCACGGAGGGGGCTATGGGGGCTAAAGCCCCCCCCCCTAAACCTGGAGTGTTAGATGTGAAAAACTTTGAAAATTGTCACTAACGAATTATAATATTTTACCTTAAAAAATTGTCTTCAAATTATTTCTAATTTTTTGTGGGGGGGGGATTAATTAAAAGTGGGGGAATGTTGGTTTTTAAATAAATACTTACAGTTAGTGCATAAATTACCAACTTTTAAAGTTAGAACTGGAAAGATTAGATATTGGTTGAAAAAAAGACTATGAAAAGATTGGGCTTGTGTTCTATGGGCAAGTGGTAACGAATATTTTGAAGTTATAATGGAGTTATAGCTATAATCGAGGTCACTTATAACCGAGTTTGGCAGTATTTATAACCCCAGTCCCCACCCTAAACCAAAATCCTGAGTGCGCCACTGTGTGCGGTAATAAATATATTTTATCACAGTTTAAAAAATTAATTTTTATATCAATTATTCTGTTGAGAAAGATAGAATCATTGTATTGAGATTTTTTTAAAAACAAAATTTTCAAAATTATTTAAAAGGGTATTTTTAGCGTTAAATAGAAACTCAATTGATTTCAAACGATTTATTTAAATTTGAATGAAATTTAAACTCGTAATCATTTGATTTTTCTCCGGAGTATTTAAATCATTTTTATTTCCTAGTTTTATGTGATCTAAACAGTAATGAATTATATAAATGACATTAAAACATATACAAATTAAAATCAAAATATTTAGTAGATTAGAGCCATGTGCCTTTAATTAACTGAAATTGATCACAATTTTTTTTTAAAGAATGAGGGGGGGGGGAGTGTTTGCTTTTACACCTTCTCACCTTTAAAAGGGGAGACTTTAAAAATGCACGAGATTTAAAAATTCTCCTGAACATAATAAAATAGAGAAATAGTTTAATTAATGAATTATTAATTTACCAAGTTTAATTAATTAATTACTAATTTAACAAACTGAATGTTCAATTTGTTTGTATTCTTAGGACAAGGACCAGAACTAGTCATTCCGCAACAAATTATAGCAGTTGCGAAAATTTTAAGTACCATCTCTCACCTACCAAGATCACCCTAAAAAAGAATATCCTATCACACCGTTTTAACATGCACGTTCTCTGTAATAAATTCTGATCTTCAGTTTATTCCTTACCAACCATGGCTAATGTAACTGGCTTTCTTTTTATAAGTGCAAGATTTTATTTTGATTCATCATAATTCATTCTGATTCATCTTGTTAGCTTTTTGGTTTTAAATTATTAGAATAATGAATGATTTATCAGTATATATTTATGTATACATATTTTTGTTTTTTAAAATATTCATTTTAAGCATGAATACTCTTATTTTAAAAATGCTTTTTTTAATTAAGTCATGGTATTAATAAGTCAACAACTAATAAAAACAACTTAAAATAAACTCTTCAAATTAAATGTTAGTGTAATTGTAACTTTTCAAACAAATTTTCATTTCTAAATGCTAAAAACCCCTTTTTACAGGAAACTTTTTAAAAATGATTTAAAACTTATTTCTTAAAATATAAAATATTGGCTATTTATAACACTGATTAAAATTAATGGTTAATTTGTTTTCTTAGAATAGTTTTAATAATTATATTTTTGCTATTATTGATATAGCAAAGCTTATTGCCCACTCACCAACTTTGATTAAACATATCTGTAAGCCTTCTTAGAAGAAAGAGGGCTGTATAAAGAATACATGTTTCTATTTATTTACATTTAATATTCAGAAAATTTTATTTGATACCATAAAATAACTATGTAATTTATTCTATATGTCTATGATCAACATTTAAAGAAGGAAACTCTATAGGTCAGGGTTTTTAAGACAACCTCGATAACAGTGTTTGGAAGTGATTATGATTTTTATTTAATATTAAATATATTAAACTTTTTACTTTCACTGTAAATTATCATGAAAGTTATTTATGTTTTGTGGCAGATCTACACAAGGATTGTTTGTCAGGAGAGGTCAGCTCGCGTCACTCAATGTGTCGCTTAGAGCTACATATACGTCCTTCCCGTTATTTCCCGCCAGAATTTGGAACCTCATCAGAAGATGGGGGACTTCTGAATATTGGCACCCCTCGGAAACTGCTAGCGACCGCCGAGAGGACTTTCGGCACCACGGATTTAACGTGCACGTACGCCGCATGTACACGGTGGTCTTTAGTGGTACGCCGGTATCGAACCCACAACCTTCCGGTTACGAGTCCAACGCCTTAACCGCTGGGCTACCACGGCCCCTTCTACACAAGGATTGACTGCCTAATTTAGACATGCCTTGGGTGGAGGACTTTTTGAAGGGTCCTAACCCGAATTCACATTACAGATGGAGAAAGTGGCCGCGCGGTGAGCCAGAACCCTATACCTATACATTAGTCTTTTACTAATTATGATGAAATTAGTAAAAATTATTTATTCTACAATGTGAAAGGTACTTGATTAAATTTTTAAAAAATTTTTATTAGATAAATTTATATCTTATAAAGCTCTCTTCTTTATAAAACTTACAGCTTATTAAACTTTTAAGATAAACTGAAAAAAAACTTGCTGAAATACGCAAGACTGATAAAGTATAAATATTTAAAAGGATAACTTATCAAATGTTGAACTATTCATATATGAATAAAATACAGCAAGAAAAAAAAAGATGCAATAAATCTATTATTACAATTAATATAACTTGATGTAAAACTGTGAGAGTATTATTAAGAAAAGGGAAAATACTATTCACTTTCGCTCAATGAATAAAACATTTTTGCATAAAATACTTTGCATTGCATTAAAAATAAAAATGAATAAATAAATATTTTAAAGAAAACCTAGTATTTAGAAAGAATTTAAAACCACAACCTATTGGGAATGAGAAAAATTGTTTAAACGAATCGCTTAAAAAATAACCTTGTTTAAATTAAGCTAGTCTGAAAGTGAAAAGTAGTTTTTTTTTTTTTTTTTTTTTTTTTTTTAAGAAAAACAAATATTCTCTCAAGTCACAGGCTGGAGTTTCTTTTTGCATTTTTAAGTGGAACGGTTAAAACGACCCTTCAAACAAATGTTTAAAATAAAAAGATTTGGGGACAGAAGGGACACCCCCCCCCCTGTAACCCCCTCTCCCGATTGCGATAGTTCATATGTAAATATGCTTAGAAAACTTGATAACAATAGCTTTTTTAGACAAGGATTATCCCCGCTCCCAGACCAACTGAAAATTTGGAGGGTCACATGAAGATTTGAGGGGGTCACATGTCGAATTTAAGAGCAGAAAAGGAAATTTCTTTTAAATTTTAAAACAAATGTCCGTTTAAAAATTTTTGACGAAGTGGGGGGAAAGGGGGACACAGCCCCCCCCTGTGCCCCCCCTCTTCGACCCTACGCCTATGGTTCGAATGTATTGTACTCTTAGGAAAACCTATTAACAATAGATTCCTAAGGAAGGCTCATCACTGCTCCAGACCTACTGAAATTTTGGGGGTGCACAGGAAACATTTGAGGGGGTCATATCGAAATTTTAGAGCAGAACAGAAAAGTTTCTTTAAAATTTCAAACATGTTTATTTTTTTAAAAATTGACGAAATTGTTCGGGGGGGGGCACAGGGGGACACGTGACCCCCTTTGCCCCCCCCAACCGACTCTACGCCTATAGTTCATATGTTAAATGAATCATGTTGGCGTTTTTACCGTTCGCGTTTTTTCCGTGGGCGTTTTTTCCGTTCGCGTTTTTTCCGCACACCGCGAAGAGTTAACTATTCGTCATGCAATAGCATTCCTGCCAACATCTAGTGAAGAAAATCCAGTTGATTTACGTGGTATCATAATCATAATAAGTCATAATTACTTATCTAAGTCACAAAACACTCTTCGAAATTTTTTCGCATATTAAATTTCGCCATCTATTCAAGTTTTCATCATACAGGTTTTTTCTTAAATGTTCGAAATTTTACAAAATATCTGCTTTTTAGACTAAAAAAAAAGTAGTAAAATTTTGGGACTTTGAACTCAAATAATGTTTTGCCATCTAATTCTGAAATTTCCAAAAATCCTCCACAAATGAGTAATCAATTTAAGCGCAAATATTGATTCTTGGACCAAAATACCATGGTATATTGAATGAATAGACCCAGAGAGCGGTAATCTTTCTGAACTGGTGGGGTAATAAATGTGCCGATTATTAAAGCTTCAAAATATTAGAAAACCAGGAGATTTTAAGGTAAATTAGGAAACCAGGAGAAACCATCAAAGTCAGTAGAGTTGGCAGGTATGCAATAGTATATGCAAAAAAGACAGTGTTTTATAAAGTGCTCTCGATATGGCTTCCTTTCCTTTTTTTAAGTTAATGTAAAGACTCCATTCAGAGTCCCCCAAACTCATTTTCGCCAACCCAAACTGATAGTTTTGTCGCATACGGATAGGCAAATATTTTCATTCCGGAGAGAATATTTTATGGCTAAATTAAAAGTTATGAATATTTTCTGAAAATTTAATTACTTGTGACAAAGTCAGGAATGTAACCATCCCTTCCCAACAAAAATGGATTTTTGTTGGCAAAGTGATAATATTCGAGCCTTTTTGTGAAAAATCCGCCTTTTACGTACTCCCCCCTGCAATTTATTAATGTTATGCGCTTTATTAATGTAAAAACCAGATTGATCGTTAATGCGTTAATAATGTGAATCCCCTGAAAGTCGAACGTTTGCGGCTCCCTCTGTACAACTTACAGAGTTATTTATGCTGTTTCTGTGTTATGGGCAAGTTCTGTTCCCCGGAAAACTGTCCAATATAGGGAGGTGTCGAACTTGGGAGCTGAATCGGCAAATCTATTTTTTCAGTCGGCAATTTACCTCTCTTCACCCCCCCCCCCCCCAAGATTTTCTTCTGGGATCGGCCCTGACTTTAGCGGGTCCTTTCGCACGACCTTTGGCTTTGACCTCCACTGTTTTGTCCAGTCCAAGTCCACTCTATCCGCTTTCTCAGAATTTTGCGGAACGTTGTCGTCACGTCACGGATGCGTTTTTTTTTTCTTTTTGTATATGCATTCGTTCGTGTTTGTGGTTCGTACTTCGCAGTTTTTTGATGCAAGGGCAGAGCTGAAGCTCCATTTTCATCGCGTGGTCAATGGCTGAGCTGAACAACGCTGCACAGAGAAGAGTAAATTTTCGATAGCTTTAACAATAGAAGTGGATATTTTTCAAGAATCTGTTGGAATATTTTTCAAATTTATTGCTAGCACGATTCATCGTTAGCTTGACATATTAATAAGTTTGTCTGGCTCTCTAAATTCTGGTGGCCGGTGTTGTTGTTAGTTTGTCGGGGTAACTACCAGTCCCTGATTTTCCACTAGGCCCAGTAGGCCCAGGCGCGCGCCCCAAATGTTGTGGACTGCCACAAACAAAATCCCAATTCAGTTTTTCTTAATTTTACCTTTTTTTAATAGCAGATTTTTATATGTATTTTCAATTTCTTTCAAATAATATTTTAAACAAGTTGTCATTCTGCTTGATGACTGGATGGCATTTATAACCAGGGACTGAAAAAAAGTTGTAAATTCTTCATGGTATTTTATGTACAGCTTGAATTTGTTAAATTCATCATGAAAAATAATAGACGACCGCTGGTTTTTGTTTTGTTTTTTGGAAAGTGGGGGGGGGGGGAGTGCAGACTTTTGACAGCAGGGCACAATCAACAATCAGACTGTAATTTACCTTTGGAAATTTCACGCTGCCAACATCAGTGTTAGGGGTTCCCCCATCCCGAGTTGTGCCTAAAGTCAAGAACTTTCTAAATTGGCCCCTAGTAAATACTAATTTTAATTTCAGCCGTCAAAATTTTAGAGGTGAGTTAAATAATTATCTAACTAATACTTATGTGCTTTGTTTCTTTTATAATAATTTTCTTTTTAATCGCTAATTATAAGTCTTGTTATTTTGTATTATAGAGTGAAATATATAGGTACAATTAGCATAAAATCAACTGTTTATCTTAAACATATACAATATTTTTTTCTCATAATAAGCATGATTTTACTTAATGTGAAGTTACTATAGCAAAAGTCAACTTTATCATTGCATTATGGCATAACTTACAATGAAATAGATTAAAGCATTTTATGCAAAGGTAATTTCTTTCTTTTTAAATTGCATACAAATATGTATGGATTTAGTAACTAATTTAAACCTATTTGGAGTAGTAAAATTTAGCAAATCAAATTATTAAGAGAGAAATAAAATTAAAAAAAGTGTTTGTGTAATGAAGTAGACAAAATTTTTCTCGTGTGAGTGTGGAGGGAGGGGGAAAAGATAAATTTCTAGATAGAAAACTTGTTCATATTTTGTTACAGTAAAAATGTAATAAACTATGGTGATTTAAAAAAAACAGGCTTATTCGTCTAATAGAAGTCTTTCCTTGGCGATTTCGGTGAATCCTGACAATTTATAAACGTAGTAATTATGCCACAATTTTAGACATTCAGAGACTGTGTGAGGCACATACCATTTACATACGTCTTCAAAGCATGGAAATCCAAGCAGCACTTATCTTGTGCATATGCCGTTCAAAAGGAGGAAACACTTTATATTTCTAGATATAATACATTTTATTACTGGTTGTTAGATAATGAAAAGCAATTTTGAATTAAATGTTCAGAAATAACAAGTTTTAAATTAACTTCTAATCGTTCAGATTAAGTTATAAAATATGTATTCATAAAAGTCTGAACATACAGAAAAGATATTAAATTTAAAATTTTAATCTTGATTTTGAATTCAACTTATAAGTAACTCGCATAAACAGCTTATGTCGCTATTTTACATTTTAAAGGGTTTACATTTTTGCCCGGTAGATTTTATTAATCGTTTTGACTGTATTAGGGATTTTTAATAAAAGAGGGCAAAAAATTATTTAATCTAATGTTATTAAGAATCTAAATCTTATTATAACTTTGTGAAAGCATATACAAGGTGAAAAAGCAACCTTTTTTTTTTACATAAAATAAGTAAATTATATTTACTGTTAGTAAAATCGCATTTTAAACTGTATCCCTTAGTTGACTAAATTTATATATGTACATAAATTTAATTAACTCAGGAATAGAATTTAAAATTCAACATAACTTTCAATAAATGCAATTTATTAATATTTTACTTAATTATTTAATTTTTTAAGTTACTTTTTCACCATCTTTTACCAATATATGAAAATATTTGGACTGTTTATAACATTGAATGAAATAGCTTTTTTTGCCCCTTACCTAATAAAGTTTAAACTATTCATAAAATATATCGGGAAAAAAGTAAACCCTTTAAAATGTAAAATAGAGACATAAGCTATTTATGCGAGTTACTTATCAGTTAAATGCAAAATCAAGATTTTTTTTTCTTTAAGTAGGGGCCAAGGCCCCCTACACACGCCACGCTCGCTTTTCGTATGAGGCATTCGTCTCCTAATAAGGCTTATTCGTAAAAAAGGCATAATTTCAACAAACAAAACCCAAAGGTTGGATCTGATAGAATGTTACCGAGCTACACATTGTTTTGTTCTTGAATGTTCCTTGGAATATAAAAATTTAAACTTCGCACTATTTTTAATTATGTGAAACCCATGGAACACCTTGAGTATTAGCCAATTATGGCGATTTTTCATAATTTGGCGACTTGTGTATATGTATATTTAATAATTAGCTCTAAGAAAACAGTACTTCATATGTTTTCTTTGATAAAAACTACGGAACAGCTAGGACAGCTTGCCACCAATGGTGACTTTTCGTTATTTGGCGATTTACGCATGCTCACAATCTAATTACTGCTCATCTAAGGTACAAACCGTTATTCATATTTCCATTTACATAGTCCTTTGCAGATTAGTGTATTTAGCACCACGAATTACATCATCTCGCCGCGCTGGCAAATATCCAAAGTTTACTATAACTGCTATAGTGGCATAGTTTATGCGACCAAATATTTCTACTGGAAGCAAATACTCCAGCTGGACCGAACCGGCTTTAAAATAATCTGCATTTTAATTATTTTTCATTTTCAAGATACTGGGTTCTAACATTCTGGAACTCGCGGTTTAGATTCACCCTGCTTGGAAAGATACCATTTTGCAATATCGTACCTAATGCCAAGATGGCGCTTTTAAAATCAGTTAAAATTAGTTATTCTGTTTTGAGAAAACAAATAATCGCTAATTCTAAACTCCGGTTGTCTAAGCGAACTTACTATTTGAAAATAGTCAACTTTGTGTAACACACTTTGAGTTATTTATTTGATATAATGAAAGACTGTAAAACATTACACCTGTTATTTATACTCTACCATATTCTATCTCAATTTATATTAATTTTCTTTTCTTTTTAAGCAACCAATAGTTTCTTTAATTGTCTATAATATCACGAGCACCGAAAACATGAATTGTTCGTAAAATCCGTAAAGGATGCGACACTAACAAAAATCTCTCGGTACTAACCGGTAACGAAGCATTAACGAATGACATATGCAAAATTCCCAATCTCCATGGTGTGTGGGCAGCTAACTGATGTTCCCGGAAATTTGAACTGTTCGTAAATGCGTAATGGATGCGGTACTAACGAAATTCTCTTCGGTACTCACGATTGGTAATGTGGAATTTCCAGACTTCCACATTGCGAATCGGTGTGCGGCCGATCGATTGTGCATTGCCAATCGGTGCCAATTGGTGTGCAAGCTGGTGAATCGCACTTGTTGTAAAGTGAAATTGCACAAAAATGGTCATTATAGACAGTTGGTCTCTTGTTTGTGTAACATGTATTTCGGATTTGTGTGTTTTGGACGAATCCCGCTTATAAATCCACGTCAGAAGGACAACACAAGGGGGGGGGGGTCCCTCCGTGAAGGTATTTCTAAGAGGTCCTAAGCCGTATTTACGCTAAGTTTCGGAGAAAACCACGGAAATTTCCGAACGGTTAGATCGGCTGACGCGACCCGGTTTTGAACCTGGCACCTTCCGTCTACCATTTCGAGTACTTAACCACTCTGTCATGGTAAGGCCGAAAAACAAAGACATGAGTTAAATAGACGATAGAGGGTTTTTTCCCCAAAATTAGGAGTTTGATTTTGGATGAATGAAATTTACAATTCAAGAGGTCATTCTTAACCTGTAACTCAATTTTGTCTGATTTACCGTAGATATTTTAATATTATGCTTGAAGAAAATTTCGCGCAATTTTCACAAAATCTAAAAAAGAAAATAAACATTTCAAGAAAAGTTTTAAAATTTATTGATTTTTTTAAATTTGAGATTTATTGTTTCAGACGTTCCTGATCATGTTATAAAATTTCATTCTATTAAGATATTTTTGAGGGATACAAGAAACATTGACGTGATTTTCACAAAATCCAAAAAATAGAAGAAATATTTAAAACAATTTGGGAACATCTATAGTTTAAATTAACTTGCCATCTAACATTATTCCTAAATTCATTCTATTCCATAGTCATTTTTCATGAATGGTACAATTTTCACGAAATTTCAAAATCCATAAAAAATTTTGAAGCACGTCAACATCAATGGCACAGCCACAGGGAAGGGGTTAGGGGATTACACCCCTCCCCCCATGAGGAATTTTTTTTGCCATACAAAATGTATTTTCTTCACTCTCTAATTACACGCACGTATGCGTATATATGAGTTGTAGTAGTCGTAATCCCTACCCCATGAAACATTTTTCGCTAGGCCACTGGTCGACTCATTGTTCAGCTGACGACCTGTGACGATACCATTTTTTTTCATTAGCTGCAGGGGTTTATACGTAATAGTAGTGAGAGATTGAGAGTACTGCGCCACCCCAATCCGGGCGGATTGCGGATTGCATTCCAGTGAAGCAGGGGTTACATAATCCACGATGTGCTAAGAGGGGGGTGGAGTTGAGTGACAGCTGATGGAGGAGAATTCGACCGGAGCAGGGGAGACGGAGTTGAGTGGCAGTTGGTAGATAAGACAGAAGGGTACAGATTTTTTTTCTTGACACATTCGTAATAGAGGGGACTCGGAAAAAAGTTTGATTTTTTTTTCTAATAATTACTGACTACAACTATTTATGTAGAGACCGTCTTGCAAAGTATAAAAGAGATGTGATTATGAAATAGGAAGTAATTGTAAGGATGACTCTTAGAAAAAAATTTTAATTTGTGTTTTTTAGAATTTTGATTGTGAATTTTTCAGACATAGAAAATTATGCTGAGATACGAACTAAGAATATGTAAAAGAAATTATACAAGCTAATGATTTCATTATTGAAGATAAAAATTAAAGTTAGGTTTTAACTAGTTGAATGGTATATGTTTTATGCAAACTTTTACAGAATAGTAGAAAGAATTGTGTTTAATGTTAGGATAACGATAATTTGTGGGTTTTTTTAGGCGTAAAATGGTATATGTTACTTTTTCAGACGTAGAAAATATTGGATTTGTGTTTTTAGAATTTTGATTGTGAATTTTTCAGACATAGACAAGTTTGGATTTATGTGTTCTGGAAATTTGAATGTTAATTTTTCAGACATGGAAAATTTTGCAGAGATATGAACTAGGAAGATGTAAAAGAAATTACAAGGGATAACCATTCTTTTAGCTTTAGATTTTTATTTTTTTTTCAGATACTAGAAAGAGTTAAAATTATTGGTGTCTACCATCTTAATTAAAAAAATATATATATATATACGTTTCAGATTTAAAAAAAAAATCATTATGGTAAAATTCTGGTTAATAATGAAACTTAAAAACTATTTTAGCGAAAGCGAAATCTACTGTATGGATTTGCCCCTAAAAGTTAACTTCACAGTACACCCGTTGACTTAACAGCTGTACTGTAAAGATATAGCTATATTCTTCTTATGCGTGTAAAAATATCATGTTCCACCCTACAATAGGTACCACATTATCATGTAAACCTTTTACAGAATAATAGAAATAATTATGTTTAATGTTAGGATGAGACTTTGCGAATTATTTTCGTGATAAAATGACATTGGTTATATCTTTAAACCTTTTAAGCAAGTATTAGCATTGATAGAATTTTTAAAGATCCTATAGCATTGAAAATAAAGTTTACGTTTATACTAACCGATCAGGAAATCACGGTTACATGGTAATTTCCTTATATGACTTTAGAACTTTACGATACGTTTTTTTAGAACTTTACGATAAAATAAGTTACAAGCTTGTAAATAAAATTGCAGTTTTAGATCTAACTATCAAGATATTATAGTTATAAAGTAATAATATATCAATTCAATAATAAGAATGCTTATATTTTAGGTACAAAAGTAGCATTTATCCAGATACAGACTACACATGTGTTTCATTTTATGTTATAAGATCTCTCAAAAGCGTTAAGTATTATAAATTTAACTCAGAAAAAATATTATTTTGATGGAAATAGTGTCATCGCATCTTGCTGCTGTATATTTTTACGTTTAATAAGGTATTTGCACAAAGACTGAACCACAAATGTTTAGCAAATATGCTTTCACTAAATAAGGATTAACTTTTTTTCTCTAAATCATGTATCAACAAAGTACAAAACATATTAAAAGTAACAAAAAAATTTTGTAAGTCTTACTAAACAAAATACTAAAAGGAATAACTAACACTAATAGTCAATACCATACTTGTAAAAATCTCTACGATTAAGCGAAATGCATTTTAGAAAATAATATTATCAAGACATCATATTCAAATATTTACAAATACACTGAAAAAAGTCTAACATAACTATCAAATAGTAGATAATATACTTGCGTATACTAGAAAATATTTAAACAGAAATGCACTTACTTCATTACTTGAATGATCGATAAAATACATCATCAGTGTATTTTCATATAGTGAACTATTTTAAATTAGGCTTAGTATAAGCGATCGAAAAAATGCATCCTACCACCACCACAGATAGAGTGAGAACAATTTTTTTTCATATAAAAATACCTTGCCAAACCAGTTCTGTTAACCTTAATCTTGAAGCTTTGACCTTGAACCGACATAACCTTGAAACGACCTCTTTGATAATCACATGACTTTTTTTAGCCAGTGGGAAGACATTATTTCATCTATGTTAGATAAAGCGGTTGAATGCGAGGCTCACATTATGCTGTGAGTACCTTCACTTTAGACGTGTGTTTCTAGTTTTATGCTTTAATTGATTTTTTTCACCGTGTTTTAAAAAAATGTCTTTGCTTGAATTGATCGAAAATACTTTTAACATTGAATACACTCCTGAGTTTTACACTCAAAGTGATGCTGATGTGTTACTTCAAGAATTATCGCAATTACCTTTTGATGCAAAGCCTCTGCAAACTGGTGAAAAGGATAATACTTCGACTCGGAAAGTAATTGCTTTTGCGGATGAGGGGATAAATTACAGTTTCTCTGGAGTGACTGTCTCTGTTTTCCCTTGGTTACCCATTTTGCAAAAACTACGTAAAGATCTACAGAAAACAACGAATTATGAATTTAATTTGGTACAAGTAAACTTATCCTCTGACGGGAAATCTAAAATTGAAGACGGTAACTACGAAGATTTTTCTCTGGACCTATCATCATGTGTATGCATTCTAAGTTTTGGATCTAAACGAACTTTAGATTTTAAACCAGCGAACTGTGAAACCACTACCATTAAATTAGAACATGGTTCAATGAGTAAGATATATCCCCCAACCAACAAACTTTTAACGTATGGTATTCCTTCTGAGCCTCATGTGACAGATCCACACATTAACCTAACATTCGTCAAAATGTGCATTTATGAACCTGCACCGAAAAGACCAAAGTTGGACGATTGGGCGGATCATGCTTACCATAGCTTACATGCTTCTGTAAATAGTACATGGCACTTGGAAAGACTTATCTACGTTTCGCTCCACGATGAAAAAACTGACTTGAAGATTCATATTAGACAATTTATTCAGAACGCTGAATTAGATTATATACCAACCAGTCAGGGAGTCATGATGGACCCTTCAACATGGATTGAATTTATTGTAAAACTATTAGATTTTACCAGATGTCATCACAATAGCTCTTTTATTTGTGATAATCAATTATCCGTATTTAATGACGATGGAAAATGCATCCTACAACAAATTTACAAAACCGGAGATTCATTTACATTAAATCCAATTCCCTTGATACTTTTAAATGATCAAGTATTAAAACTTTGTGAAATGAGAAATGAAATATCAGAATGCATTCTAAAAACATTGTACACAACCACCCTGCCTCATATGACACTAAAATTAAAGCCACAAAAGTGTTACCGTGAACCGCATTGTGAATATGAAATGGCTAAAGATCAATTAATGGATATAGTAGCTCATGAAATTCACAAAAGTTTAAAGAAACAATTTAATTGCATAGACCGAGTTCGGGATAATCCTTCACAAAGGATACATGCTTGTTCGAATAGAACACATGTTGATGAGAGAGATGGTCTTATAAACATTAAAGCATGGTTTATGCTCGACGTACCATATATTGCAAGAGAGATATGCGAGAACAAATGTACTTGTCATTATGACGGAGAATACTTTGCAAACATTTTCTTCGAAGACTACGGAGAGTATTTTCAAAATGTATTTCTTCGTTCATTTTTTCAACCGTTTTTAGATTTTTCTAATCCCAAGAATGCCAAATCATGTGTAATTATGTGATGTTATTGGTGTATAACTAGTATTACAATTGTAAAAAATTTATTAAAACCATTGTGATTATACAGAAAAGGTACGCTTGCTTCTACAGCAGTGAGTTTTTACTGACTTATGTATGCTTTGTTATATATTACTCATTGAAAAGTTATTATTTTCTTTTGTGTTAATAGTTTGTGTAGTTTAGAATACATTTTTTTTGTAAATAAATCAGTTTATATAAGAAAAAAATTATGTGTTTTCTTTATGTGTGCATTGATTACTTGCAAAATAAATACTTCTGAAATTGTACTAAAACAAAAAGTGATAAAGTTAACATACGTAGACAAGATTTCAGATTCTCTTTTATACTTATCTTTTAAATTCTATTACCATAACTTAGACAGTTAGAAATTTGACAAAAACTTATTGAAACTAGTATTATGAAAACATTAAACAACTGTATAGAAATAAAGTGGTCTTCTGATTAAAAGCATAAACCTAAGTACGTTAGGTAAGTTTGTCACATGAGAATTCACAACAGTAGTAATTTTTTGTAAAATGTACTTACATAAAAGAAAAGTACAATACTTAGTATAAAACGTAGTATTTAAAATTACCAGACATGTTTTACGTTCAAAAAATCCGAATTAAAAAAAAAACGAATTACCATAATTTTAAAACATCAGAGTATTAATTTAGGTTATTTCTTGTAATTTTTCTAAAGTAATGGACTTGTGTACATCTTTTTGTTTTTGAAAAATATCGACTAAGTGCACGTGTTACATATTTTACAGACTGATCTACTTAGACTTACAAATTTTAAATAAATGTGTGTGTTTTTACTTTTTATACATAATACTTGTTCAAACTTAGTACACTTTTGATTTGTGCATTTGCTACACATAATACTTGTTCAAGCTTAGTACACTTTTGATTTGTGCATTTGCTACACATAATACCTGTTCAAACTTACGTACACTTTTGATTTGCGCAATTGTTACCAATGTAAGGAATTTTAGGTATTCTATAATGTAAATCTTGTGTTGTAGGATTAAGAACAATTATCTGCACGAGGGATCTAGACCTATAGGTGGGGAGCCCTCCGTGGGGGTCATTCAAGGGGTGCTAACTCGTATTTACGCTATGTTTCGGAGAAAACCACGGGAAAACTCCGAACGGTTAGGTCGACGGACGCGAGATGGGACTCAAACCGGGGACCTTCACACTTCGCCCGTCTACCATTTCCAGTGACATAACCACTGTGCCATGGTGAGGCCTCTATAATGTAAAAATCTTGGTACATTTTATTTGAAGTAACCGAGTATTTTAAATCAAACACTATAATTTTTAAAACATCGAAGTATTAACTCAGATTATTTTTTATCCAAACTACTTGTTGAAACTTCGTAAACTTTTAATTTGGACATGTTCATGTGTTCTCATATGTTATGAAATTATTTCCAGAAATAAACTTAGTAATTCGAACTTCGTAAATTTCATAGAAGTAGTATGTTTAAAATATTTTTGATGTGAACGAACTTAATGTTTTTGTTCTGAAGTAACTGAACACACTACATCTGCTGAAGTTGAGATCTTTTCATTTTACAACTTACAAACATAGGAAAGAAAAGTATTTTTAGATAAGTATAACTTTAGAAAAGAAAAAAAGTATTGCTTCTCTATTTTTTATTTTTATTTTATTTTTTATTTTTAGAGTTATGTGTTCAAACTTAGTATATTTTGAATTAAAATTGTATTTTATGTTCTGGCAGGACATTGAATATTTTCATGAAATGAACTTGCACATCTGTACTTTGTTAACTTCATAGAAGGTATCAACTTTGATATTTTCTTTAAATCTTAAGAACTTAATATTTTTTTCTGAAGTGTCAAATATGTAGACATGAATTTTTTAAAACGTTGTGTTATTCAACTTAGTACGTTTTAGGTAATCTTTCAAGATAATGGACTTATAAATTTTTACCTTTTTAAAATCTCCACGAATGAAAATTAGTACATTTTATGTCTATACGAAATAAGACACTTACAAATTTTTTCAGAAATACCATGTAAAGATTTTTATGAAATATTTTGTAAACTGCTTTAGCTGAACTTGTAATTTTTCTTTTTAGAAGTTTTGCACTTAGTATTTGTGTTAGTTATATTTTGTGTTCTTACAAGTTGTTAAATATTTTCATACAATAAACTAACAGATCTACACTTTGTAAATTTCATAGAAGTGATAACTTTGACATTTTTTAAATGTAACGACTTAGCGCTTTTTTTTTTCTGGAACGCTAGATATGTTGAATATATATATTTTTTTAAACATTATATAATTTAACTCAGTGCATTTTAGTTATTTTTTTTTATTAAATACCACATGAATAACTTGCTGCATAAGCAAGTTGTAAATATTTTTTTAAATATTGGTATTAAAAACTGTTAAATGTATATATACTACATAAGCAACTTGTAAATATTTTTTTAATATTGATATTAAAAACTGTTAAAAGTATATCTACTAAATAGAAATTAACAAACTAAAATATAAGATACCAAAAACTAAGAAAAACTAATGTTTAGCTACATACCACAAGAAATTGTGAGAATTCATAAAATTAGCTGCTTTCATAAATGTTTGGGTTGTAAAATTGATCACCCCTCTCAAATAAGACGCACTTGTTTAACTAACTGCTAGCGATGGTGAAAAATAGTGTGACATTGGGAAAAAAAAAAGGGAAATGCCTTCTAAGATGACTTTCATGTTGGAATATTTCACTAGAAAAAAGCAAACAATCCTATGAAAAGGGTCGGACATTGCTTGAGTCTTGTGAAACAGAGACATCAGTAGGCGCCTGATGTCAAAGTGTAGATCTGTTAGTTTATTGTATGAAAATATTTAACAACTTTTAAGAACACAAAATATAACTAACACAAATACTAAGTGCAAAACTTCTAAAAAGAAAAATTACAAGTTCAGCTAAAGCAGTTTACAAAATATTTCATAAAAATCTTTACATGGTATTTCTGAAAAAATTTGTAAGTGTCTTATTTCGTATAGACATAAAATGTACTAATTTTCATTCGTGGAGATTTTAAAAAGGTAAAAATTTATAAGTCCATTATCTTGAAAGATTACCTAAAATGTACTAAGTTGAATAACACAACGTTTTAAAAAATTCATGTCTACATATTTGACACTTCAGAAAAAAATATTAAGTTCTTAAGATTTAAAGAAAATATCAAAGTTGATACCTTCTATGAAGTTAACAAAGTACAGATGTGCAAGTTCATTTCATGAAAATATTCAATGTCCTGCCAGAACATAAAATACAATTTTAATTCAAAATATACTAAGTTTGAACACATAACTCTAAAAATAAAAAATAAAATAAAAATAAAAAATAGAGAAGCAATACTTTTTTTCTTTTCTAAAGTTATACTTATCTAAAAATACTTTTCTTTCCTATGTTTGTAAGTTGTAAAATGAAAAGATCTCAACTTCAGCAGATGTAGTGTGTTCAGTTACTTCAGAACAAAAACATTAAGTTCGTTCACATCAAAAATATTTTAAACATACTACTTCTATGAAATTTACGAAGTTCGAATTACTAAGTTTATTTCTGGAAATAATTTCATAACATATGAGAACACATGAACATGTCCAAATTAAAAGTTTACGAAGTTTCAACAAGTAGTTTGGATAAAAAATAATCTGAGTTAATACTTCGATGTTTTAAAAATTATAGTGTTTGATTTAAAATACTCGGTTACTTCAAATAAAATGTACCAAGATTTTTACATTATAGAGGCCTCACCATGGCACAGTGGTTATGTCACTGGAAATGGTAGACGGGCGAAGTGTGAAGGTCCCCGGTTTGAGTCCCATCTCGCGTCCGTCGACCTAACCGTTCGGAGTTTTCCCGTGGTTTTCTCCGAAACATAGCGTAAATACGAGTTAGCACCCCTTGAATGACCCCCACGGAGGGCTCCCCACCTATAGGTCTAGATCCCTCGTGCAGATAATTGTTCTTAATCCTACAACACAAGATTTACATTATAGAATACCTAAAATTCCTTACATTGGTAACAATTGCGCAAATCAAAAGTGTACGTAAGTTTGAACAGGTATTATGTGTAGCAAATGCACAAATCAAAAGTGTACTAAGCTTGAACAAGTATTATGTGTAGCAAATGCACAAATCAAAAGTGTACTAAGTTTGAACAAGTATTATGTATAAAAAGTAAAAACACACACATTTATTTAAAATTTGTAAGTCTAAGTAGATCAGTCTGTAAAATATGTAACACGTGCACTTAGTCGATATTTTTCAAAAACAAAAAGATGTACACAAGTCCATTACTTTAGAAAAATTACAAGAAATAACCTAAATTAATACTCTGATGTTTTAAAATTATGGTAATTCGTTTTTTTTTTAATTCGGATTTTTTGAACGTAAAACATGTCTGGTAATTTTAAATACTACGTTTTATACTAAGTATTGTACTTTTCTTTTATGTAAGTACATTTTACAAAAAATTACTACTGTTGTGAATTCTCATGTGACAAACTTACCTAACGTACTTAGGTTTATGCTTTTAATCAGAAGACCACTTTATTTCTATACAGTTGTTTAATGTTTTCATAATACTAGTTTCAATAAGTTTTTGTCAAATTTCTAACTGTCTAAGTTATGGTAATAGAATTTAAAAGATAAGTATAAAAGAGAATCTGAAATCTTGTCTACGTATGTTAACTTTATCACTTTTTGTTTTAGTAAAATTTCAGAAGTATTTATTTTGCAAGTAATCAATGCACACATAAAGAAAACACATAATTTTTTTCTTATATAAACTGATTTATTTACAAAAAAAAATGTATTCTAAACTACACAAACTATTAACACAAAAGAAAATAATAACTTTTCAATGAGTAATATATAACAAAGCATACATAAGTCAGTAAAAACTCACTGCTGTAGAAGCAAGCGTACCTTTTCTGTATAATCACAATGGTTTTAATAAATTTTTTACAATTGTAATACTAGTTATACACCAATAACATCACATAATTACACATGATTTGGCATTCTTGGGATTAGAAAAATCTAAAAACGGTTGAAAAAATGAACTAAGAAATACATTTTGAAAATACTCTCCGTAGTCTTCGAAGAAAATGTTTGCAAAGTATTCTCCGTCATAATGACAAGTACATTTGTTCTCGCATATCTCTCTTGCAATATATGGTACGTCGAGCATAAACCATGCTTTAATGTTTATAAGACCATCTCTCTCATCAACATGTGTTCTATTCGAACAAGCATGTATCCTTTGTGAAGGATTATCCCGAACTCGGTCTATGCAATTAAATTGTTTCTTTAAACTTTTGTGAATTTCATGAGCTACTATATCCATTAATTGATCTTTAGACATTTCATATTCACAATGCGGTTCACGGTAACACTTTTGTGGCTTTAATTTTAGTGTCATATGAGGCAGGGTGGTTGTGTACAATGTTTTTAGAATGCATTCTGATATTTCATTTCTCATTTCACAAAGTTTTAATACTTGATCATTTAAAAGTATCAAGGGAATTGGATTTAATGTAAATGAATCTCCGGTTTTGTAAATTTGTTGTAGGATGCATTTTCCATCGTCATTAAATACGGATAATTGATTATCACAAATAAAAGAGCTATTGTGATGACATCTGGTAAAATCTAATAGTTTTACAATAAATTCAATCCATGTTGAAGGGTCCATCATGACTCCCTGACTGGTTGGTATATAATCTAATTCAGCGTTCTGAATAAATTGTCTAATATGAATCTTCAAGTCAGTTTTTTCATCGTGGAGCGAAACGTAGATAAGTCTTTCCAAGTGCCATGTACTATTTACAGAAGCATGTAAGCTATGGTAAGCATGATCCGCCCAATCGTCCAACTTCGGTCTTTTCGGCGCAGGTTCATAAATGCACAGTTTGACGAATGTTAGGTTAATGTGTGGATCTGTCACATGAGGCTCAGAAGGAATACCATACGTTAAAAGTTTGTTGGTTGGGGGATATATCTTACTCATTGAACCATGTTCTAATTTAATGGTAGTGGTTTCACAGTTCGCTGGTTTAAAATCTAAAGTTCGTTTAGATCCAAAACTTAGAATGCATACACATGATGATAGGTCCAGAGAAAAATCTTCGTAGTTACCGTCTTCAATTTTAGATTTCCCGTCAGAGGATAAGTTTACTTGTACCAAATTAAATTCATAATTCGTTGTTTTCTGTAGATCTTTACGTAGTTTTTGCAAAATGGGTAACCAAGGGAAAACAGAGACAGTCACTCCAGAGAAACTGTAATTTATCCCCTCATCCGCAAAAGCAATTACTTTCCGAGTCGAAGTATTATCCTTTTCACCAGTTTGCAGAGGCTTTGCATCAAAAGGTAATTGCGATAATTCTTGAAGTAACACATCAGCATCACTTTGAGTGTAAAACTCAGGAGTGTATTCAATGTTAAAAGTATTTTCGATCAATTCAAGCAAAGACATTTTTTTAAAAAACGGTGAAAAAAATCAATTAAAGCATAAAACTAGAAACACACGTCTAAAGTGAAGGTACTCACAGCATAATGTGAGCCTCGCATTCAACCGCTTTATCTAACATAGATGAAATAATGTCTTCCCACTGGCTAAAAAAAGTCATGTGATTATCAAAGAGGTCGTTTCAAGGTTATGTCGGTTCAAGGTCAAAGCTTCAAGATTAAGGTTAACAGAACTGGTTTGGCAAGGTATTTTTATATGAAAAAAAATTGTTCTCACTCTATCTGTGGTGGTGGTAGGATGCATTTTTTCGATCGCTTATACTAAGCCTAATTTAAAATAGTTCACTATATGAAAATACACTGATGATGTATTTTATCGATCATTCAAGTAATGAAGTAAGTGCATTTCTGTTTAAATATTTTCTAGTATACGCAAGTATATTATCTACTATTTGATAGTTATGTTAGACTTTTTTCAGTGTATTTGTAAATATTTGAATATGATGTCTTGATAATATTATTTTCTAAAATGCATTTCGCTTAATCGTAGAGATTTTTACAAGTATGGTATTGACTATTAGTGTTAGTTATTCCTTTTAGTATTTTGTTTAGTAAGACTTACAAAATTTTTTTGTTACTTTTAATATGTTTTGTACTTTGTTGATACATGATTTAGAGAAAAAAAGTTAATCCTTATTTAGTGAAAGCATATTTGCTAAACATTTGTGGTTCAGTCTTTGTGCAAATACCTTATTAAACGTAAAAATATACAGCAGCAAGATGCGATGACACTATTTCCATCAAAATAATATTTTTTCTGAGTTAAATTTATAATACTTAACGCTTTTGAGAGATCTTATAACATAAAATGAAACACATGTGTAGTCTGTATCTGGATAAATGCTACTTTTGTACCTAAAATATAAGCATTCTTATTATTGAATTGATATATTATTACTTTATAACTATAATATCTTGATAGTTAGATCTAAAACTGCAATTTTATTTACAAGCTTGTAACTTATTTTATCGTAAAGTTCCAAAAAAAACGTATCGTAAAGTTCTAAAGTCATATAAGGAAATTACCATGTAACCGTGATTTCCTGATCGGTTAGTATAAACGTAAACTTTATTTTCAATGCTATAGGATCTTTAAAAATTCTATCAATGCTAATACTTGCTTAAAAGGTTTAAAGATATAACCAATGTCATTTTATCACGAAAATAATTCGCAAAGTCTCATCCTAACATTAAACATAATTATTTCTATTATTCTGTAAAAGGTTTACATGATAATGTGGTACCTATTGTAGGGTGGAACATGATATTTTTACACGCATAAGAAGAATATAGCTATATCTTTACAGTACAGCTGTTAAGTCAACGGGTGTACTGTGAAGTTAACTTTTAGGGGCAAATCCATACAGTAGATTTCGCTTTCGCTAAAATAGTTTTTAAGTTTCATTATTAACCAGAATTTTACCATAATGATTTTTTTTTTAAATCTGAAACGTATATATATATTTTTTTTTAATTAAGATGGTAGACACCAATAATTTTAACTCTTTCTAGTATCTGAAAAAAAAAAATAAAAATCTAAAGCTAAAAGAATGGTTATCCCTTGTAATTTCTTTTACATCTTCCTAGTTCATATCTCTGCAAAATTTTCCATGTCTGAAAAATTAACATTCAAATTTCCAGAACACATAAATCCAAACTTGTCTATGTCTGAAAAATTCACAATCAAAATTCTAAAAACACAAATCCAATATTTTCTACGTCTGAAAAAGTAACATATACCATTTTACGCCTAAAAAAACCCACAAATTATCGTTATCCTAACATTAAACACAATTCTTTCTACTATTCTGTAAAAGTTTGCATAAAACATATACCATTCAACTAGTTAAAACCTAACTTTAATTTTTATCTTCAATAATGAAATCATTAGCTTGTATAATTTCTTTTACATATTCTTAGTTCGTATCTCAGCATAATTTTCTATGTCTGAAAAATTCACAATCAAAATTCTAAAAAACACAAATTAAAATTTTTTTCTAAGAGTCATCCTTACAATTACTTCCTATTTCATAATCACATCTCTTTTATACTTTGCAAGACGGTCTCTACATAAATAGTTGTAGTCAGTAATTATTAGAAAAAAAAATCAAACTTTTTTCCGAGTCCCCTCTATTACGAATGTGTCAAGAAAAAAAATCTGTACCCTTCTGTCTTATCTACCAACTGCCACTCAACTCCGTCTCCCCTGCTCCGGTCGAATTCTCCTCCATCAGCTGTCACTCAACTCCACCCCCCTCTTAGCACATCGTGGATTATGTAACCCCTGCTTCACTGGAATGCAATCCGCAATCCGCCCGGATTGGGGTGGCGCAGTACTCTCAATCTCTCACTACTCGTAATGGAGAAATATTTACGCATTTTGAAATGATTTTCAAAAAATCTCAAAATCTAATCATTTTTTTTTCTTTTTTAAATTCGACGTCTATATTTTAAGTTCAGAGACCACCTATCATGTCACTAAATTTCATTTCATTCGCTTCAGTCATTTTTACGTGATACGTGTACAAGCAAACAAACAAACAAAAAAAAGGCGTCACGGACAGAACAAGAAAATGACAGACCGACAAACTTTTTTTTCATGGTAGTACTGGATTCACAGGCTCCTGAAACGGATAGAAATCGCAAAAGTTTTGGATTCCAAGTAATGGACAGATAAAAATCTAATTGTTTTTATCTAAATATTATCAAAATTTTCTAAACATGAAATATATATTGTTGCGAATTTCAGAGTTCCTCCGTTTCTGAATGGGACGAGAGCTGAGGGGTGTATAGAAAGCTTCAGAAACTATTCCAGATGTCAGGACATAACTTAAAATTTTATTGTTTCTACGAGATCGTTGAACGATCCGCACAGCACAATTCACATAAAGTAATCTTTAAATAACAGTCCATTGAATACCACAATTTTAAACAAAGCTCAGAATGACAGCTAATATTTTGCATAATGATGCCCAACTCTGCCCCTAAATACACATAGATTACAGTTAGTTGTTAGTCGTTATTCGAAAACTACAACTAAAACTAATAGTTGTTTGTTGAAGGTCCGACTAACTAGGTTCAACAAAATCAGTTTTAGTTTTCTGTTTAACTAAAACTAATTTAGTTGAGCCGAGTTAGTAGACTTTACAAATAAAACTAGTAGTTATCCAACTAAAACTAATTTAGTTGAGCAGACTTCGTTGACCTTGCAACTAACAACTATTAGTTTAGTTGTCATTTACCTGTCAACTAACTAAGTTCTAGTTGTTAGTTGAATGTTGATTTTTGCCCAACTCTGCCTTCCACGAGAAAGAAAAGTGATAAAAGAAAATAGGAATTTCGAACAATTAAGCCAACACATTAAACATAACTTCCACCCTGTGAGGAGAAAAAGCCTTTTTTTTTCACTAATAAAGAAAAATATATAATCAAGATAATTCTTTAAATAATTCAATAATTAATAATCAGAGAATATATATTCAATAATTAATAATCAGAGAATAATAATTAAGATTTAACAAGCTAAAATAGAAAAAAGGGCGTTTTTTCAATTAGTTGAACCTTTTGCTGATAAGTGGAGCTCTAACAAAGGTAATCATTTTAATGCTCTTTGGGTTTAGTAAACGGAGCGCCTTCGGGGCAATGATAGCACCAATGCAATATCTGCGAAAACATTTTGTGAAAAAGATTAATTTGTATTTCTATTACTCTTGCAGGACAACAAATACAGGTTTTATTTGCTTCCGTGACTATCTGTACTGTCTAAAACTTTGAAAATAATAATGCAGAGTTTTATCAACCGGCTAGGACAGCCTTGCCGGTTCCTTTGGCTTGGCGTAACTAAAACAGTGGATGTGAGTATTTTCCTATACCGTAAACTGCCCAGGTCGGTAGTCCATTCCTCAAAAAACTAAAACTAAAAGTTGAAAAGTCTTCCTCCATGTCACCTTCCTTAAGCAGATAGTCCTCGAGTGTCTTTGCCTTAACACACAATAAAAAACACACTCCTCACAAAGTAAACGTTTTTCACTGCGGTTATGTGAATAGCCACGATACGTGTGAAAGGCCCCTATTTCGTTGAAACAGTTTCTAACCAATTTTTCGAATGTTACCTGGACATTGAAATTCTTCAGCTTTTTGCTTTCTAAAGGAAAGAATTCGAGTTGCTTGAAATTCGGACTATCAAAGTACTTCGTCGTAAGTCAGAAAAAATGGCGAACCGTAGAAATTTTGACGAAAACACTGAAATCTGGAACTTATTTTTTTAGTAGGTTATTCATAGACTTATGTTACATGAAATTCAAGTTATTTCTTTTATTTTTTTTATTTAAGTAATGAATTTTAAAAGTTTTCCATGATCAAGAACGCAAAGATTCCCTTGCTATTTTTAGGGAGACTGGAGGCGAATGAGAAATTTACATAAAATAATTTTGGGGCGGGATTTTACATAAAATAATAGTTGGGTTCAGAATTTTATCTGTAGTGGTAGTACCAGCCTTTCACCGAATCTGTATTCAAACACCTTTTTTAATTGACAGTTTGTTAGAAAAAGAAGCAAAAGCTGCCTAAGCATCAAGGTGGGTGGGGTTTTTTTCCCAATATTAAATATATACTTTGATAAATTATTTTGATCCTCCCATTAACTCTTTAAAACAAAATTTCTGTTATCATGAAGCTTCAAACGTTATTCACCTTAAACTATCATTTTGTGTCAGTGGTCAATAATTAATTGGAAGTAAGACTAGAAGCAATGATATGTGGTATGGAGTGTACTAAAAAATTTCATAAAGGGGGTCTAATAGAAAGTCTTTAATTATAAAACCTGCTACATTATTGTAATAAAATTTATTTTACATGAAATATATTTTGTGCACAAATGACTTTATTGGAATCATTCTTTTATTTGTATTAATTTTATACCATTTTAAAAGTTTGCTTTCAACAAAAGCACAAGATAATTATGATCTAAAAATTCGGCTGTTTGGCTTTACAAAGATTTTAAGAAATCTTTAAATTGAGATGTTGTTATTAATTAATAATACTGCCGATATAGACTTAGGCAGGAAGTGGAGAAAATAATGGATCCTTTACAGATGCACAGAAAAATATGGGAAATCGAAAGAAACTTTAAAATTGGAAGGAACTTTAGAATATTATCAAAGAAGGCAACTCAGGAAATATCGAAGAAACAAGAAAGAAATGTCAACGAAGCAGGAAATAGTGACAACATGTCTCTAAATTACTCATCACAGTAAGATAATCTTTGTTTTAACAATAAACTAAGTCAGAGTTTCCCATGCCGTGCTCTTCGAAAAAGTATTTTGCTGCTTTAGCCTCCGATTCACTAATCTCAAATTTTCACAAGATGCTCCACCAAGACCCTTAAAGTGCTCCACCAGAAGAAAAGCTTGAAAAACTCTGATTTAAATGATTTACTTATTAATACGACTTGACAGGAAAATACTTCTACTTTTTCTGTTGCCACTGAAATTTAAATGTTGATAGTAACAAAGATCCGTTTGCCAGACAAGGAAATCCAAGTTAATTTTTTGAAAAAGAAATGAGGCTGTGTGAAGTTTGCATGCCCAGAAAAGGAGATGGATTTTGGGTTGACTTATGGTGTTGAAACTATTTTAACACGATTAGATAATGACTGTTTCACTAAGTGAGGCGTATCTTGCGTTATTTCCCCGATAATATTGCAGTCTACGATGTAGAATAGTGTCTTTTGTTTAAATATTTTGAAGTTAAGCAATAATTGTTAAGTTGTCGGCATATAGAAGATATTTAATGAATATATCCTACTAGACCCTTGACAAGTCCCATAATACCCAAGAGTTGGGATTGAAGGGCATAAAATTTTGCTACACAAATTAACACTCTATACCTCTTTTAATAATTAAACTATCACTTTTTTTATCCAATAGCATAAAACTATTTGAATTAACTGCTGTTTGAATTAACTGAATTTGTGCTGCAAAAAAGAAAAAAAAGAAAGTATTTTGTTCATTAACTTCTTTGCAGCAAAAAATTTTAAATGTATCGCGTTAGCCTTCTGTCTCCAATGCATATTGTTACAGAAAACTCTGCTTGTTTTCGGATTCGAACCTTAAAAGTGCAGAGTTCTACTACTTCTTAACTACTTCTTAACTACCCCGACAACTTTTGTTATGTCTGTGAAAATTTCACCCCAAAATCTCCAAAAAACAATTACTGATTTGATTAAGAAGACCTATAAATTATATTTTGATAGTCCTTTTGGTGATCAAGATAAAACTTTTGCGCCTCATATTCGGCAATAACATGTACTACTACATTAACCAAGTGACTGAAAGGAAAATGCCGAGGTATGCAATTCTCAATTCTTATGGTGTGGAATTAGCCTAAGGGTAATTGGGTCTGGAAAGTTCTAGTAAGCAGCTCAGTTGGCGGGACAAAACACAAATTCTATTGATTCCAGAACTTCGACGAACAATCTACGATACACGCAATTTACAAAAATCAATATGCAATAATAGGTCTTATAACAGTCAGCTTAACACAGAAGCTTTCTTAGATGCTCTATTTCTCACAAATAAAGTAGGGTAATTCCGGGAGAGATGGACCACGTTTTTTCTTTTTTCTCTATATTTATGTATATTTTACTCTGCATAGTATATGCATATAGTGTATGATATTTCTTACAAAAATCCTAATGCAGAAGATCATATATGTGTAAAGGAATTTTTTTATGATTTTTAAAAATATTTACTATGTGGTCCCTTTCACTCGGGCTACTCCGGGTGAGATGAACCATATGAATGGGAAAGATGGACCATCATAAAATAATGAAAAAGTTGTACATGTATTAAATTTATAAATGTTTATTTTCATTACATGAAAATTAAAATTAACTGACTTGCAATTAAATTAATTTTAATTTATTTATTAAGTTAACATGAATTACTATGTGGCATTTAATATATATGAAATTGTTTTATGTGCTGTGACTTAAGGTTGACACAAAACCTGGTCCATCTCTCTCGCATAGGCGTAGTTCATCTCTCCCGATCGTCTGGATGACAAGTACAACCCACCCTGACTCTACATTGTGAATTTCACGTCGCCATTTTAGGTTATTTGGAAGCCTACATGCTCCCCGAGATTCCATCATCCAAACTAGATAGATCACATATAAAATAAAACATTTAATTTTAGAATTGTAACCATATCAAAAAATTATTTGACTCACCAACAGCAACAATGATAATTAGCTGAAAAAGTATTATATTTATCGAATAGCAAATAGTAGCACGCCTTACAAAAATCTCTTTTGTCTCACTTAGATAGTTGCGCCATATATGGAGAGGCGCTTTAACTAAATACACTCATGTCCATAAATTAAGGATAATTCAGAATCACACAGAAATTGATCTCTAAAATAAAAATTTCACCTGTGGAATGATCACACACATCTTGAAGAAGAGTATGCAAATTACAGGAAACCACCAGATGGCGTGGATGGTACGTCACAATGACGAAAGTGTAAGAGAGGGGTATATAAGGAATGGTGGCAAAGAAGTAAAATTGTTCACAAGCGCTGTGAAAGCCTTTTAGTGCAAAAACCGCATAGTTATGGCACAAAGGAGGCATTTGGATGATGTTTTACGTGGCAGAATTATCGGACGACTGGAATGTGGACGTACCCAGCTGGAAGTATCCGAGGAACTTGGAATCGCCCAGAGTGTCATCTCCAGGCTTTGGCAACAATTCCAAGATGATGGTAATGTGAGTAGACGTTACAGCACAGGTCGCCCCCGAGTTACAGCGCCGAATGAGGACCGCTATTTGGCAGTTACTGCCAAAAGAAACAGACGGAGTACAGCATCAGACCTGTCTCGTCAGCTCTCTTCAGCTACCGGTACGACAGTTTCAAGGCAGACCGTGTACAGAGGCTTAGGGCACATTGGTCTATATGCTCGTAGGCCTGTCAGATGTGTTCCATTTACCGCAACTCACTGTCGCCTGCGATTAACCTGGAGTAGAGAGCATGCATTGTGGACACCGCAACAGTGGTCTTGTGTGATGTTTTCCGACGAGTCCAGGTTTAGTTTGGAGTCTGATTCTCGCCGGACATTCATCTGGAGAGCGCCAGGTACCCGTTACCCCCAAGAAAACACCATTGAAAGACACCGTTACGGTGGTGCAGGATGGCTCGTTTGGGGAGGAATTATTCTTGGTTCCAGAACTGACCTGCATGTTCAGAGTGTAACGATGACAGGCCACATCTATCGGGATGTCATTCTGGAACAACATGTACGTTTGTTTCGGGGCGCCATGGGTGCTGAATTTGTGTTTATGGATGACAACGCCCGTCCTCACCGTGCAAACATTGTAGACGAATGCCTTCAATCGGAGGATATCACCCGTATGCATTGGCCAGTATACTCACCGGACTTGAATCCAATAGAGCATGTGTGGGATATGCTTGGCCGACGAATTGCAGCCCGTCAACCCCCTCCCACCTGTCTACCGGAACTTCGGAGTGCATTGCTTGATGAGTGGTATAATATTCCCCAAGATCAGATTGATCATTTGATACTCAGCATGCCTAGGCATTGTCAAGCCTGTATTGCATCGTCCGGGAGACATACTCCGTATTAACCATCCTACTAACCATGTTATACTGTTTTTTGTAAATGGGTTCTTTTTTGAAATTTGGTCAAGGGAGTAAAACTTGCAATTTTTATTAATTATGTCAAACATATAGCATCTTTTTTGCTCTTTACTTTTTGTTTAATAAATAGACTTTACAAATAAGTCAAATTTGTTTTGCTTCTTTCTCTTTCTTTGCCTGAACTTCATTATCCTTAATTTATGGACATGAGTGTATTTGGCTGGTCCATCTCACCCGGTGGTCCATCTATCCCGGAATCACCGTACATCTACAGGCTAAAATTCAGTGGAAATTCTCAAGGAAAATTGACATCTATTTCTCCACATAATACAATGAAGAATTCAGAAACAACATTCAAAAACAAGTAAAATACTGCTTTTAAAAGCGCGATAAACACAAAGCCTTATGTTTTCTGTATTGACGTCTGTTCGTAACGGCTGACAATACAAGATTGAACTGCTGAGTGGGTTATGTTTCTTCTGATATAACCTGGCTGACATATCTAGCCATTTTCTCGAGACTCTATTCCGGAAACATCCCAATCAATCGCGAACCTTGATTGCGTAGTATAAATGCACTTGAATAATACTAGGCCATTTCGTAATACTAATGCAGAGAAACAAACATTACAGGACTTATAAGTAAAATCGCACCTAGTGTCCGAAATATCGCCAGACATGGTGACGTTTTGGCGAAATATCGCCAAATTTGGAAGAAATAATTAATCTCTATAAGTGACGTCAGCGAAGTTCTAGCACCAATATTTCTCGAGAATTCGTGAAAACCCTATGTTAACCCCTTAAGCGGTTTGCCCGTACAGTATACGTGCTACCCAAAATTGGCCTCAACTGGTTTGCCCGTATAGCATACGGGCATCGATATTTTCTCCTTTCCTTTTCTTATTTGCCCGTATATTTCATTATTGTGAAGAGACTATTTAGTATTAATATTTTTCAATAGATGGCGAGGCTTTTCAATGTAACTGAAATGCTTTTCATCCGGGTTTTTCTTCCTAGCGAGAGAGCGGGAATGTTTCATCATATGCCTTTCAAAATATGCCTTTTTTGAAGCATTTCGGCAAAAAAAATGTGACCGCTTAAAGGGTTAAGCAATGAGGACACCCCCAAAACTCCTTATCTCGGGTTCTAGTAAATCAATTTGGATACAATAAAATGCAACTTTAATTATTTGAATAATACAAATTTTAGACTATATTTAACCCCTGAAAGCGCAGGACAACCCAGAAGTTCCTAACAATATAATCGCTTTTTTATCGCATTGTTTTTGTTTCTCTTTTCCAGGGCTACATACTTTATATGAATTCTTTTTTGTGTGTGTCTGTGTGTTTGTTTACTTTGTGTTCATTTTACATTTTAATCAATAGTTCTTTTTTCAGGTAGTCATAATTTTATTCTGTGAAATATAATTGAAATAGGGATTGTCAGTCTCTCAAATTTAAACATTTAAACACAGCCACAAATTTATTAAATTCTAAATGTTTTTTAGGCGACAATATTAAAAAGAAAAAAACTGGTATCAGACGAAGTAAACAGTTATTATTTAGAGCCAGAGCCAGAGGTTACTATTTTAAAGCATACCAATATTAGGGATGGACACGAGACCATGCGAGATGAGAAATGTCTCGTCTCGTCTCGTCCTTTCATATCGAAGTATCGTCTCGTGGTCTCGTCTCGAAGCCCGTGGTCGCGTCTCGGGGTCTCGTCTCGTGCGAGACCACGAGACCGGGCTCGCATCTTGTCTCAGCCAAAATGCCTTTTTACTTCTTTGTTGAAAGTAAAAAATGTACAGTCGTTTCACATTTATCGTGGTCTGGCATAATCGCATATTATCTAATGTCTTCATATTTACTTCCGGGTATGAAGCATCAAAAAGTAATTGCATGCGATGGAATCTCCTTGCAAATTACTTTAAGGTGGTTCTTTTAAGAAATCATTCAACTTTTGAACAGCTTTGTAAAGAATTGCTCATGCTAGATACTCAGAAAAATTTGAGACTCTTCACAGGATGTATTGAATTCATATGAACGTTCACCCAATAAAAGTTTTGAAACATTCTAAAAAAAAAAAAAAAAATCATAAACATATGTCATTTTGCAATATTTCTCTACCCGGAAGCGAATCGGCTCATTTTGGGAGGCGATTTTTCTGCTAAAGAATTTTTTTCTGATTACATTAAGACATGTAAGTTTACTGTTAATATCAGTTCATACTACAGTTTATGAAGAAATCATATTAATTTTTTCGAGTGTCTAACATAACTGGTTTGTTTTTAAAGCTATTCAAAAAATTTTTACGACTTATTTCTTCGAAAGAAACATTAACACAGACTAGGAGGCAGACTGGACATAGCCAAAGGGGGGACCTGCCTTCCCCCCCGAAATTTGGATTTTTGTTAACTGGATGCTGAAAATTAGGCTTTTTTTGTGAAAAATTCTGCCTTTTGCAGCTTTCCTCCTCCTCCCCCCCCCCCATATTGTCTCTGGTTACATGCCTACGACGAGGGATGATTGAGAGATATATAATCATTTATAATATTACTTTTTTTAATTGTTTAGTGTTTCCCTGAATAAATTAAATATCGCAAGCTCCATGGCGCACCACAAAAACCCGTCTCCTCCGAAAAATTTTTGAGGGGGCCACCTTCGCTGTTTGTTTATATATATATGAAGGGTCCACGGGAAGAACGATGAGAGTCCAATACAGCTGATTTTCCAAAAAATCGAAAGGTGCACGGGACTTTTCACTTTCTTCCGCAGTAAACTGAGCAACTCAAGCAAAGAAAGAAAATGAATTGACCTTTAATTTAAATCATGAGTGCAATTCTGACAGTGAAGTAAATGTTGTCCCATTAGAAGTACCCATCAGTTGCAACACCACAGAAGTTCAGGATGTTGAAACCCCATTAAATAATGCAACAGAAGATATTGAAGACACAGAAACAGCAATACTAGAAGATTCTGATACCAATAAGCAAGAACCTATTGAGATCAGAAAAAGCACAAGAGAAAGGAGACCTACGACTTATTATGGAGATCCAGTGTTATATAACGCTGTTTGTGAAGAACAACCTGCCAACAAGGCCTGCAAGAACCCAACAAGTGTGAAAGAAGTAATGAGTTCACCAAATTCAGAAATGTGGAAAGAAGCCATGAAGGAAGAATTGTCTAATTTGCATGAAAACCAGACATGGGAATTGGTTCCAAGGCCAGCTGGCATCAAGCCCATAGGATGCAAGTGGGTATTCAAAGAAAAACTAAATGCAGAGTGAAAAGTAATCAAATATAAGGCTCGACTTGTAGCAAAAGGCTACTCGCAAATTCCTGGTAGAGATTTTTCAGAGACTTTCTCCCCCTGTTATAAAGATAAAATCTATAAGAATTCTTTTAGCCCTTGCTGTAGAGTTACAAATGGAAATTCACCAAATGGATATCACTGCCGCTTATCTAAATGGTTCACTCAAAGAAGACATATACATGGTACAGCCTGTAGGATCTCAAGAGCAAGGTAAGGAGCATCTAGTATGCCATTTAAAAAGAAGCTTGTATGGGTTAAAGCAATCAGGAAGGGAATGGAATGAGTATTTTGATACTTTCCTGAAAAATTGTGGGCTGTCACGCTCAAGAAGTGATCCATGAATTTATCACCATCCAAACAAAGCATTATAGCTTGGTATCTATGTAGACAACATGTTAATTGTCGGAACTAAAGAGGAAATAACTGCATTTAAGCATAAAGTTCTAGAAAGATTCAAGGCGAGATACCTTGGTGAAGCTAATGAAATACTATCTATGAGGATCCAGAAGCACTCTGATGGCACCTTAACATTAGATCAGACAGCCTACATAGAAGAAATTCTAGAAGAGTTCAAACTAGAATCGGTCAAGGGAGCATCAACACCCATAGATCCTATTATAAAACACCAAAAGGTAGATGATGAAGAGTGGAAAGATATAAAGACAGAAAGTGACAAGATTCCATATAGGCAAGTCATAGGTAGCCTGTTATATCTTGCCTGCGGAACACGTCCTGACATTGCATTTAGTGCAACCTATATGAGCCAATTTAATGAAAGACCATCTGAACTTCACTGGAGGAGTGTTAAACATCTTTTTCGCTACCTCAAGGAGACCAAACATCTATTCCTTACATTTAGAAAGACTTGAAACATTCTCTGATGCTGACTGGAGTGCTGACAAAATAGACAGAGAATCCTTCAGAGGACATGTTCTAACCTTAGGTGGTGCTGCAGTATCCTGGTGCAGTAAGAAACAGACTACTGTTGCCCTGTCATCGGCCGAAGCCGAATATGTGGCTGCTGGCCTGGCTACGAAAGACGTTTTATGGATAAGGGGACTGCTGAAAGAACTGGGAAGGTCGAATTTTATCTCATCACCCTCAATTATAAAGGTAGACAACCAAGCAGCTATGTTCATTGCACAAAATCAAACTACATCTGAACGCAGTAAGCGTATGGACAATAAACATCACTTCATCCGTGACTATACTGAGCAAGGTGTGATTAAATTGGAATATGCAAATTCTAAGGAAAACATAGAACAACATTATATGTTATTTTATTATTTGTCCCTCTCCCCGTCGGCACGTTTAGGAGAGTAACATTGAGGAGGTGGGGAGGGGCAAAATGTTTCCTATCGTGAAAAATACAATTTTCAAATAGGTGAAATCTGAATTTGGGAAGGAGGCGAAAAAATGACCCCTTTTGCCCTTATTAAGTTTCGCCTTTGGTAGGCATATATCCAGAAAAACATTTTGGAAGCGGTCCAAAAATTTCGGTGGGGGATCCAAACGACAAAAAAGACAAAATTTTTCACTAAAAGACTATATCATTATCATTTTAGTAACAAAAATCAAAATTTCGGGGGAGGAGTCCGGACACCCCCCCTTAAATACGTCTTTGGCCTTTGACACCCCCCAATAATTTACAGGCTGCGACGCCAATGTCTGGGTGTATGGGTTGAAAACTTCTGAAACTATTCAGGGTTTTCTTTTTTTCTATTCCTTCCTTTTCCCATGGAATTCCCTATCCCAAATAATTGTTCTAATAAAATAATCTCAAAGAACTTCTCTTTCTTTAATATTCCTTCTTTTGATTAATCATTCACGATGCAACCTTCAATAGAACTATTAAGGTGGGGGGGGGGGGGGGCTCAGACCTTCAGACCTTTGCTATACGCCACTCCCCACACCCATAGCCTTATTATTTAGTTTCTGACTAATCACATGTAAACATATAATTTTACGAATATTTCAAAATATGAAAATACTACAAAAGTAATTTTCTGTACACCTCATGCTGTAAGCTAATTACACTACTCAACAGCCATTTTGCCTCTGGGATGCGATACATCAATTAGTATGTATTTTAGTGTGTAGAATCCGAATCTACCTTTCAAAATGCTCTAGCACGTACGATTTTTGAGTTTTTAAAGATTTTTATTTATTTCACTTATTTCCGTTCTTTTATTTTAATGTTTAATTTTTATTTTTTTCTAAAGTTTGGTACAAGAGTGCTATAAGATCAACAAATTGTCACTTGATGTCAGATGTTACACAGGCAAGTGTTATTCATTAGATGGACAGATAATGCAGTAGTGCGAAATAAACATTATGATCTAGTGAATGTTGAAACATGCATGGTGCAATTACTATCGTATTTATCTCAGCCTAAGAATGTATTGAGAGTTTTTTTTAATGAGTGAGTGTTTCTATTGAGAGGTATTTTTATTTTAAAATTGCCTTATACATCTATTTAAAACTTACATTTACTAAAAATAACAATTAGTAAACATAGTTGTTGTCTTAACTACCCCGACAACTTTTGTTATGTCTGTGAAAATTTCACCCCAAAATCCCCAAAAAACAATTACTGATTTGATTAAGAAGACCTATAAATTATATTTTGATAGTCCTTTTGGTGATCAAGATAAAACTTTTCGCCTCATATTCGTGCATAACATGTACTACTACATTAACCAAGTGACTGAAAGGAAAATGCCGAGGTATGCAATTCTCAATTCTTATGGTGTGGAATTAGCCTAAGGGTAATTTTTCAGCCTATAACTTCTCTTTCACGAATATTGCAAGGCATTATCTATCAAAACAAGACATAAAATAAAGTATAAAGTGTATCTTCAGTGCATTTGTTGGTGACATAATGAAAGGTTGCCTGTTCCTGCCTGTAATCTGCAAGACATAGAATCAGAAACAATGTCAAGTGAATCTGAAGACGCTGATCAAGAACCTGTAGAAAAATATTCCCCTCATTCTCAAGATTTTTCGCCTCAGCTCTTTAATCAAAAGGAGTTGAACAATTTGGTTCGCTATCTAAAACTTTCAAAACAGCAAGCTGAATTTTCGGGGTCGAGACTGCAACAACGAAACCTTCTAGCTCCAGGTACAAAAATTTCCTGTTTGAGATCAAAAGGTACTTCATTCGCTCAATATTTTGACATGCAGAATTCAATGTGTGTATGTAGAGATGTCAATGGTCTGCTGATACAGCTAGGTGCACAACATAACCATCAGGAATAGTCATATTTATTGACTCTAAGAAAACCAGATTGAAAGCAGTAATACTGCATAATGGCAATACTTTTCCATCTGTGCCTTTGGCTCATGCAGTAGACGTGAAAGAAACTTATGAAACTTTGGCCACTATACAGTAAAGTGGCTTATAAGGAAATCACATGTAACTGTAAAGGAAAATGTGAAAAATACTCCACTGGTTGAGCCCAATAAAATCATTTTGCCTCCGATTCATGTCAAGTTGGGTTTTATGAAGAACTTTGTTAAAGCTCTGGATAAATGAGATCAGGTCTTTAATCATTTGAAAGAAAAGTTTCTCAAACTGAGTGAAGCAAAGTTCGAAGAAAGTATATTTATTGGACCACAAATAGAAAAATTGTTCCGTGATCCATCGTTTGATATCAGACTGACAAATATCGAGTTAGCGGCTTGGTCCTCATTCAAACCAAGTGGGAAGGGCATTTTGGACAGGAAAAAAGATGATATCTATGTTGGCATGTGTATACATATAAAAACCTGTGTATGCATATAAAATAATATTGAATTATGAAGTTCTTAATATGAATTTCTTGTTAGTTTCAATTTTATCAAATTTTGCCGGTATTGCTTCTGATTTTCCTGTGTCACTTGGAAATGTGACGTGATAGACAAAAATTTATTTTACCAGTGAATTCAGCACTCCAAAATTAAGTAAATCCACCCATTTACAAACCAGAGACAGAAAAAAGTTTAAATTTGTTGACTGGTGTTATTAATCTGTGCTAATTGCTGTGGGGCGAAGTTTTTTGCAAAATCCGGTCTTGCAGCTTTTACAGATTTTGAAGTACCGACCATAATGTCTTTGCCTATATTACGCGAGACCACGAGACTGATCTCGCGCGATACCGAACCCGTGGTATCCTTTCATGGTCCCGTCTCGCACCCCGTGGTCTCGTCTCGTACCCGGAGATCTCGTCTCGTCAAAGTGCGAGACCGCGAGAAATCTCGTCTCGTCAAAGTGGTCTCGCGTCCATCCCTAACCAATATGCTTGAATAATTTAATATATAACTATTATTTTTCAATTAATCATTTAATATTTTTTAAGTAAGAATGTCGGATGTTTATATTTTTAGATTCTTAAATTATTTACTTAAAATTACTTACCTGGAAATGTATAATTTGTATTATTTATTTATTTTATTTTTTTAACATGTCTCCCGCAGGCGCGTAGCCAGGAAAATTTTTCGGGGGGGGGGGATATGTGCCTGGAAAATTTTTCGGAGGGGATATGAACTTATATGTGTATAAATAGACGGAATTTCATCACTAATCCAAAAATTTCAGGGGGGGTATATATCCCGATATCCCCCCCCCCTGACGACGCCCCTGGTCTCCCGTACTAAACGAAGTTTTTCATGGTTATTTATAATAATCATAGACGACCACCTTATGTGGAGGTGGGGACGTGTCCTCCAAAATATTTTGCCTTATTTTTTAATAAGTATAAATCAAACAGAGCATGTTTTAGTACTCGTCCCCCCCCCCTCCGATAATCGGCAATTAGTGACTCTTGTGCTGTGCTCGTAATAAAAAAGTATATGTTTGACCAATTTTTATTTGATGTTTGAAAATATTTAATTGTTAGTCTGATGACAGAAAGACTGTCATTTAATAAAAATTATTGCCGAACTGGCGATACGAGCATCTTTGTGAACACTTCGGTATCATATCCAAATTTATTTCATTTTGCAACCTTAAACGAGATCGCCCCGCCTACAAAGTTTTTCGAAAATATCACGCGAAGGAAATTCGATGTTCTAATTGAGGTAGTGTGCCATTAGCTTTACATGCTTCTCCGTATGTCGCGAAGACATTTTGCTTGATGAAAAAATGAGCCAATGAGAGACGACCCACCTTTGTCAAGGATCGGCATATACATCAAACTTCCCACACAACTACCCCACTCTATATAACCATACAATCCTAACAACTAGCTCTAACATCAGCTATTGTTGATGAAAAGTATGGGTGAGTTGTGTGGTCATAATTTTTACAGCCCCTTTGCGCAATCAAAGCAAATATTCAGCACAAAGGCGAGAGTAGTCCTTGGAATTGTTCACTCCATCCAATGAATGAATGAATGCAATCTCAGAGAAAATTATTGTTCCGCACTAGAGAAAACTTTCACTCTGAGACTAATTTGAATATGGCTCAACACAGAAATTATTACTGCGAAGTTTCTCACTTAAAAACTGATATTGCATCTATGAACTGAAATGTTAAAGGCTATATAAATACGGATCTAATAAGCATCTTTCATGGGAACAGTGAAGTTGGTCTTTCAGACCTTACTCTCGCTTTCATTCATTATTCAATGTCAGTTGAATGATATTGGAGTACTACTGTTCATTCGTTAAGGGTTTCAATAATAGTCTGTTGATTTAGTGACTCTGACATTTTAGATGGCAGGAACAAAACGCTTTCTAAACGAAGTTGTTATGCGAAAGTTTGACAATACCAACAGTTATTAAGAATTCTTATGCTCAATTTTCATGACTCTGGCATTGAATAACGCAATGTACTACGAATTCTGAATAGTTTGAAAGCAACTCATTTCAAAAGCTTGTTTAACTTTTGGCTAATATCTTATACCCTTTTCTACCCTTTCCTATCTTTCTACCCTTATAAAATATGAGAATGAACAAAGTTTGTGAGTAGATTGCTAAAGATTTTTCCAAGTAAGGCTAATTTGAGCAATTTGGATTAGCTTCAAAACCTGCTAAATTTCAAAAACTGATTTAAAAATTTCACTTTACTGTAGTTGTGGAATATATGAGAGATGGTCCTTTAGCAGAAAAATCCTATCTTTTAGTAGTAGCAATATGTGGTTCAATTTAACAAATCTTTGGCTAAAAATGTCTCTCATTTGACAACCCTAGTCAGAAGGTTCATAACTTTAAAAATGCTTTCCCACTAGAATTTTAGCTTCTTTGAGAATCAGACCTAGTAAAGGTAACAAAAATTCTGTAAAAATTCAAGGATGCCATTTGACTGACATAAATTTCAACGTTTGAATGAGTATATATGTTAATAAAAAAACTAAAAGAAATTGCATCATGTTTGCATATTTACCAATTTTTGGCCACATGAAATTGTTGGTGTTCTTGAATTGAACCAACGAAAAAAATAATGCCTCTCATTAAAGAAAAAACAATAATTCTATTTTTCTTCCGTTTATCTTTTTGTATATTTAAATCGCATTGTGTATTAAATTTCCCCCTGTTATAAAAATCAATCACTTGCTTTCCTAGCAAGGGATGTATCTATATAAAAATACGTGAAGGAAAATCTTTCTACCCTTTTCACAGCACATTGCACAAACGGAGGAGTGTGAAATTTGGCAGTTAAAGTTCGTATGGAGAAGGTTCAAGGTTGTGCGAATGATAAAATTTATGTATAATATGTTCGGTCACTGTAAAAAATTAGAGAATTAAATTGCTTCGATATTTTTCGGCCAAGTCGGGCGACGGCAAGGGCGCATTAAAGGGGGGCGGAGGGGGCAACATCCCCCCGAGAAAAAAAGAAATGTAATAATGTAAAAGATCCTACTTTACTTCCATAAAATGAATGTCTATGTCAATCTTGTAACTAACCGCCAGGGCCGGTTTGAGGCGTAGGCGACGTAGGCGGTTGCCTACGCTCGAATTTTAATCAAGGGGCGCCAAATTTCACTTTTTTTTGTACTTCCCAGCATTTTCTTTTCTTTTCTTTTTTTTTTTTTTTTTTGGTTATTGAGATGGGCGTACTGACTGCTCTAATTATATAATCAAGCTTTTAAACAGTATTATTATCACAAATACTTTTTGGCACTTCTAAAGTTTACGCTGTGTACTGTCAGGAAGCGTTCTTCGATCGCTTCGTTTTTCTTTCAAGGGAAACGCCCAGATGTCCCCTGAATGTCCAGGCTTCCACCTCCAAGCTATGCTAAATTACAATCTTCCGCATATTGTCGGAATGGTTGGAAGGGGTGGTCTTTGGACCTGTTGATTTTTGAGCTGCCACTGCCACCTTACTGCAGATCTTATACGGATGTTTAAAGAAATGGTTTCTCGAGTTACCTTTAATGTTTTTCAAGTTACGGGCTTTCTGATATACTTCAAAAGAAATGTCGCAAAAAATATAAATATACGTCAAAAACCACAAGCTATAATAAATTTTGAACAAAGCCACCTAAAATCGAGGGGTTTTTTTTCATCAAGTTAGCGGAAAAGGAAAATGCAACTGATTTTCACGCCCCTGCTTTAACAGAAATATTCATTTTAGCCACTTCTGCGCCCCGGTAAATTAAAGTTCTGGAATAATTCGGCTTCTTAGGTTTTTCAAAACTCCTAGAATCGGTTTTCCGAACAGGGCCGTTGCTATGTTGCCATGCGATCGGCCTTCGCCAGGGGCGCAAATAGAAGAGGGGGTGCAAAATCAGAAGGACCACGGGAGGTTTAAATAGTTTTTCTAATTAGTGTTTCTTTCTTTTTTCAAAATGGCACATCTGTAGGGGGGGGGGGGGGAGGATGGGATTTTATTAGTATAATGATTCCGGGCAAGGGCGGCAAATAGGGAGTGCAGTCGCACTCCAAATTTAACAAACATTTTATTTATTTCATATTCTGGATTTTAGTGCATCAAATCTCGCACCCCTAAATGAAAAACTGAAATTCCACCTCCTGTCTCTGATTCTGGGGATTAAAGAATTATTAAGTTATTGAAGCTGCAGAAAGGCGGAGGGCGTAATTTGGACTTTTCTGCTAGGTTGCACCGGGCTACACTCCTGTTTCCAAATGAAACAGATATATATCACTCCAGGAGACAGACATTTTTCAGAGCCTAAAATAAACGAAATTTCTACACAGTATACAATTACAAAAGATCATGCTAAAAAAAAAGTTTCAGAGGGAGATACCGTTTTTACTCGGGTAATAGTCACCCTCGGATAATAGTCGCACCCCCGTTTTGAAGCAGAAAAAATATCTTTAAAGTTACAATATTATATAGTAGATATTCCCCGGAAAAATTGGCAAAAAATTACGACTATTACGCGAATAAAAATGGTATATTTCGGTTTTCACTCCCTTAGTACGCCCTGATCAATCAGAATATATTCTAGAGCGAGGGCGAAAAAGAAATCGTTTAAATCATTTAAAATAAATTTAAAAAGTAAATTTTGGAAGTTTTTTATCGCGTTGGCAAAAGGGAAATGCGGCTAATTTTGACATTTGTGCGCCATTGTGAATTGCAGCAGTGGGATGTTTCAGCCTTATGTTTTTATATCGCTTTGCGAAAGGGAAATGCGTCTGATTTTGATGTCCCCGGTTTAACAAAAAATGTTTAATCAGCCACTTCTATGCCCTTGTGAATTAAACCTGAGGAATGTTTCAGTTTCCTGAGTTCGCAGCTCCTGGAATCGGTTTTTTAAACAGGGTTGTAGTGAGGGTGAGGCGGGGATAGCCCTTCCAGGGGTGCAAGCAGAAGAGGGGGGACGTAAAATCAGCCGGATCGCAGAATGTTTAAACAGAGTTTTGTCATTGTGTCCATAGAATAGCAAGACTAAATAAATGTGTCCATAGAATAGTAAGAATAATAAATGTGTCCACATAATAGCAGGAGTTCATTTACTGGGAACTAAGCTCGGCGGTGTAGGTAGAAGATTTTTATGGGAGATATGAGAGACATTTTTCAGATCATAAATAAACCATATTCCTTCACGGTATGAAATTTCGTTAGAGGATGATTCCACTCCCTTAGTGCGCCCCTGATCAATCCGGTTGTAATCTAGAGTGACAAAGCAATCGTTTAAGTCATTTGACAAGAAATGAGGAAAAATAAATAAATAAGTAAATTTCTTGAAGTTTTTATCGCCTTGGTAAAAAAGGAAATGCAGCTGATTATGACACCTCTTCCTTAACAACAATTTTTAATTTAACAACTTCTGCGCCCCTGTGATTTGCAGTTGTGGGATGCTTCAATCTTACGTTTTTATCGCCTTGGCAAAAGGAAAATAATTTTAATTTAGCCACTTCTGCGACTTCGTGAATTAAAGCTGAAGAATGCTTCAGTTTCCTGAGTTCTTCGAAGCTCCTGGAATCGGTTTTTTAAACAGGGCCGTAGCCAAGGGCGGTTCTAGAGTTGCAGTCTGGGAGGGGTAATGATATTTTATAATTTTAAATAAACTGTGTCTCAGAGAAGGATTGACTACTGGGAGGGGAGGGCGCACAATGGAAAGGCGACCCTTCTGACTGTACAATACACTTCATATATGTAAACTAGCTGAAGCAGCCGTTCTTCGCTTGGCGCAATGGTCTTGGCGCTAAACTCCGTTCCCATAAGAACACAAGAACAAGGCAAGTGAAGAAGCATCCCGCTTGGCCAGTGCTTGGGAGGGTCATCTCCCTCTCGGCTCGTCCGCAGTGGAACCGTGTACGCTAAAGGGAGCTGGTGCACATAAAATTCGTCGTGGCTCCAATGTCCTCCAAGTTGTTAAACGATACCTCTGAGGGTGCCGATTTCAGGTGGTGGTTGGTCCCTCATCTGGAATCGGCTCAAAATTACGGACCAACAAGTAGAAGTCCAACCACCTCGGGGGGCAATGGTACCCTTCTTTCCATGGATAGTGTCGTCTATCCATGGACACGACAACAACAACAACAAATGAAAATAAGTAAATAAATATCAAACAAATTTTGGTTATTTATTTAATCGCCTACAAAAACTGTTTTAGAATATTCTTCAGGCATAGTCTAACTATACTTGATTTTTTTTAAATACTGTTTGGAATGTGCATCATATTCCCCGCGTATTTGTCCTCTTGTTCTTCAAAATTGAAATCTATGTTAAAATCACCTAATTCCCGCCACGCATATTCTGACTATACTTCACCTTTATTTACTCGAATATAGACACCAATATTCCCATTAAATAAACAATAGGGTTAGGCAATTTCTCGACAAAGATGGTTGTGTTTTATTGTGTTGTGGGATTACCGCCGATTAGCAACACGTGGGCTCTAGGCCGAATGGCGGGTTGCCCTCCGACGGGGGGTCTTTCTAAGGGGTCCTAACCTGTATTTACGCTAAGTTTCAGAGGAAACCACGGAAAATTCCGAACGGTTAAGTCGCGGACGCGACCTGGTTTTGAACCAGGCATCTTCCGTCAACCAGGGCAGCGCGTTATGCGCTTGGCCACTGGTGGGGCACTTGACAAAGATGGAAGATATCGCTTCGGGGACTTATTTCATTTATGCCAATTTTCGTGATATATCATAAAAAAATGGCAAACCTTGGGGATTTTCTTGTTTAATCTGGCAACCCTTGAAACTTGATTCGCCCTTTCACCAGGTAGACAAAAATCTTTGTCCTGAAATTTACAGCACCCAAGAGCTAAATAAAGGACACCTTTTTTTTGTCAATTTACCCTTTATAATGGTCGATTTTTTAAAACATTTGAAAAAGATTTTTATAAATTTATGTTCGTTACATTTTAATGCAAGATTTTTATGGCTATCTTCATTTTCCTTCGATATGTGAAGACAAATATGAAAATAACGTTTTAGCCCCTCACAACAGTTTGAACTCTAAAAAACTCTGAAAATGACTGTTATGCATTCGTGTTAGCTACATTTTAAAGCAAGAATTTGTGGCTATCTCTTTTTCCCTTTGAGATATGATGGAAAATTTCGAAACAACATTTTGATCCCCTTATCCCCGTTATGATGCGAATTCTAAGAAAACCTGAAAAAAAATTTAAGGCATTTGTGTTCACTATATTTTTAAGCAAGAATTTTAGGCTATCTCTTCTTCCTCTGACATATGAAGGGAAATGTGAAAAGAACTTCAAAGAACGATTTGGCCCCTTACACCCACTTGGGTGCGAATTCTAAAACACCCTGAAACTGATTTTTAGGCATCCTTGTTCGCTACATTCTAAAGGAAGAATTTTATGACTATCTTTATTTCCCTTTGAGATATAATGGCAAATTCGAAAATAACGTTTTGGCCCCTTATCCTCCTTTTCATGAGCATTCTAAAGAACCCGGAAAATGAATTTTAAGCATTTGTATTCCCTATACCTTTAAGAATTTTAAAGCTATTTCTATTTTTCCTCTCATATATCAAGAGAAATGTGAAAATAACGTTTCGGCCCGTTTGGGCGAGAATTCTAAAAAAACCTGAAAACAACTTTTAGGTATTAAAATTAAAGCACTTTAGGTACTTAGGCACTAATTAGGTACTTAAAGCAAGATTTTTACGGTTGTCTCTTTTTTCCTCTGAGATATGAAGGGAAACGTGAAAAGAATGTTAAAGAACGTTTCGACCGCTACGCCCGTTTGGGTGCGAATTCTAAAAAACCCTGAAAACAACTTTTAGGGATTTGTGTTGTTACATTTTAAACCAAGAATTGTATAGCTATCTCTTTTTAACACTGAGTTATGAAGGGAAACGTGAAAAGAACGTTTTGGGCCGCCATCCCCGTCTGGGTTCGAATTTTTAAAAATCGCTTCTTAAATGACGCCGGGCACAAAAGCTACAAGCTCCTAAAATTTCATTAACCTTGCATCTTTGCGCCCCCTCCCCCCCATCGATCAAAATTATTGTTATATATGAAGAGTTCCTATGTTTGCCATGTAGATAGTGTTATTTGTTTATTTCACCCTAGTGAATTCCCCATGCAGAATTATTTTTCATTTTCGTTTTCAAAATCCTGGGAGGGGTAATTACTCCCATTACCCCCCCCCCGTAAAACCACCAATGGCCGTAGTGAAGGTGACGCAGGGATATCCCTTGTTAGGGACCCAAGCAGAAGAAGGGGCGTAAAATCAGCTGGATCACAGGATGCTTAAATAGAGTTTTTCTAATTTGTCACAAAACATGGATGTGTCCATCGTATAGCAAGAGTTCACTTACTGGGAACTAAGCTCAGGGGTGTAGGTGAAAATTTTACGGGGAGATACCAGACATTTTTTGGAGCATAAATAAGAGAAATTTCAACATGAATCTAAACTAAATAATTTTTGTAGCTCCTAAATTTTAAAGAAGCTACTTAATTAAACTGGCAGTTCCTAGAACTTTTTGCACAGTTAAATAATGATACCCATATGGTATTCTAGAAGAAAAAAACTTTGACAAGAAACCTCATATTTAACGTACACGTACACGGTGGTCTTGTGATGTCATATGGAGATCAACTTCTCAAATCTTACAAATACTATTTTTTTAGGTGTTCAAATAGCATTCTTTATCTTATAAGAACAGTCTCAGTTTTCCTCTTGGGGAGTTCTTATGGTTAGGATCTCTCCGAATAACGAGTACTTGGAGCATCAAAGTTGCATGCAAAACTGCAGTGGCGTACCCAGAATTTTCTTTCGGGGAGGGGGATAAAAATTTTCCCTTCGACATGTGAATCACGGAAAAAAGTGCACAATATTGAATAGGTTTGTCTTTTGAGTTAAGAGGGGGGGGGCGTGAAATAAAAAATGTGATAATCAAGATGGCGTCCAAAAGGGCCTAAACAGAGATACATTAGTGTATTTTGTATTTATCTCTATTGAAAATTTCCATTCAGATAACTTTTCCAAGGACAGTGGCCTGATTTGTAAGTACACAGTATGCACAGTAGCCTCATGGCCGTCCGCAACGCCATATTGCCTTTTAGCTTTTGATGATTTTTTTTTAAGTATTGTGAATTTATTGTATCAGTTTTATACTAAAATTTTTCATACTCTAAATGACCCTCCTTCTCCTCCCAATAGAAGGACTTCTATGTGTACCCTTGTATAAATCCTTTCAAAATAAAAAATAAAAACGTTGACTAACCTAACAGAAAAATAACCGGAGCTCCCCACCCCCGCAAACATTACTCTGGCTCCCCCTTTAAATTAGTAATTACCAATATTTTATACTATCTCTTGCGCATTTATGATAAAGAACTATTGAATATTTATAAAGATTCAAAGCAAAAAATTGAAATAAATGTCAGATTTATTAGTATAAATTTATTTAAATACACCGATTACTTAAATATACAAATTTTAAAAAGACTTTTTTACATACAAATGAAGTGTCATTATCTTTACATGAAAAAAATCTCTTATCAGTTTTTACTTGATAGGATATCGTCGGAGAAGCTTTTTAAAGGTGATACTTGGGAAAATTCATTAAAAGTTCGTAAACTGATAGTGTCTGAGTGGATAAGCCGCTTAACATGGTAGACGGTTGAAGTGTTTTGGTCGTTTCTTCCAGATGTAACGAGAATACGCTTTAGAACCCTTTAAAAAAGTCCTTCGACCGAGGCACTTCCTGCCTTCTGGCCTTTTGTGTAGGCTTGCCATAACACAAGTCAGCCGAGAACAGGTAGATATTCGAAATTATTAAATAATCTTATGAGCTTCTCCATGTCCTTTTACAAATCTGTGCAAAATTGCCAGCCGATCGATCAGACGGTGTGGATTTATATTTGTACACAAGACAGATAGACAAACTTTCACATGTATACACATTAGATAATTCTAATTTATCAGGAATATATAGCAATTTAAAGAATTATATCAGTGATTTATCTGAAAATGTGGTACTGCAGTTTTTTAAAGTAAGGGGACTATCTGGAGTTCAATTTGAAAAGGAATAAGCGCTAGGAAAATAATTCCTAGTTAGTAAAATAAGCTCTATATATTAATTAGGTGAAACACAAAATTTCAGCCTTTTATTGTAAAAGGGGTTAGAGATATAAAAATAAATCACGTTTCGGGGGCTGTACACAAATTACGAAAGGAATCATTGATTCCATATATAAACACATAATTTACTATTATTCGTATTATATAGCCACTTACCAACTTTGTTTAAACGTTTAAACATAGACTTTGTATATCACCCAATTAATGTTATGAAGCACGTTTCACTTATTGGGTTTTTTTTTTTTGTTGTTGTTGTTGTTTGTTTTTTGTTTGTTTGGTACAGGGCCTTATAAAATTTTTTATTTAGTACATTTATTTAGATTTACTCTCCTGAAAATTTTAACCGATACCATTAAATTCTGCATGTTTTTTCACGTAAAATTTTAATTTATTGTATATGTCTATGATCAGTATTTGAGGAATAAAAGCAAAGGTCATTGTTTCTGGGACACTAGATATATGTTTGTAAATTAACAAGATAATCACTGAGTAAAATTTTATTCGCAATCACACGTGTTATGCCACCAGTCAAGTTCACGGAGCAACAGTTTCATGCTCTCAAACATTCACAGCTGTCTTTTATGTCCTGAAAAAGACTGATCCGCCCCCCCCCCCCAATCTTCTCAAACTTTTCTTTTTGCATGCGTCTTTTCATTTTTTATTTTTATTTTTTTTTTCCCTTCTTCGTCTTCTCATCTGGGGATTTCCTTATCTTCATGTTTTCTTCTTCAAGCTGTGAGAAATACGAGAAGCTGTGTTTAAGAATGTATAAAAATTTCGAAAATTATGTTGTGGGAAGGAAGTTCTGTGCAAAATAAATTAAGACACTCTGCGAGAAATCTGATACAGAACGAAGACTTTGGGAATATGGCGAAACTGTCTGAATTTCCAACTATTTTTTTGGACATTTTTGTACAATAGCAAGAATTTGACACTCGAACTTGATATACACACAACAGTTATTGATGACTGCCACTACACAAAGCTTGGATTTTCGTAATAACTTTGCATGCACAAAATATCTTATCAAATACGTTTAGAAGTAGTAGATAACCACATTAGATCATTAAATAATAGCTTTAGTAGCAGAATAATACTGCGTACAATAATGTGGTAATAAAATAAATAAATAAATTGTCACAGCAATGGGAATAATTGAAATTATTTACGCAATAATTTCAATATTTAGCCGACATTGGTACATTTAAACAGGTCTAAAAATTAATGGTGGTTCGCTCGTCGAGTACCGCAAAAATGTATTACGGGCCAGTGGGATATAAAATCTGTTGGTCCGTCGGACCAGTAACGTTTTATTTACAATTTTTCTTTTGCAAACTTTCTTCATTTAGTCCAAAATATGTGTCATCTAATTTTACCAATACATTTCACATAATTTCATATATTTAATATTTTTATAATAGATATTTAGATCTTTCTCATTCGATTGTTAACAGAATTCAATATACACTGCTGGACAAAACTTTGGCGACCACCTGTTTCTAAAAAACAACAAATTATGCACGGATGTGTTCCTCACTCTGACTTGAAAGGACAATAAAGAGCAAATATGAATACCAGAAACTGTTTAATATCTCAAAATTAAAGCATTGTACAGAAAATACATGAAAATGAGTAGTCAAAACTTTGGCTACCACTAAGTAATCACACATGTGTAATAAATAAAAGATAACCAAATGGTGAGATGGTTATTGAATTTGTGCTCCTTTAGCATCAACGACCTTTAGCAAACATACAGGAACTGATTTGCATAGATTCATTATGATTCCCGTATAGAACTTCTTTGCATAGCACGAATCAATTATTTCCGGTCATCATATTGCTTATCTCTATACACGACCACCTCCATTAGGTGCGACACGTTCTCGACGATGGTCAGATCGAATCTGCGCGCGGATTAATCTAAGACAGCGATGGTATTGGACTTCACGCGTACTCCAGCACTTTTTTTTGCAGTGTGGATATTCGCATTATATTGCTGCCAAATCCATTTTTTTCTGGTCAAATTACCCGTGACACTATGGGGAAAAGGTGGTTCGTAGATCATCAAGATACTATCGGATGTTATATTTGCCTTCAAGAACATTTATCACGAGATTACCAAAGCTGGTGATGGCACCTAAAATCACGACATCGCAACCACCCATTTGACGCTTCACTCGATATCGTGCGATGATGCTATCACCTCTATTTTCGACTTATGAATTAACATTGCTATGTCCATCTATGTAAAAGAGTTACTCATCAGCGAAAACCACTTGCATGAAGTCCGTTGAGTTGCCAATGTGTTTGGGTGCGAACTAGAGACGCTCTTCCTTGTGTCTAGACGTGAACGGCAGTTGTTTCTTGATTCTTCCGTAGCTAATGCCTTGTCTTGTTTAACTATCGTTCGACAGTAGTATTGCATGAGACTGTAGCACCGGTTTTATTCTTTATGATACGGCTGGTGATCAATTCATCTTGCCCTGATAATTCCCGTGTTGTCCTCCTAATTCTTCTTTTACGGACGAACAAAACTTGAAGGCGTATAGTCGTCTTCCTTGTTTTGTGATGCCTATTGTTGAGCACTCTGATGACTGTATCCTTGGAAAAACTTACTTGGACGGCTGTTTTTCTGATATTTTTAAGCTGGCAATACTATCTGATGATTTCGGCAAGCTTCTCTAAGTGATCATCCTTAATGTCTTTACGTTACTGCACGCTTCTTGAGACAGTTGTAAGCTATACAACTGGTAACGGAACACTTATATTTATTTGAAATATTTCCGGAACTCTCCCTGGTGGCCAAAGTTTTGACCACCTCACTTTTGCGTTTCTCATTATAATCTTTATTGTTTTTGCGATAATATAGTAATTTGATATTCATACGTAAATATCATTGATTTATTGTTTTATTTTACACAGCATAGCTTTTTATTAATAATGCGTGCCGAAATTCAGGTGGTCGCCAAAGTTTTGTCCAGTAGTGTATATTGCTCATGTATGTATTTTGTTTTGCAATTTTTAAAAAGCTATGAAAACGGACCACTAAAATCATTTGAATCACTGATACAAACACCCAGAGTCTAAATATTCTAATTTCTATCCTTGCATTTAAACATGGTACAATTCGGTTATACGAGCGCCAACCAAATTTGCAAATTTTTTTCCCGGTAGTGGAGGGCGAATCTTGACGACGTTTATTTCAGACAACCCATCCCGGATCGTGCCGTGACCTTGTTTTTGTTTTTTGTTTGTGTGTGTGAGTGGGGGGGGGAGGGTAACCTTGTTTGTTCGCATAGGCGCCGACTTCATGGGGCTTGAAGGGGCTTCAGCCCCCCCAATATTTTTATTCAGGGGGCTGAGCCCCTTCAAAAACTTCACTCCAACTTTTTTTGTGTCAAATCATATTTCTTCCTCCAAATCGGTTAAACTTAAGAATCCTAAAAATAGAGAATGTATCGCTAGCTTCTTCTGTCTCCCACTCCGCTTTTTCTTTCACAGGGATTCAGGAATTACGTTGGGCGCCTGTAATGCCGTAAGGCACGGATGTCAACCTTCTTTATCAAGAGCGCAAGCACAAACAAATGACCATCAGATAGCTAGGCAAAAAGAAACGGGTGGTTTTCCCCACAAGAACCCTTCAGATTTTACACCGTGACACAATTGATGATGGAATTGCTTTCTAGTAGGGAGAGAACTGCGTTTTTTTTAGGAGGGTCGTTCTCATGTAATGTAATCTTTCTTTTTTAAATCAGTATAGCAAAAGCTTTCACTTTTGTTCTATTGTGAGATACAGACTCTTCTGTAGACGTCTGACCATAAGGGAGATTTTCCCATTGTGCAAAACTGCAAACGATTGTGACATTCCCATTTCCCAGCAGTATTAAGTTTCGATGCTGAAAATAAACCGTTTAAATGTGACTTAAAAACAATTCAAGACAGAAAATTGATAGTCAAATTTAAGTTTGAAGATTTTAAATCATGAAGAACCTTGTGAGATAGATGAAAAATTGATGTTTAATACAGTTTCGGATATAGACAGTATTCATTTCTTTATACGCTTTATCAAAACTTTACCAATATCGAACGCTTAACGTTTCTGATTTAGCTACAGTTAAGAGCTAAATAAAAAATGATTTCATAAAAATCTTCGAGCAGCACAACTTCTGGATTATATTTTATAATTGCTTTGCTCTTATCTTCTCTCTTTATATATAAAACTCTATCCCCCATCAAGGGCGTAATCAGAGGTGGGGGGGGGAGGGCTACGCGGGACTTAGCTGTCTCCCAGCCCCCCTACGATTTTCAAAAATTTTTGTTAGTTTACACATAAATACGAAAATTTAGAAACGAACATTTGAAAACCATGAAATCTAAGAAGACTCGTTGTTTTAGGCGAATTTCGGTTCATTATTTTGCTACTCTTGGCTGCATATGGTGCCAGTGGCGGTTCCAGAGGAGGGTCACAGTGGTCATGGGCCTAGATTAACCATCTCGCCAAGAAAGAAGGAAGAAAAAAAACGAGGGCCCAAGCCGAGCTTGGACAAGGCCCAAAATTCAGAGAGGCCTTGACCATGTGCATACATATCATATTGTGTTGCTGAAAGAGAATTCCTCTTTAGAAAACCATTAGTCTCTGACTAATTTACTTATTTTATAACAACACTAAAGTATGCACACAATATTCTGACTATGTGCTCAGTCGTTGTTCCTTGGCAGAAAAATATGCAGCCGTTTTGTAAATATGTGCATTCATCCATATTCATCCATACATAGAGGGCAAAGGAAAGGGGAGTCACAGCGAGCATGATTAACGTAAGGGTGAATGGGGTAGTTGCCTCGAACCCACAATGAAAGAAAACGATCAAAATCAAAAAATGGTTTTAGAAAAATGTGTGAATTGGGCGTGTGATACATATACTCGTATTCGACCCCCACCTCCACCCCACACTTGCAAATAGCCTCCCTCTTCTGTAAAAGCACTCTATGAAGCACCTATGTTTGTAAATTATTATTTATGGAATATCAAACTAGCGTAACTGCTACAAAACCATAAAAATTATAGAGGAGGAAGGAGGGGGCTGTCATGGGGAAAGAGGGACTACACCTAAACAGGGCCGGATTACCCATTAGGCTGAGTAGGCTTTCACCTGTGGGCTCCTACCATTTTAGAGGCCTGCGTTAAAATTTAGAAGGAAAAAAATATAATCAAACATTATTAAAGCTATTTTAGTGTTAATATTTATACAGTATATGCATAGGCGCACCCACGGGGGGGGCTAGGGGGGGATCAAGCCCCCCTAAAGGTGGAAAGTTTGAAGTGAAAAACTTAAAAAAATGAAAATTGTCACTAATGAATTATTACTATTATTATTATTTATTGTCTTCAAATTATTTCTAAAGTATTTTTTACCTAAAAAGATGTCAGTTTTTAAATAAATACTTACAGAGAGTTTATGAAGCACTGTTAAAGTCAGTTACAATATCACTGAAAAAATCAGATCATTATTTATGACTCTATAATGAGTTTTTGCTTGTGGGCTTGTGTTGTATGGGCAAATCAAGTGGTACAGAATATGTTGACGTTATAAGAGGGTTGTAACTATTATCGATCTCACTATAACCGAGTTCTGCAGTATTTTCAGCTCAGCCCCACCCCTAAACTAAAATCCTGGGTGCGCCACTGAGTATATGTATATGTAACTCTGAGAAAATAATTCTGATTCATTATTGACTTCGTACACAAGAAACACTTTTTGTCATTGTACACTTCTTAATTGAAATTTGAATGAATATGTGCTAGAAAGTTTGAAGCTGACTATTTAGCTTGAATTTTTATGTGCACATTTCAGTGATACCTTGCATTAGATGGATGTATATTTTGCAAATTCAATAAGGAGAACTTTTAGCACTATGTTTACACGAACGGGCTATGGTAATCATAAGAAGGCTTATAAACAAAATACCCTTCGTACCCCAGTCATCACAATCATATTTTTTACAACTTTTTTCCGTTCTGAATAAAAATTAATTTTCGTATATTGTTGCACAAATATCATCAGAATAAATTTCAAATAACATAATTCGTTATGGTTTTAATTTATAAAATGAATACTATGTATCCATTTAACCAAAGCGTCTCTGACTTACCAATTGCTAGTGTGCTAGTTTAATTTGTTTTGATAATTGTTAAGGTAATCTGGAACAATTTTCCAAATAGAAGGGTGATTTAGAGTGCAGTGGAGTTTTTATATATGTTTTAAAAATAATATGGCGTAGACTATGATTTCGAATTAGATTTCATTCATTTTGTTTCCATTTTTCATATTATTGAGTATTCTTAAAAATTGTCTGTAAATATCTACAATAATTCAGAGTGATAATTTTGGCATTGTATATCTGTTTCTGTGTTATTCCACTTTTAAATGTAAAGCACGATTATATTTTATACAATTTTTTTCCGTACTGAATAAAAATAAATTTTCATATATTGTTGCACAAATATCATCAAAATATGTTTCAAATAGCATAATTCATTATGGTTTTAGTTTATAAAATGATTACTATGTGTCCATTTTGCCAGGAGCGTCTCTGATTTGCCAATTGCTTATGTGCTGGTTTAATTTGTTTTCATAATTGTTAAGGTAATCTGGAACGGTTTTCCAAAAAGAAGTGTGATTTAAAGTGCAATGCAGATTTTATATGTCGAGTTTTCTATGCCAAGTTCCACACGAAGCCCCCCCCCCCGGCCTAGATCCCACGCGCAGATAGTTGGCTATAACACCACATTTCAACATTTCTTTTCATTTTTAATGTTATTGAAAGATTATATGAGCATTCTTAGTTTAATGTAAAATGAAAGTTTTCAGTATTAAAATGTTTATGAAGACCTAAAATAGTGTAGACTCTGAATTTTGATATATTCTCGCACTTGGATTTCCTTGTTAAATCATTTTTAATTGTTAACAAGGATGATATTATTGAAAAATTAATTTTTTTCCTGCTGTGAAAATACTATGAGAATGAATTTAAAAGTATATTTTATTTATTTATTTGTTTTTACAATTCAAATCACGGAAATCCGTTTAAAATGTATGTGTCGAAGAGAGGACTTGTAACTTTGTATGATGGTTTGTATATTTGTTTGATTTGTTTTAATACATGGAAAGGAGGTATTTATTACTTCTTTGTTTATGTTTTTTTTAAATAATTTTAAATGTAATCTGTAAAAAGTATTCAAAAAATGTAATTTAAATGTGATCAGTTTTTCTGTCTTAAAGTAGTGCGACATTTAATTAAAGTCGATTCAATTTATGGGTATTTCATCATGTAGTAAAATAAAAAATACTATTTTATATTAGTAAAAATTATCTCTGATGAATGTTTGCAAGTAAATAAAATAATCCAGATTTTAGTATTTCGTCTCGTTTGTACTTCTAGGGTATTTTGAAATATTAGCTGGAGTAATGTTTTGCAGAACAGTTTTCCACATTTGACTGCATGCATTTTCTTTCCTATGAAATTATCATTAAATACATTTCGAAAAAGATTTTACTTGTTTTGCTGTTATTAACTTAATTAAAATTCAGTTGTTCTTTCAGAAGGGAGATTTGCTTTCTCCATATGTGTACTGAAGACTGATTCGAGATCTTGAGTTCAAATACTTAATTTAAAAAATGAGTTCAAAAAATTTTTGAAAAATTTATTAAATGGAATTCCTTGTATTTTCATGAAAGTGTTATGTTAAAAAAGCACATTTTGAAATCTCAATTCTAAAATTTCTGAACCCCTTTATTATACTGACGGAGAGAAGGATTTTGTGTCCTCCCGTCCACCTCCGTAAGGATACGAGCCCCCCCAATAATTTTTACAAGTCGGCGCCCGTGTTTGTTCGTGCGTAGTAGGTTAGCTTTTGGTTCGTGCGTAGTAGGTTAGCTTTTGTTTGAATAGCAAAGGAGAACTCATTGTCCTATTTTGTATTCATCCGCCTATTTGATTTATTCATCGTGCGTGGGTCTTGAACCTGTGTTTGATTAGCAAACGAAAGCCAGTTGTGTCTTTTGTATTCTTCCGCGAGGTTTAACGTGCGTTGCCATAATTATTTTAGTTTTGGTGACTCGTAGTTTATTTATTTGGTGAGTGTTAGTTTATTTATTTATTTTGATAAATATGAATTTATATATAGGAAATGCCGACGAATGCGGAAGATACAATAAAATTTTGACAGAGGTGTTGAAGAAAGGGTTTTTAAAAGAATGAATGCTTATTTAAATTACGGACTCACTATAATCCCGATAGCTAACCAGTGCTGGCTATTATGAAAGCTGTAATGGCTAAATAACGCTACCGGCAATTTAGCCGCACAGGACCAAATTTTGCCGCCATGCATGTTCATAAATTGTGTACAGTCGACTGTCGATATCTGGACTTCGTTTATCTCGATTTTCCGCTTATTTCAATGTTTTCCAGTCCCAAATTAACGTAATGTAATTCAATAAAATGTTTTTCTCCCTAACTCAAAGGAAAAAACTGTCACTCCGTTTATCTCGATTTTTACTGTTACTTTGAGATTTGATTTTTCTTTGAACTTTTTCGAGATAAATCAGAATTTTGTTACTACATGAATGTAGACGAAGAATTAATAACATGAAAAAAAAAAAAAAAAAAGCCTGCGATGAAGACATTATCACAGAAATTAAAGCTCAAGAAGACACCGGTGATGAAGATGACCCATAGGCGTAGAGTTATATGGGCCCATGGGGCTCAAGCCCCCCCCCCCCAATAAATTATGAGTTGGGACTGAGCCCCCCCCCCAATAATTTAAGTTAAATTTAAAAACTTACATTTTACTCAATTTTTACAATTTAAAGAAAAAGTTTTTCATTCAAGATATAGAAAAAAATACTTTTCTTTTATTCATAGAAATTTTCGTCCGATTTCTTTTTCGATCATTATTTGAGATTCATTCTGACACCACAAAACACAAGATGTTATTAAGCTGTTGTTAAAAGCTTACATCAGCCCAAAATGCGTTCAGTAATCGAAAATGTTCCTTCCCCACCACGTTTGCATCTTTCACTCTGCTTCCATTTTTGAATTTGTTTCACTGTATTTTAAGAAGGATAAATTGGTAGGAAGGCACTATAAAGGATAGGTACCTTATTAAATTTAAAAAACGCCGTAACCAACTGCAAGTGAAGCGTTTCAAACAAATGCAAGCTGTAGTGATGTGCGCACAGAACAGTAAGCATATTTCTATATTTTCACTTGTGAATTAAGGGGTCTTAGGAGGATTGAGGAGCAAATATACACGTATTTTAAACCCTAGCGGTTTTACATTTTATGATCAAAATAAAAGTCACAGAATAATGAAATTTTTTTCGTATAATAATACACTATAGTACATCATAAAATTTCGGATAAATATCAATTACCTTTCAGATATGTTTGAAAAAAATTAATTTTTACTTTATTTATATATATATATAAATATAGGGGAAAGTTGTCCAAAACGGGATAGGCGGGCAAAACGGGATATTGAGCCTCGGAGCTTGACTGGTGGTGCTATTTCGCGGGAGACAGGCCTAACTGGTTCCCGATCGCCATGACAGCATTCTCGGTTGATGTCTCAACGCTAGCCACGTGTTTCGCAAAGAAATGTCTTTTCAAAGTTTTCAAGCGAGATTTTTACTTACTTTGTACTTTTTTCGACTGCAGAACAACTATCCTTGTGCTTCTCCGTACTTCGGAACAATACCGGTAAGTACTGTGTTTTGTTCATAGCTCTTTTAACAACAATTTCATGTATTTAAATACTGCTCGTGAGTGACGGTTCAGGGGTCAGCCATTTATGTTGTCAAAAGCATCACGGTCGGGCAAAACGGGACACTTTTGGGATGCCCAAAACGGGATACAATTTTGATGTGTCCCGTTTTACCCGAACATTTCCATTAATGTTTTGGCAATGTTTTTAAGTTATTGTATGTGTTTAAGTTTCACGAGGCGTAAAAGAAAACCAAGTGGAGATGCAGCTAAAGTTAAAAATGAAGATAAAGTTAAAAAATGTTACTCTGAACCTGAAACAAAACCACAATCATCATTTTAATTGAAATATGTAATGAATAAAAATATTTATAATCAATTACAACAACTGCAACATAACAAGGCCAGATCCGAAGGATCTTCAAGTTCAGTCATAGCATCTAAGAGTTTGCAGTCATCACAACCACTAGAGACAGTATTGAATGAATCACCTAGTGATGGGGGCACCGATAACACTAGCACAAACGCTGGAGTTATCCAAGCGTCCACTTCAACAGGAAACAAAGGACTCGGGCTATACTATCGTCCTTCACTGCCATTTTCTATATCACCCAAAGAAATTCTACCTCCACCACGAGTGATTGGGCCATAAATCGAGATAGATGGGTCGAGCCTACCTTTGAACTGGGACGCAAAGCGCTCTGGACTGGGAGAAGGCCTCACCATGGCACAGTGGCTATGCCACTGAAAATGATAGATGGCCGAAGTGTGAAGGTCCCGGGTTCGGGTCCCATCGCGCGGCTGTCGATCAAACGGTCTGGAGTTTTGGTAGGTTTTCTCCAGATGTAACGTGAATACGAGTTAGAACCCCGTAAAAAGTCCTCCTACCAAGGCACACCCCCTTGGCAGATCGCCCTAGTGTAGCGTTGCCTTAATCACACACACAATCACTGAACTGGGAGTCGGAAGGTACCTGGTTCAAAACCAGGTCACGTCCGCCGACCTAACCGTTCGGAGTTTTTCGCTGTTTCCTCCGAAACTTAGCGTGAATATGGGTTAGGGCGTCCTAGAAAAACCCCCACGGAGCAGTGGCGGCTCGTGGGATACAGCAAGTACAGCCGGGCTGCACTTGAAATTATCAGCACATACTTTAAAATAATTTATTCTACTAATTTTCCTAAATTCAGATTAGAATTGTGGAATTCCTACGGTAAATTAAAAAAATCTCCGAAAAAAACCAAACAAAAAAAACGTATTGTGGCCGGATAGCTCATTTAGAAAAAAAGCACTTTAATCTTCCCGCAATTCAATTGGGAAAATCTTTGGTTCATCCCAGAGCGCTGAAAAGAAAATTGGCAGCACCGTTGCCATGACAACGGCTACGTAAGCAGCTTCTCCGGCATAGGGAGTATGCAGCTGATACAGCCGATGGAAGACTTTTTAACGGCGGCTGAACTTTAGAACTCGACTGACTGATTGGCTCTGACGAGAAGTGAGAGAGGGGGCAAGGAGAATATATGTTTGGAAAACTCTCGACTTTATATTGCTGAATTTATCAAGAAGGTAAGCCTGAATAGACGCTTATGAATGGACAATTACCCATCAAAGCAGTATTGTTTTTAAGTAAGCAAGAACTGGCATTTAGAGGACATGGCGAGCGAGAAAATTCTTTAAACATGGGAAATTTTAAAGAGCTTTTAAAATTATGGATATCTGAATTAAAACAACGCCTTTTTATGAGAGCATCACTGACCGATTCGCAAGTTTAAAAGAAAGGAGGATTGATTTGACTTATAAAAAATAAGTAAGTTTTCTTTTTTTTTTCTTTTCGTCTCAAGTTATCGTTACAAAAGAAAATTCTAAGGAAACTTCGACTCAGTCACGGATTAATGCAATTTTGAGGATAAGAGCGGCTGGTTGAAATTTATGTCCATTTTGTGGAAGTAAAATGGGATCTGTTACATTTTTTATGTAATTTCTTTTTTTTTCCTCGGAGAGGGCTTAATCCGCCAGCTTTCCAATTCAGTAACAAAGATTTTCCAATCCTGTCCGGAGGAAAGGGGGGGGCTCATATGCTTCTGGCTGCACTAACTGTTTTGACCACGGGCCGCCACTGCCACGGAGGGCACTCCACCCATAGGCCTAAATCCCTCGTGTAGATAATTGGCCTTAATCCCACAACAACAGCCTAACTAGAATCAAGGTATATATATATACACTCATGTCCATAAATTAAGGATAATTCAGAATCACACAGAAATTGATCTCTAAAATAAAAATTTCACCTGTGGAATGATCACACACATCTTGAAGAAGAATATGCAAATTACAGGAAACCACCAGATGGCGTGGATGGTACATCACAATGACGAGAGTGTAAGAGAGGGGTATATAAGGAATGGTGGCAAAGAAGTAAAATTGTTCACAAGCGCTGTGAAAGCCTTTCAGTGCAAAAACCGCATAGTTATGGCACAAAGGAGGCATTTGGATGATGTTTTACGTGGCAGAATTATCGGACGACTGGAATGTGGACGTACCCAGCTGGAAGTATCCGAGGAACTTGGAATCGCCCAGAGTGTCATCTCCAGGCTTTGGCAACAATTCCAAGATGATGGTAATGTGAGTAGACGTTACAGCACAGGTCGCCCCCGAGTTACAACGCCGAATGAGGACCGCTATTTGGCAGTTACTGCCAAAAGAAACAGACGGAGTACAGCATCAGACCTGTCTCGTCAGCTCTCTTCAGCTACCGGTACGACAGTTTCAAGGCAGGCCGTGTACAGAGGCTTAGGGCACATTGGTCTATATGCTCGTAGGCCTGTCAGATGTGTTCCACTTACCGCAATTCACTGTCGCATGCGATTAACCTGGAGTAGATAGCATGCATTGTGGACACCGCAACAGTGGTCTTGTGTGATGTTTTCCGACGAGTCCAGGTTTAGTTTGGAGTCTGATTCTCGCCGGACATTCATCTGGAGAGCGCCAGGTACCCGTTACCACCAAGAAAACACCATTGAAAGACACCGTTACGGTGGTGCAGGATGGCTCGTTTGGGGAGGAATTATTCTTGGTTCCAGAACTGACCTGCACGTTCAGAGTGTAACGATGACTACATCTATCGGGATGTCATTCTGGAACAACATGTACGTTTGTTTCGGGGCGCCATGGGTGCTGAATTTGTGTTTATGGATGACAATGCCCGTCCTCACCGTGCAAACATTGTAGACGAATGCCTACAATCGGAGGATATCACCCGTATGCATTGGCCAGCATACTCACCGGACTTGAATCCAATAGAGCATGTGTGGGATATGCTTGGCCGACGAATTGCAGCCCGTCAACCCCCTCCCACCTGTCTACCGGAACTTCGGAGTGCATTGCTTAATGAGTGGTGTAATATTCCCCAAGATCAGATTGATCATTTGATACTCAGTATGCCTAGGCGTTGTCAGGCCTGTATTGCATCGTCCGGGAGACATACTCCGTATTAACCATCCTACTAACCATGTTATACTGTTTTTTGTAAATGGGTTCTTTTTTGAAATTTGGTCAAGGGAGTAAAACTTGCAATTTTTATTAATTATGTCAAACATATAGCATCTTTTTTGCTCTTTACTTTTTGTTTAATAAATAGACTTTACAAATAAGTCAAATTTGTTTTGCTTCTTTCTCTTTCTTTGCCTGAACTTCATTATCCTTAATTTATGGACATGAGTGTATATGATACGTCAGATATTCTAGTAAAGTTCCAGAGTTAAGGCAGGTAAAACGGTTTATTGAACATTATCTTTAAGTTACAATACAGAATGAGGAGAGGGGAGGGGAGACGGGTACGAAAATCTGCGTGGACTAGTTAAGCAATTCTAGTGGCAGAAGTCTCTCTTTTTTCGAGGTGCAGCGTATTTACGCTTACCATACCACGTGGTTTGCTAAGACATAACTCCGCCTCTCTCTTATCTCTAATCGAACTACATACATTTATTAATACTAGTTGTCTGCCAGTGGTCGAAACTCGACCATAAAGCATTAATTTTTTTTTAATTTGAGTATCAATAAAGTTCTTCAGTCAAAGAATATGTCACGCCATTCCATATACACTGGAACCTACTAAAGTGACCTCCTTGGCTAAGAGACTATCTGTCTTTAGTGACCACTTTTGTACAATT
>JAWZYV010011375.1:0-10000 GCA_038373885.1 Cheiracanthium punctorium | reverse complement strand
GGAAATCGCTTTAGATTTGTAAGAATTTCGCGCAGATCCCAGTTATTTGGGAATTTTTCACTTGCTCCTGGCTAACCGAAAAGAAAAGAAAAAAATGAAATTCTTCCAGATTTTATTTACGCACTCGGGTATACAAAATGTGGAAGAATTTCAGTTTTTTTAATCTGTTCAATCAATTCTGCCATATAGAGGTTATCGTTTTGGCATTTTGAAAACCAATATACCTCCTCTATTATACGCAGAGAAAGTGACTGCAAATTTGCCTAGAACATAAAAAATTTGTCATAAACCAAGAAAACGGAAAAGTGACCACGGCACACTGCATAGACAAAAATCTCGTGATTGAAGGGAAAACACTAAAAGTGATCTCACCAAATCCCAAGGACATCCAAAATTTTGCCTAGAACATTAAAAATTTGTCTCAAGTCAAAAAAACGGAAAAGTGACCGCGGCGCGCCGCTTAGATAAATCCTGTGCGTGAAAGAAAAAGCACCCGAGTGCTAAAACAAAACCACTCTCAAGTCAAAGAATTTAAAAACTCTACTGGATAGTTATTGATTTCACTGTCATCATAGCAAATTATTTTATCGTAGCTACGGTGATATGTTCTCTATTCATCAGATATTCGACAGGGCGGATCCAGAAATTTCTCAAGGAGGGGACGATTTTGTACCTGACACGGGGGTAGAATGCGCAAAATCATTTTATAATTAATTAATATAATCAATTATACCAATTAATGTAATTAAATATTTTATTGATAAAATCTGCATATGAGCGATGATTAGAAAGGACAGGGAGTAGTACCCGCAATACACCCCTTAGAAAAGGGCTACATAATTTTCATTACTTTCATAATATATTTTAACAGATTATAACAGATTTTTGGACTTCGCACAGGAGGGGGTGATTGCCCCCCCACCGCCCTCCCCTTGGATCCGCGCCAGATTCGATTATGCCAACATTAATTAAAGTTCAATCATTATATTTAGGTTCTGTTATAGCTGACTTCAATATGTTATCTGAGAGTATGTTATCGAAAATTTTTCCATACACTTCATTAATAATATTATTTTCACTCCCTCTTAATTCCTGAGGTATTGCTTCAATAATATTTTTGGAGAAAATTTGCTTTAGAATACTGCCTGGCGGAAGGTTATGAAGATATTGTCGAATTGCCGCGTTTTTGTGTAGCGTCTCATGGCCCGGAACGAATAGTAAATATTATTCTCTCCTCCGAGGTTTTTCTACAGCTTTTAAACATGGAATTTACGCGCACTTATCGCCGTCTAAAAAGAGACACCAAGCACATTGCTAAAGCACATTTTAGTCATTGGCGTATCACCAAACTGCGGAATAATTCCACTTTTTGAAAATTTTGTTGTAATACTATAACCCTATAGTACTGCTGAAACTAAGTGTTGTTATTTGAAAATTGACGCAACAATGGAGCCATCGCCCGATTTGGCGCGAGATACTGCGTGCCAATTTTTTTCCAATTTTTTTACCGTGCATTAGCATACTACACAAAAATTTTAACATTCGTGACGCAGTGGTTAAATAAAGCGACACCAGTCAACTGCTTTAAACTAAAAAGAACATGTTTTAATGAACAATATACAGGTACACAACGACAACCGTTCTGTTGCACTGAACCGAACAACACATGAAGTTTAAACGTCCTTATATACAGCCACGCCATCTCTCGGGCGTACATTTGCATTTACCTGGCTTCTTCTCTTGGACGTCGGAACGAAACCTTGTGACTCTGACAATCCGGCCCCATCGTACCGACGGTCGAAGAAATTTGAATCCATCATCCAGTTACAATAAAAATTAAACTTTTCATATGGCAAAGCTTTTGTCAATATGTCTGCTAAATTTTGATTACCAGATACATACAATAAATTAATTTTTTTCATTTCCAACAGTTCCTTTATATAAAAATACCTTGTATCAGTATGTTTAGTTCTTTGACTATCATTATAATTTTTAGAAAAATGTATGGCACTTTGATTATCGCAATAAACTTTCGGTAAATACTGAGGTAAATTTAAATTTGAACAACTTTCGAGTATTTTAGTTAACCAAATAATTTCTTTTACAGTCTCCGAAAGGGCAATAACTTCAGCTTCCATGCTGGAAAGTGCGACACATTTTTGTTTACATGTTTTCCATGAGATTGGAACATTTCCAATTAAAGCAATGTAACCTATTTATTGATTTTCTATCATCCCTATCGGATGCCCAACTAGCATCGGAAAATGCAATTGTATCATAATTTGTACATTTACTTAAATTTATACAGTAATCGATAGTTCCTATTACATATTGAAGTACTTGACACAATAATCTCCAGTGAGTCTCTGTTGGTTTACTAGAATATTGGCACAGTAAAATAAATGGAAAACTTATATCTGGTCTTGTCCTACTTGCCAAAAAGAGGAGGGATCCGATTAAATTTCTATACGGATTTTCAGAAATACCCTCATCTTCTCCGGACTTTTTAATAACTACCCCAGAACTCATAGGTACTTTAACTTTATTACCTGGAATGTCCGGATAGGTTTCTTTCAATTTTGATATATAGGTTTTCTGGTGCATAATTAAATCACCATTAAGATATTCAAACTGAACACCCAAAAATGTTGAAATTATACCTAAATTTTTAAATTCAAACTTTAATTTAATCAACTCAAATACTTTTTGCATAATGTCCTCATTTTTAGCAAATACAGCAAAATCATCAACATATACAAGTAAAAGAACAATCCGTTTAAATTGATACACACTGTTACAATTTTCTAACTTTTGAAATCCTAATTCCAGGAAAGTTTTGTCTAGTTTTATGAACCATTCTTTACCAGACGGATGCAAGCCATATAAAGCCTTTTTCAATTTAAATACATGATTAGGAAACATTTTATTTTGAAAACCTGGTGGTTGATTTATATACACCACTTCATTTAATGTACTATATAAATATGCATTCTTTATATCTAAATGTCGTGAAATCCATCCTTTTCGAACAACAAGTATTGACATAAATAACCTTACTAAGGTAAAATTTACAACGGGAGAAAATACTTCTTTATAATCAATACCTTCAATCTGCCGATATCCCTGAGCTACTAAACGGGCTTTGAAACGTTTAATTTTTCCCTCAAAATCTTTTTCAACGTATATACCCATTTACTTCCCAATACTTTAATTCCACTTGGTTTGGGAACTATGCTATAAGCATCTCTATCTTGTAAAGTTTTTAATTCATTTTGCATTGCCTCAAACCATTTTTGTTTCTCGGGCAATTGCTGAGATTCTTCGTAATTACATGGAGTTTTAACTTCAACTAAATTTATTTCGGTTTCTGAAAATGAATCCATAGTGTCACTATCAGTTTTTAATTGTTTGATAACTTTAATATTCGACAAAAATAAGGCATTTCACCTCATTTTCAACTACAGTGCAGTAAGTTTTAACTCTTGTATAAATTTAAAGTAAATTGAATGACTATAAATATAATTAATTCTTTGATAATAGTTGAAATCGTCTAAGCCTAACGATCTGAGAACGTAAATAAACATTATGTACCCGTAATGCAGGCATTTATTAGTCCTATACTAGTGTTGTATTATATTGTGTTTTTTAACTTGATAATGAATATAGTTGAACACAAATAACAACAAAATGTGTATTACTTTTGTTTCATAAATTATTTATGAATTTATTGTGTATTTTGGAATGTTTTATATATCGTTTTACATGATTACTTGTTATATAATGGATTAATCATGTTTTATAAATAGCGATCTGATCAGCGAAGACAATATTTATACATTGAAGCGATTTTTTTCAACAATAAAAACTTTATTTAATGTATTTTCTTTATAATAATGGTATTTAATTTTGTAATGGGTGCTAGATTATTTAAATGCATAGTTACTGTTAAACTCTGTGTCAAGGTGTTCTTTTTCATAGAATGGACCTCATTTGAGAATTCTAAATATGTAATTTGTATTGAATATAACTATAGATTGCTTATTATCATTGCAAGTTTGCCTGTAGTTTGATTATTTTTTGTGAACTTCAAAAGATTAAAATTGTTTATTCACCTTATGTTTTTTAAATATACAGTATATCACTCGTACGTACATATACATATCTATTTCTTAAAACTGCTCAAGTACCATGGTATGTATGTTTCTCATCTCTTCATTATTTTTAAGATAAGCTATATAGTAGAATTCTTAAATTTTATTTTCTAAACATATTTTTAAAGGACTAAAACATAAGTGTCATGTAGCATGTTGTGTTTCAGTATTATATAATGTGTGCTTTCTAGTTAAGCACACTTTCTAGTTAAGCACACTTTTATCTAGTTAAGCTAGATAATCTTTTTTTATTAAAATTCTTTCATAGGTAGGAACATACGGTGTCAGAGACGAATTCATAAATTTGCTGCTTGAACAAAAGGGCTACCTATAGGCAGAACGAAAGCATCGTCTACTTTATTGTCTTTGTAGGTTATAGCCTTGTTAGCCTACTTAGAAATTCGCAACTGCATGTGTATGGTGTAGTATTTACTAGCTGGATTCTGATCGTTGGAGCAGATATTAATTTAATTCTGCTTCATGTTTGGAATCCTGCTGGTGTGTGGCTACTTAGTTATATATATTATAGATTAAAGAACCTTGCAGTTAAAAGTAAACTCTAGGTAAGTGATTTCATTACTGTCAATTAATAATTAAATTGATTAAAATGCAAAGAGGAAATAAGTCTCGTTTAAGGAAAAAATTCATCTCTCATTTATAAAAAGTTACACTTTTGTAAATACCAACTTATGTCATATTTTCCCCCCAAGGCAAATCAATATATTTTTAATTTAAGGATAAAAGTTTAGTTTAATAGTTAATCGTGAAATTCGTCTGTCATTTTATGAAAGATATTTTCTGACAGCTCAAAATCTTTTGTACTTTTAATTTTCTCTTTATTTTTTTATCGTTTTTTTATATTATTTTATTTGTAAATATAGATCATTAGCATTCTTCTTGAGTGAAAATGTATTTGGATAACACTGAAGTTCGAACTTTAGTTACCTGCTTTGAAAACTGTTAAAACTTCCTTTAGAAACGAATTTTCAGTTAGCGAAGTTTGATGAATGTGAGATTAACAACAAGAAAAAAAGAAAAAAAAAAAGAAAAGAAAAAAACATCTATAAACGGTTTATTTATGTTATAAATATAGAATATTTTTGAAGGTGATAATAACGTTCTGTTAAACTGCATGATACAAATAAGTAATTTTAAATAACATAAAATACATCTATTGTACAGCTCAGCTCCGGAAAAAAAGGCACTTGCATTTTCGAAGAGGAAAGTTATATATACCAATCGTTTACGAATGACAGGCCCGCAGCCAGTCGATTCGACTAGATGGAGGCAGTATCCCAGGATGGCTATGTATTTTCAATTGTTTTTTTCTCCTCCCTTCCCGCCTCGGAGATCCTTAAAGTGTTACGAAAGCACATCTCTGGCTATTTCATTTACTTTATTGTTTTTACTAATTTAATTGCGTATGTTAATAAAATTACAATGCAGGCAAAAAGTCCTGAACACGCGCAAGTTTTTGTGGTTAACTTAATTTTCATTATAAAATTTCCGTAATATCTTAACTATTGTTAGTGATTCTAATATGTTTTAACGCTTTCCAACAAAACTGAAAAGTGATTATAATTTCAGTTCTGTCAATCTGTTCTATCCGCCTGTCCGTGTGCTAACAGCCGTAAATATTCATCGACCACTACGAAGTTCTATATGTTATCCCTATGCACTGCGCCATGTACGGTATTGAAACTCTTGTATGTAGAATTCATAGAGCTTTTACAAGAGCACTCAAAATAAATGAATACATTTTGCTCTATGGGCAGTCATTCTTTAAAGCTTATTTTAGGGACATTCGGCTATTTCAAACAAAAGAAAATCCGACTATGGCCGAATGGATAAGACACTAAACATAGTAGATGACTGAAGTGTATAAGTCCATGGTTCTGACCTACCGCGTGGCTGTCGAACTAACTGTCTTGAGTCTTGGGCGGTTTCTCCAGATGTAACGTGAATACGCATTTGAACCTCCTAAAAAGCTTTTCACCCAAGACAAACCAACCCCCTTTACAGATAGCTCTAGTGTAGCTTTGACTTAATTGCAAAACCGATCAATCAAATGGTCAAATGGAACAAAATTGTTATATTTTAAATTGTTATATTTTATTAAGAATTACAAAGCAGAGCTCTTCATAGCGCCACTATTATTTGTAGTTCCTTTACAGGAGCGCCCAAATGTACTATGATTCTAGAAAATTGTGAAAGTGAAATAAAAAGCAATGGAATTTTTTATAAATGCCCATCTATCATGGAATCACCATGTAGATTTATGGCCAAGAAAAAGGGCTGTCGGATTGAACATTTAAAAAATAGTCATATTTTAAGCATATAAACTATATCCGGCCTCAAAACGCTCTAAAAAAGTGTAAACAGCCTCTGTATTTACATCAGTTAGAGCACTGACGGACAGACAGACAAACCAAAATAATAAACACTCTTCAGCAAATTTTATATTTCACATGACAAAATGTATTAATCACTCAATATTTAATTTGTAGTATTTTTTAATACTAGAAATAATACAAATATGATGTACTGTAAAAGCAATCTAGAAGATTGGTATGTTGGCAAACCGGTCATCAAAATCAGCGGCGCATATAGGTTTATACTTCGGGAGAGGGGGGGAGGTATTTTAATTTTTTTTTAGAATAGTTAATATAAATGTTTTAAAATAGCTGATTTTTATAATTATTTTACATTTTCTGAGGGTGCCCAGGGCCCCTCGCCCCCCCCCCCTCGAATACGGCACTGAGAAAAATCCTCTGGGCTTTCAAACGGGCGGCTTGAGTTTTAAAAGTATGCTGAGGATTCATTTCTGGGAGGGAACTGCCCGTAATTTTATCCCTCGCTGGCTACTGGCCTGACGTGCACTTTAATTTAAGGTATGCGTAAGGAGCCATCATATTTAAAGACGCACCTACTTAATTTTTACAATAGCAGCAGCTATATTTCACTTCGTATTTCTAAAAATTTAGCTCATTTTAACACCGAATAGCAATTTTCAATACCTTTGAAGTAAAAATTAATGAGTTGTTATCTTGTAAAATTTACCTCTTCCTATGTTAAAATATTTTTTCATCCTATTAATATAATATCCTATCCCTTCATGCCTCTTCGCGCTCTTCTATCACGCTGATAAAATAACATCTGCAAAGCAGCTGCCGCCCTTTTGATTTGAAGCATTTTCAGCGTACGGATTCTCTAACGCCACGATTTTCTTGGCGGGTTGAAACGTATGCTAGAATGTAAACATACGAAAGTTAGAATCCGCACCTAAAGCTCTAGCGTACCTTGCAGAATACCAACATACGGTAGATGGTTACGAATGACGTCAATATGATGTCACACATCCGAACGTTCGCTTAAACGTACGTGGCAGAATAGAGCCCCTGTAGATATTTCCCCGTCGTCAGCTGCAGGAATTTCACCGGTGACAATCCGCCAGGTTCCAACTCTCATTAACGCTGCACGCATATTCGATGACCATCGCCGATAATTCGTCCCGTCAAACTTTAGGACCGGGAGCTTAAAATAGTCCGACGTTATATCCGCCATTCTGTAAGCTTTTCGCCTTTAAATTCTTTTAAATTAAATCTTTTACAGTTAACAGGGCACCTGGGCCCATAACCACTTGACGCAGTGGTTGTTAAATAAAGCGACACCAGTCAACTGCTTTAAACTGAAAAGAACATATTTTAATGAACAATATACAGGCACGGGCGCCGACTTGTAAAAATTATTGGGGGGGCTCGTATCCTTACGGAGGTGGACGGGGGGACACAAAATCCTTCTCTCCGTCAGTATAATTAAGGGGTTCAGAAATTTTAGAATTGAGATTTCAAAATGTGCTTTTTTAACATAACACTTTCATGAAAATAAAAGGAATTCCATTTAATAAATTTTTCAAAAATTTTTTGAACTCATTTTTTAAATTAAGTATTTGAACTCAAGATCTCGAATCAGTCTTCAGTACACATATGGAGAAAGCAAATCTCCCTTCTGAAAGAACAACTGAATTTTAATTAAGTTAATAACAGCAAAACAAGTAAAATCTTTTTCGAAATGTATTTAATGATAATTTCATAGGAAAGAAAATGCATGCAGTCAAATGTGGAAAACTGTTCTGCAAAACATTACTCCAGCTAATATTTCAAAATACCCTAGAAGTACAAACGAGACGAAATACTAAAATCTGGATTATTTTATTTACTTGCAAACATTCATCAGAGATAATTTTTACTAATATAAAATAGTATTTTTTATTTTACTACATGATGAAATACCCATAAATTGAATCGACTTTAATTAAATGTCGCACTACTTTAAGACAGAAAAACTGATCACATTTAAATTACATTTTTTGAATACTTTTTACAGATTACATTTAAAATTATTTAAAAAAAACATAAACAAAGAAGTAATAAATACCTCCTTTCCATGTATTAAAACAAATCAAACAAATATACAAACCATCATACAAAGTTACAAGTCCTCTCTTCGACACATACATTTTAAACGGATTTCCGTGATTTGAATTGTAAAAACAAATAAATTACACTATTTTAGGTCTTCATAAACATTTTAATACTGAAAACTTTCATTTTACATTAAACTAAGAATACTCATATGATCTTTCAATAACATTAAAAATGAAAAGAAATGTTGAAATGTGGTGTTATGGCCAACTATCTGCGCGAGGGATCTAGGCCGGGGGGGGGGGGCTTCGTGTGGAACTTGGCATAGAAAACTCGACATATAAAATCTGCATTGCACTTTAAATCACACTTCTTTTTGGAAAACCGATCCAGATTACCTTAGCAATTATGAAAACAAATTAAACCAGCACATAAGCAATTGGCAAATCAGAGACGCTCCTGGCAAAATGGACACATAGTAATCATTTTATAAACTAAAACCATAATGAATTATGCTATTTGAAACATATTTTGATGATATTTGTGCAACAATATATGAAAATTTATTTTTATTCAGTACGGAAAAAAATTGTATAAAATATAATCGTGCTTTACATTTAAAAGTGGAATAACACAGAAACAGATATACAATGCCAAAATTATCACTCTGAATTATTGTAGATATTTACAGACAATTTTTAAGAATACTCAATAATATGAAAAATGGAAACAAAATGAATGAAATCTAATTCGAAATCATAGTCTACGCCATATTATTTTTAAAACATATATAAAAACTCCACTGCACTCTAAATCACCCTTCTATTTGGAAAATTGTTCCAGATTACCTTAACAATTATCAAAACAAATTAAACTAGCACACTAGCAATTGGTAAGTCAGAGACGCTTTGGCTAAATGGATACATAGTATTCATTTTATAAACTAAAACCATAACGCATTATGTTATTTGAAATTTATTCTGATGATATTTGTGCAACAATATACGAAAATTAATTTAATTCAGAACGGAAAAAAGTTGTATAAAATATGATTGTGATGACTGGGGTACGAAGGGTATTTTGTTTATAAGCCTTCTTATGATTATCATAGCCCGTTCGTGTAAACATAGTGCTAAAAGTTCTCCTTATTGAATTTGCAAAATATGCATCCATCTAATGCAAGGTATCACTGAAATGTGCACATAAAAATTCAAGCTAAATAGTCAGCTTCAAACTTTCTAGCACATATTCATTCAAATTTCAATTAAGAAGTGTACAATGCCAAAAAGTGTTTCTTGTGTACGAAGTCAATAATGAATCAGAATTATTTTCTCAGAGTTACATATACATATACTGTATAAATATTAACACTAAAATAGCTTTAATAATGTTTGATTATATTTTTTTCCTTCTAAATTTTAACGC